>JAPDOI010001506.1:0-171970 GCA_029168955.1 Aplectana chamaeleonis
ACTCATAATTTTATGCAAAATTCACATTTTCGTTGCATCATAGTGTTTCAAAAAATCTGGTATTTTATTGATCATCAAATCGAACGCCGTCTAGAAAAAAAGGATTTTCGTTAAGTTTGAGATGGTACACTGGAGTGAAATAGTTCCTTGCGAGCAATGTGAATGGTTCAGCTCGGTTAAAGGCTGATGAATTATACTGAAAAAGATGATGAGTCGTCATTCTCATAGGATGGTAGTTGTGTGAAAGCGACCGAAAATTTGAGAGATTTATTTATTTATTTATTTACATAAGCCTGTATACCAGACCTATGTGCAACGAACAACATAAAATCACTGAAATCAGCAAAAGCATACATAAGTAACACCAAGTGGAAAAATCCTACCAGTTTTCGATCAGGTAGTGTAATGAGTTCAAAGCAGATAGCATATAGCCCAATGTTTAATGATTAAGAGGCAAGTGACATTGCTCCGCGATGGATTAGCGCTCGCCGCCACGCCTGTTCTCGAAGTGTTCAGTTACAAGTTTGGAATGCCTATATGGCTCACAGGATGGATTTTAGCCTCCCAAAGCCGTTCGAATGCCGGGGTCAGCCCTGACGCTTATGAAGAAAAAGCGCTCTGCAGTTTTAGGTTTAAATTTTTGCACACACAATTTTTGAAGCTCCTCCCCTGGTACTTGCAGTGTTCTCACCTCGACAATACACCCACAGGCCGGAGACCAAAGTCCTGTTGGTACAGGATTTTATGCAGCAGCAGCAAGTCTCTCAACCTCTCCTCCCTTACCTCCAAGAGTTGGCAGTTTGAGCTCACTATTCCTCGTTTCTGCAGATGGCATTTGTTGATAATGGCAAAAAAACCGAGCTTCCTGATCATTAATCTCTTTCTTGTAAACCCGTTTTGGCAAACCTTTTTCAAGTTTTGACTAAGCTTTTCTTTTGTGTGGACAATACACTTGGTGTCCCATACTCAAGAATAGGTCTCACGTAGGTTTCCAAAGGCTCTAACTAGTACCGCGCTATTTTCTTGTTCCCAGTCTCCTGAATATATTATTGACAGCCACGGTGGCTCTGGTAGATACCTTGATCTGGCAGTGCTTTGTCAAAACCTGGAGGTTTCGTGTGAGGATGAATCCCAGGTCAGTGATCTGCTCGACATTGTCAATCTCAGTCCCTTCCACATTGTGAGGCATGACAAAGATTTGAGGAACTCCAGATGGAGACACTTGCATTTTCTTCCCTTCGATTGCGGCAGGTGCCATTCATGACACCAGGACCGCCATTGGGCATCTATTGCATTTCGAATTGCCTTAATGGTCCCTCACTGAGCCTGCCTGGCGAAAAGATCTGCACACACATCGATTCTGCAAACATGCACAGAGATCGACTCCAAACCCACTCAATAAGTCCCCCAGCTCGTGCGTGTATATATTGAACAAGATCGGTGAAAGGACTCCACCCTGCGGAACTCCACTACACACTGGGTCACTCTGCGAATACGAAGTGTTCACTCGAGATGTTCAACCCTTTTGAAATAATTTATTCAGTGTGTTCTACAAGATTCGAAAACAATTTGAGTTTTTTTTTCAAATCTTGAAGGTATGTGTCGAAAACTTTGGAAAATCACGTTCTTACTTTAAAATTCGTTTTTATGACTTTGAACTTTACTCGCATTTTCCAGTGAAACATATTTTTTTTTTGATTTTAGACAAGGACCACGAGGACTTGTATTTTTCAAATGCTGAGCGGCAATGGTTTGCCGAAAATGGAACGAAATGGCCAATACGTTTTCTTCACGAAAAACACAATACTCGGCTAATATTCAAAGGAGACAGTTCTCAAACACTTTACTTTGCATTTAGATTCAACAATTTTGAACTATCCTGAGAAAGTTCTACGACAATAATTCCGAAAGAAGAAAACATTTTCTATTGGATCATTGCGTTTTTCGGAAGGAAAAAATCACCATTTATAGAGAGATCGCCAGATGATGGATACCTTGATATTTGCAATTCCTGTTCGTCCTAGACATTCTCTAACCAGTGCGAATTTCAGTGAATTAAGAATATTTTGAGGAAATTTTCATCTTTCGAATATGTGGGTATAAACTCTTTTTTCTCGAAGAAAGCCATATGACTCTGTCTTTTAAAAATTCGAGAAAAACAGAATATTGCGCCTAATTCCTATCTTTTACGGTCACAAAACCGAAAGTGAGAATAGATTCTAGCTTAGGGATAGAAGAATATCTCTGTTGAGGAATGTTTTTGGGACACTCACATTCACTACCAGACCGAGGCCTGTGTTGGCATAAATCGAAGCCTTCTCGCAAATCCTTTCGTGCTAGATACGAGGCAGTCTTTAGCATGGAGTACATGAGATGTCGGCAATGCGAGCATCATTTCCTCGATCGTGGTGGCGAAGATCAAAGGATATAATCAAGGATGAAACACCCAAGTTAGGGATATCAATAGGCCTCACTGAGGTCTTTATGATTTGATGGGTCGCCGTGTTAAGCGCCAAGCAAGGAGCGACATATTTTCCACTCATGCAAAATAAAAAATTATAAAAAAAGAAAAGATTATATATGAGGAACAGCATGTTGGGGCGAGAAATAAAGCAGCAGCAGTTAGAGAGAAGATGCAAGCAGTTGGGGGCGACGACTCGAGCCAGTTAAGTGTAGCAGCAGGTGGGGCAACTAAACGAGCAGCAGTTAAGCCAAAGCAGTGGAGCGGAGCAAGAGGATCACAACGTGCTGCCCTCGCAGCAAGGTAGGGGAAACGAAAGCCGCCAGCTTACACCTCGACGAGTAAATGCGTTAGTGATTCCCTCGTGCTGCCTTACTAAGCCGCGAGTATCTGAGGAAGGCAGTGGTCGCGATGAAATACGTTATCTAAAAAACTATAAAAATCAGCTTAGATAGAAAACAGCTGAAAAACTATGAAGGTAACGCAGTGAAAAATGGGCTGGAATTAGAGTTTCTAGGCTCCAAAGATCCTAGTCTGTGCACACGTGCACAGCGCCGCAAAAAGAGTTTCTAGGGCCCAAAGATCCTAGTCCGTGCACACGTGCACAGCGCCGCAAAAAAAGATCACAGCCTCATGCCGAGCAGTCAAAAATCATTCATGGACATTCAGAGGAAGAAACAATATCAAATTTTCGTAATGAAAAGAGTTGACCAATAAAAGCAAGCACTTCAGTCAATGTTTTTGACTAGATGAGTTCAAAGGATAATGTGCATTGATTGAAATTCAACTTCAAGCCAGCTGATGTTCTTGATATCAGAGATCATCGTTGCCGATGATGTGGAGTTTGTTCGTCCACCATCAAAAAACAAGAAAGTTTAGGCTTCAAATTTGGCCCGAAACAGCTGTTTTTCGCGATTTTTCTCATTGGTCCTACTACTCGACCCCCAGAAAAGGGTTTAGAGAGAAAAAGAAGACAGGCATATTTTATCGCGACCACTGCCTTTAATCACAAAACCCATGCACATCTCTCTAGCCTCCTTGAATAAAAAAGGGCGAATCGGCGAAACAATTTTAAATTGACGACGCCTATTTAGTGTTTCAACGAGGGCACAGTGTACACACATTGCGCGGGATCTTACTAGGGTCAGTAAGTGTATGATGAATGCCGTTCCGCGGTGAGTAGATAATCGACTCGGGGTAAGGTAAAAGTAAAGTAAGATTAACCCGGCATTTCAATGATGAATACGGCCCTCGGAATACTAATCCTTTGTTTACCTTGGATCGTGTGATATCGCCAGCCCCTCTCTCCTGGGGCCGTATTCATCATTGAAATGCCGGGTTAATCTTACTTTACTTTTACCTTACCCGCAGTCGATTATCTACTCACCGCGGAACGGCATTCATCATACACTCACTGACCCGGGTAAGATCCCGCGCAAAATGTGTACACTGTGCCCTCGTTGAAACACTAAATAGGCATCGTCAATTTAAAATGCTTTCGCTGATTCGCTCTTTTTTCATTCAAGGAGGCTAGAGAGATGTGTATGGGTTTTGTGATTAAAGGCAGTGGTCGCGATAAAATATGTTTGTCTTCTTTTCCTCTCTAAACCCTTATCCGGGGGTAGAGCAGTAGGACCAATGAGAAAAAATTGCGGAAAACCGCTGTTTCGGGCCAAATATGAAGCCTAAACTTCCTTGTTTTTTGATGGTGGACGAACAAACTCCACATCATCGGCAACGATGATCTCTGATGCCAAGAACATCAGCTGGCTTGAAATTGAATTTCAATCAATGAACATTATCCTTTTGGCTCATCTAGTCAAAAACATTGACTGAAGTGCTTGCTTTCATTGGTCAACTCTTTTCATTACGTAAATTTGATACTATTTCTTTCTCTGAATGTCCATGAATGATTTTTGACTACTCGGCATGAGGCTGTGATCTTTTTCTGCGGCGCTGAGCACGTGTGCACGAACTAGGATCTTTGGGCCCTAGAAACTCTAATTCTAGCCCGTTTTTCACTGCGTTACCTTCACAGTTTTTCAGCTGTTTTCTATCTGAGCTGATTTTTATAGTTTTTTAGATAACGTTTTTCATCGCGACCACTGCCTTCAATGAAAACTTCAAAGTACATCATAGGAGGTTCCTAATATATAGCAAATAACATCATTTAACATTACTGACTATTCCATTTCTTCTAGCGAGATTTTTCCAGAGCACTCGTCGGTTTTTTCTAATTGGTGTTTTACTCTATGATGGAATCTTTTCCTCCAAGAGTACTAAGATGTAGCTGAAGCTACCCACTACTCTTCTTTGTCTTTTTTCGGTGCAGTCTTTTCAACCAAATTTGATAAACCATTCGAGAGCGCCATTCTGTTTCTATCTAAGATTTTTTGAGCTCTCAGCTGCTCTCAGTGGTTTACGAGTTTCAGGGGTAAATTCGGAATTTTTTTTGGAAATGTTCACCGATCAGCCAACGATAATTATTCCCTTTTCTGCGTAACACTAAACGACGAAAAAAAAAGCCAAAGGATTTTTCTATAATGGTCGTGCTTATTTAATTGTGGAGAAAAAAGCTACACCCCTCATTTAATTATAGCAATAGGAATGCAGCCGTCCCTCTGTCATATACTACTAGAAACTTTCTTTTGAAATGCATTTCATTGCAAACTCTCAGGGTTTTTTTTCAACATTAGAAGAGAAAGCAGAAATTGGTGGTAAAAAAGTTGACTATTCGCAATTTATCTATGTTGGATGAGAATATTACCTGTACAAGTGTATTGTGAGGTTTGAGGTCCAAACTCATTGCACAGAAGAAAATTCGAAATGCGAAAAATATCGAGTACTTAAGTCATAAATTCAGTTCGAGCGTGAGGTTCACAGGTTATCCCGTTCTAGAAGGAGTGCCAAAAATAACAGATGAAGGAACGACTGCGCTTTCGACAGCTACTCCGCCAACACGTAACATCGGCATGTATCGGGAAGACTTCGCGTGCATTGTTGAAGGTTGGCGCCAACTCGGCGCACCTATGTTATAGCACATGGCACCGAGTTTGCGCCAACTTTCAACAGCGAACGCGAAGTCTCTTCGCGATCCATGCCGACGTTAGCTAGATGCCTCGCACGGAAACCAGATATGCCCAGGGTTTCGGAGGCATCTAGCCTGATTTTGACACGAGAATTTACGTAAGTTACGAAAAGTTTAGCTTCAGTTGGTGAAATTTTAGCTACAGCGCCCGCATATACGTGAATTCTCGCTACAGCACCAGCATATTCTACGCTTGTTCTCATTGTAACACTCGGTCGATCGACCCACCCAGTCGTGATCTGTACTAGAAAGGCGATCCCCGCTGCGATCGAGCGCATCGCCGTTTCTTCCCCACGGCCTGCAGTATACATTGGATCCGATTCGGATAATTTCGGATATCCGTCCGGATGATTCGAAATTTTGACGATTCGGTATCCGAATCACCGAAAAAACGCCAAATCCGAACCGAGCCGAAATCCGAATCACCGAAAAAACGCCAAAACCGAACCGAGCCGAAATCCGAATCACCGAAAAACGCCAAATCCGAACCGAACCAAAATCCGAATCACCGAAAAAGGGCAAAATCCGAATCGAACCGAAATCCGAATCACCGAAAAAGGGCAAAATCCGAATCGAACCGAAATCCGATTCACCGAAAAACCGCCGAATCCGAATCGAACCGAAATCCGATTCACCGAATTACACAGGATTCGATTCATGAATCGAGTTTTCGATTATCCGAAATGCGTCACGATTCGATTCAATCGTGCGACTTTAAAGGCAGCATACACGCTCGCAAAAGTTGTTGAGATAATCACATTAGTGGGGTCCTACGGGCCCTAGAAGAGCCCTCACGAAGTTGGAAGAGTTGAAAACGGGTTGAAATGACCGTATTTGAGCCGTAGTCAGTCACGAAATCATCCTTTCTCCGCCCACCGATACGGGCTCCGCCCCTCAATACAAATGTTCAATGCTCGATTACGGTCACTTTGGCTCATATTTTACGCTTCTAATGTAAGTGTTCCAGAAAGGGTAGTACGAGTACATTAGCGTCGTTATCCCTACAAATTTGTCGCTAACTCCGCTTTTTCAGCCAGTGCGGTAAAACTCGTCCACTTCTGGGCCAATATGGAACGAACCGTTATATCTTCGTTTTAGTTGATTTTTTTCCGGTTTTTCGTTATCTCTGAATATCAACAGCTTCAGACCTTCGATTCATTCCATAGAATTGATATCATTTTTGAGCGTGTATGCTGCCTTTAAAGGATTCAATAGTGATCCATATACGCGCTCCAATAGCGACGCGAGCGCGGGCTACATTTCGATTTTTTTCCAGAATTCTCTGATTGCGTCTTTGCTTCTCCTTCGCTGTCAGTCTACGGCACTTTTCCTGACTGTGATTGTTTCTCGTATTGAAAGTCTGTCTCAGCGCCTGCCAGTAGCCGTTTCAATGTTTCAAAATTCTTTCATATACATTTTCAGATATTTGCGGCTATATTCTTCTTCCCTAGTGCAATCCCAATGATCCGCATCTATTCCTCCGGTACGTTTTCTTTTTTGTCTCCTTGAATTACCGCCGTAGAATTAGAAGCTTCGTCGCTGCTGGTTGCGGACAGAGAAATTGATTCGGCGGGCACTCATGTTTAGGATTTTTTTCATCATTTCATTGCTTCGATAGCGGAACGGGCCGTTTTTTTTCAACTAGTTTAGTGCTAAAACTGAAGTACTGATTATTCCATTATTGTCTCGAAGATGATTGCAAGTTTTCTCAACTTTTTCTCTCGCACTTCAGAGCACACATATCTGAAGCGATTTCTTCTGTATATCCGAGAAATTACAGCGAGTCACACACGATGTCTCATTCCTGACGACCTTCGTATCGCTTCAAAGAAGGTGAAGAACTGAATGCCTAGAAGGCTTGACGGATTAGATGTGGAAGTTAGGGTTTGCGCGAGAATCCTCTTAAGGCGTAAAAGCGACGAAAAGAAAAATTATTTGCTGTTGATTAAGTTGCTGGGTCCGCAATCAGCAGCGACAAAGCATTGAATTTTACGGCGAAGACCACAAAACAATCGGAAACAGCACATTGAAACGGTACCGATAATTTCGCCGATTCGGAACGCTGGTGCTATCTGCCCGGCTCATGGCGGGTTGCGACTGTGATTCGTTGACATACATCTCACTGGGGCGCCCCACCTTTTTGCCTAAGGGTTCGAAAAGCTTTCAAGTTATGCTTTAATTGTGGTGTTCTGTTTTAACTCCATTCAGAAATTCGTAGTAGTCGACCTGGTGCCGGGTCAAAATTATTATCACACTCCCTGTATGCCACTTCGCTTTGATCCTACAGTGCGGTCGGCTGCCAAGGGTAAAAGGGCGGCGGCGGGCGGCGCCCGCCGCCGTTTTTGTGCGGCGTCCAATTCAGGAACGGTTTACCATGTTTAACGACATCCCCGGTTGATTCTGTTTCTGTGACACTTTCGAGGCAGCCCTGAGATTCTGCCAAATAAGTTGGAAGAAATTTCGAAAAGTTTGAAATTTTTTCGATAAATTGAACTGAGAGGATGACGAGTCTTCAGAAACTCATAAACATTTTCAAAACAACGGCTTATGATCAAAGAAATTTGTAAGCGATACAAAACATGCAGTATACCGTGTATAAAACATTTTGTCAGAAAACTGCGAGCTGGAAATAAAAATACTCCGGATGAAAATTACAATACAGCACTGCAGAGCCCGATTGCAATCAATTTTCGGCTCAGATAGGCCTATGCTGATTGAAATGTTATAATGATGATTCAAATGATTTATATGCACAACCACGAATACACCGAACAATTTTCTGGTTGAACGGGCATTTTTGAAAAAATTTTAAAAAATAGTGTTTTTTTCCGAAATTCAATGTCTATTTAAAGACCCTAACAAATCTGCTTCTTTGTTTTGATTTATAATTTTTTTAGAGCTACGTGTGTGACACCACCAGTGAGTTATCTGGTCATTTTTCATAGCTGATTTCCAAATTATCATTTACTCAACATTGTTTCGCGAGACGTGACCAGTTTTTATGAGGTCCTCGAGTGTATAGCTCCTGTAAAAAAGATTTTTCGAAGAAGTTAGCTATGAAAAAGTCCATGTGGGCATCAGTAAAAAATAGCAGAATATAAGAAACACGAAAACGGGAAAATTTGTTTTTTTTTTCGAAATTTCCCATTTTTCGTTGTTTTTCTGTTGTGTTTCAGCACTTATTAAAAAGCTTCACTGTGCAATGCAGCGACGATAACTCTGCTTTCTGATGAGGGCACCCATTTCTACATTATAAATCAGTTTGAGGCCAAAAGATAGAAAAATGGGTGAGAAATTTGTTTTCAAAAAGTGCTTTGCGCTCACTTTAGTGGCATTTCTTTCATATCCAGATTTATCTGGATTTATGAGAAGAAATGGGTTATGATATTGCAGCAAAAGTTTATTCGCGTTTCAGCGAACATTTCTGAAACCCATGTAGAAGTTTTCATAGAAAACAATTCAACTTCGGTTTTGCAAAAAATAATGATATCAAAAGTTCAATATTTGCACCGACGTCAAACAATTTGTATTCAAGCTTTACCAACGCACTTGTCACATATAAAAGAGAAAAAGGATTGCGATTGAACCTCACAGTGTGAACGAGAATACCTAAATGGTCATGAAAAAATCAGGAACCAAACTCAGCTGTTCATGCTCAAAACTATTTCCATCAGAGTATATTGATCTCAAATCAGTCCATATCGTGATAATGAAGCGAAACGCTCACACACAGAATAGTAATGAGCCAAGTTTTCAATAGGCAACAAAGAAAATAATAAGAGTGGATGGGAAAATATTTGATTTTTTTCTGATGGAATTCTGAGCTCAGGGTCCGATCTGGGCTCACTATTGACAAATGACTGTCATTAGAGTGAAATCGACGACATTCGTGCTCGCTCACAAAAACACCCGAATAACATTCACATCCATAGAAACAACTCACACGCCAAATTTTGTTAGAAATGTGTTTCGGAGAGGAAGATTTGCACAGAAAACGCCTAACGTTTCACAGAAAATTAAATTTGAAAAATATGAATCTGCCTATCCAGCAAACGATTCTTTCACGTTAGTGTACAGATGCGAACATGTAGGTTGTGGCAATATTTGGTCATAGCCTGAATGTGCCCTAGATTCCTCCTGGCATCGAGTTGTAGTGACCTGACACGTCCGACTGGAGGTGCGAAGTCCGTAATTACCCGGACGAGGGCATATCGATGCCAGGAGGAATCTAGGGCACATTCAGAGGAGCTATGATATTTGCCACAACCTACATATTCGCATCTGTACGTGAAAGAATGGTTGCTGGATCAGCGGATTCATATTTTTTCAAATTTTGCTTTTTGCGAAAACGTTGGTCGTTTTCTACACATATCTTTCCTCTCCGAATCACATTTCAAACAAAATTTGGCGTATGAGTTTTTCTATGAATATGAATGCTATTCGGGTGTTTTTGTGAGCGAGCACGAATTTCGTCGATTTCACTCTGATGACAGTAATCTGTCAATAGTGAGCCCAGATCGGACCGTGAGCTCAGAATTCCGTCAACGAAAAAATCGAATATTTTCGCATCCACGTTTGAGATTTTCCTTGTCGCCTATTCAGGGACTTGGCTCGACAAGCGCGCTGGTAAAGCCTGAATACAAATTGTTTGACGTCGGTGCAAATATTGAACTTTTGAAATCATTATTTTTTGCGAAACCGAAGTTGAATCGTTTTCTATGAAAACTTCTACATGGCTGTCAGAAATGTTCACTGAAACGCGAATAAACTTTTCCTGGAGTATCATATCCCATTTCTTCTCATAAATCCACATAAACCTGGATATGAAAGAAATGCCACTAAAGTGCGCGCGAAGCACTTTTTGAAAACAAATTTCTCACCCATTTTTCTATATTTTGGCGTCAAACTAATTTATAATGTAGAAATGGGTGCTCTCATCAGAAAGCAGAGTTATCATTGCTGCATTGCACAGCGCAGCTTTTTAATAAGTGCTGAAACACAACAGAAAAAAAAACGAAAAAAGCGGAATTTCAAAAAAAAAAACAAATTTTCTCGTTTTCATGTTTCTTATATTCTGCTATTTTTTACTGATGCCCACATGGACTTTTTCATAGCTAACTTCTTTGGAAAATTCTTTTTATAGAAGCTATACATTCGAGAACCTCATAAAAACTGGTCAATGTCTCGCGGAACAATGTTGAGTAAATGATAAATTCAAAATCAGCATTCAAAAAGACCAGATAACTCACTGGTGGTGTCACCTACCTAGCTCTAAAGAAAGCATCAATAAAAACAAAGAAGTAAATTCGTTAGGGTATTTAAATAGACATTGAATTTTCGAAAAAAAACACTAGTATTTGGAATTTTTTCAAAAATGTCCGTTCAACCAGAAATTTTCTCGGTGTGTTCGTGGTTGTGCATATAAATCATTTGAATAATCATTATAACATTTCAACCAGCATAGGCCTGTCTGAGCCGAAAATTGATTTCAATCGGGCTCTGCAGTGCTGTATTGTAATTTTCATCCACAGAATTTCTATTTCCAGCTTGCAGTTTTCTGACAAAATGTTTTATACACGGTATACTGCATGTTTCGTATAACTTACAATTGTATTTGACCATAATCCGTCGTTTTAAAAATGTTTATAAACTTCTGAAGACTCGTTACCCTTCCAGTTCAATTTCTCGAAAAAATTTCAAAGTTTTCAAAACTCCTTAAAACTTCTTTGGCAGAATCGCAGGGCTGCCTTGAAAGTGTCACAGAAACAGAATCAACCGGGGAAGTCGTTAAACGCGGTAAACCGTTCCTGAATTGGACGCCGCACAAAAACGGCGGCGGCCGCCGCCCGCCGCCGCCTTTTTACCCTTGGCAGCCGACCGCACTGTATCTACTCGTCGCCGGTTACTGCGCGTTGAAAACCGCCGCGCGCGCGGCGTCGCATACCCGACGTGGCGGTTAAGGCGTCGCGCGCGCCGTTCCGCATTAGGTCGCGCTCACGAATGGCAAGGAATTAAGCCAAATCAAATTATTCGTTCGCAAGGTAAGAATTAGAGAATAAATGCCGTAATGAAGTACAATTTGCCGTATTTAGCTCACATATAGATGGCATAGTAGACATAATTGGCGCTAGATAAGACGATAATGAGGAATTTCTAAATATTACTTTCAACTACCATTCAACCCATGGTCAAGCAAATGAGTCTAGGATTTCGAAAAGAAATTATCTGTCATTGTTGGATAGTTCTATCCAGTTAGGCCATCAAGAAACTGTAAACCTTTCTTTTTTGGATTCTGTTAGTCAAAACATTATTTTCGGGTAACATACCTATGTATTGGACTGTTTGCTAGAATGAATACCATTGAAAGGTCCGTTCTCAGGTTTCTAAACAAGATTCGGGTAGGTTTCAGTACGCCCATTGCAGACGATGATTAGGATGCGACTATAACTTTGCCTCATAAACCACGAAATCCTTTGGAATGGTTAGAGAAATAGAGCGAGTGATTCTCGATCTAAAGCTCGGAGAACCGTCTAGAATACTTTCGAGATTGCTTTTCGACGCTTAGGGACTATAAAGGTATTTCTGAGACCTTAGCCGGTGCTGTGTAGAATGAAAAAAATCTAGACTGACACAAAAGAGCCATGTCGTTCCTGGTTTTCTCCCAGGTAGACTGCTGGAAATGTTTGCGGAGAGAGTCGAAGAACCCAAGTTTACACTCGAAACACATTCTGAATACTAGAGTCATGTGAGGGGTGAGAGCCAGCGAGATATGTGCACACGTGACGCAGCCGCAACGAGAAGTGAGCTGGGACGAATACACAGAATGCTTAACTTTTGTAGTGTCTCCTATTACCCACGAAGGCTTAGGAAACCCATCATGACCGTGAGCACGCATACCATCTTCTAGATAACTAGAACCATCAATCGTCAGTGAGATTCCTATAAAATGAAACCATCCATTGCTACTCCGTGTTTGTTGCGACATGGATCACACAAAGTTGTTTGTATTTTTTTTGTTCAAAGAATGGCTTGTACACAGCGAAACGGCGCGATGTTTCCACCATTTGATTGGGTTCTCGTTCGATGAGAACCGCATCAAATGATGGAAACATCAGGCTAAAGATTTTCCACTTATTGCTCAATCAGTTCCTGACTACTGTGTGGCCCCGGCCGGGTCAGTAGATTGCGAAAGAATTTTTATATAAGCAAATAGTGGATTTATTTTACGTCTTCTTCTTATAATATGTATATACAGTTTTGCTGGACTCATTTTAGGCAACAAATGCAGAGGCCGGCTCCTTGGTAGGAATGCCAGGACGCTTCTCATGATGAAGGCTCACACATGTGAAGTGAATAAAAGGTGAGTAGAACGTGAAAAATCCCATGGTGTTACATTTAGATGATTCCACTTTATTTTCAGGCTCGCTCGTTTCTGGACTGAGGAGGAATACGCAGCATGCAATGGGGATACAATGGATGCTGATGACACCTCAGAAAAGAGCGAAAGCGAAGGCCTGGAGTGAATGAGGCATTTATATGAAGAAATCGTGCAACAAACACAGATGATGAAATTGAAAATTTTTGATGTGATCGACAATATTATGAATAAATGGATTCTGAAAAAAATTTAGCCTCTAACATATGTGTGAAAACATCATCAGCTCTTCAAGCGCGCGCAGGAAATAGTGTCTTCAGTTCAGACCGTATGTTGCAAAATTGTGGGATGATCCCTCTACAATACCTTTTTCCTGTTGTATCCGGCTCATTATCCAAATTGAGTATCCGAATCCGAGTGACGGAAAAACGCCAAATCCGAATCGAACCGAAATCCGATTCACCGAAAAACGCCAAATTCGAACCGAACCGAAATCCGATTCACCGCAAAAACGCCAAATCCGAATCGAACCGAAATCCGGTTCACCGAAAAAACCGTTTTTCGGATCAGCCCGAAATCCGATTACCCGAAATTTTTTGCCTTGGATCCAATGTATAGCCTGCAGCATCCCAGCGGCCGAAATAATCCCTAGCAAGGTCTTCCAGAGAGCGACACGGGGTCACCCCCCACGACCGCCCGTAGAGTGTCAAGTTATCCGTGGGTTGACTGTGCCAACACTGTTCGGACGGCATCCCTGCGTTCCGCGTAGCCAACGCGGGTTTGAGATTGCATTTCAACACAGGATGTCGCTAAATCCGTAGATTCTTGCTACAAAATTATAGCGAGAATATACGGGTTTAGCGTCAGAGAGATTAATGTTTCGATTTTAGCCTTCATTTTTACGTAGAATACGCGCAGAATTTGCACCCTTGTAGCCTCGACACAGGAATATGCGGGTTTTAGCTATCGTAGCCAAAACCCGTAGTTTACCGCTACATGGAATGGGGCGACGTTTCAGGCCGCGCCCTCGGAGGCATCTAGCTACGTGTTGGCAGAGTATACTATTAACATATGACCTAAGAAATTCAATCGAGCCAAGGAAATTGTTTTCTCAAAACTATTACTTTTGCATCAGCACAATAAAAAAACCTAACAGTTATACCATTAGAAATGCATTTCATTTTGGTTCAGAAGTTGGTAAAGAAGTCAAGTGGGCAGAAGAAAAGAAAGTCTGCCGCATGTTCACGTCCAACAACAAAATCCTATGAGAACAAACATGTAAAAAATAACTCCCTGTTTATGGAAAGAAAGTCACTGAATGAGTCATGAAAAGGCGAAATAACTTAAAAGAAAACGAGTAGTTTGCATTATCAATGAAGGTTTTGCTCTCTATTGCTCTTTCCGCGATGAGTGCAGCTGCAGTCGGCTGGAAGTAGAAGTTACCCGGCTCCATACGACGGGTAAATTTTAATTGGATTTTTACTCGAAATTTCCGAGTAAGTAAGCGTGTGAATACCGGGTAGGTGCCAAACTCGGAGAACTTTACATTTACCTCGCGGGTAAATCATTGATGAATACGGCCCCAGCACAAGCAGAAAGAGCTCCTGTTGTTGGCAGTAGCTACAGCAGCCCTTTGTACCGGAGTGCAACCCCTATTCTGCCTACGTACCAGCCCACGACTGTCTGAGTCCCAGCCCGCATAGATCACTTTGCCTATAATTTGTTTGTTATAGGGTGAAACTCATGGAAGAGATGGACAGGGTTCGGCAAGAGAAGGAACCTCAAAGGATTTATTGTGAGTTGAAGCTCAGCTTTGATTGAACATTTCATAAGAAAATATACTCTCATATTTATTTATTTATTTATTCGGGACGCGGAACAAGCCCACGTTATGCAAAAGAAAACAAAAACAAACTGGAAATAGAATAAAATAACAAACTGGAGCATAAACAATAATCTTGAAACTAGATTCAAAAACAGAGAAATAAAAAAGGAGTTTAATCCAACACACACTAGGAACAGAAATGGGAAATGCAGACACCAAAAGCTAGGCACATCGCAGCAAGCCAGCTAGGACAGTCGGATGACTTTCAGGAAGGTCTTAAAAGCGTTCAAAGACAAACTCAACAGGCTCGGATTCTCACCCAGAAGCTGGTTGAATTTACTTACGACTCGATAAGTGAAAAAGCTTGACCTTATGAGGCTGTTCGCTTAAGGATCGGGACTAGGGGTGTGCGGCAAAAGAATTTAAAATTTCGGCAAACGGCAACGACAAACACCAAAAACGCCCGGCAAACGGCAAAATCTGTTTTGGGCTATAATACACCAACAGTTGCTTAGTCATGTCGTATTCCATGCTATATTTGCCGGTTGCTTTGTGCCTGGCGTTTCAATAGCCTTTGGAGGAAGGAAAATCTCAGATATCAAAAGCTACTCGAAAGCCTCGGGTTATGAGGAGTCACTATCAAGATCAACAAGGCTGTAAGCTTTTCCATCGCCGGCGATAATTCTGTTAATTCCTCCCCACTAATTGAAGTTTCCGTACAAATCAATGCTAGAGATCTAAAAGATGGGCGTCTTTTTGAGCAGTGCAAAGTGTGATAGACCCGCAAAGAGTTTTTTAAGAGGCTTGCGGAGATTAGTGAACCGTAAGCAAGCTTGGTGCGATGGGAGTGTGCGCAGATCCAAAGATTGTGGTCGATACCGGTGCGACAATCAGGTGAGAATACGCGATGATTGGTCTTTTGGGGGCGAATAACAATCCAGACCGCGATCAGCAGCGCGCGGTCTAGGTTATGACAGAAGTCACTCACAATCTCTATCGTTAGTAGCAAGTAGGGGGCTCAAGGTTCTGAATTTCGGTCACTTCAAACTACGATCAAACAGGAATGGAGTAAAATTAGTCTAGTTGAATTCAGTGCTCAGGATAACAACTGCTTTTGAATTTCCTCCGGAAATCAAGAGCTCCGAGAGGCATGCTGATCGAATTCACAGAATTAGAGGCACCTAAAGACAGTTCGACTGGTAAATGCGACAGAAGGCCGCTACGCTCACGTCGTCGCTGAAGCGCCGCGTGCAGTGCGTTTGGGCAGCCGGACTGTCCTTGGGCGCGTTCCTTCATGTGTATTCGGCCTACAAGCCGGCACGAGGCCCATTACAACAACAATGTCAGCTAAAAGCGAGCAGAAAATCGTTTTTCAGTTCCAGAACTTGAATGTGGTGTGCCCGCCCCACCCACTTCCTCTGTGACGACCTAACAAACTCAGCTCTGTCGCAGAGTGAACCCTTCATTTCAGCTAATGATCTCGAAACGAAAATATTATTGAACACTGCCTTTACTGACCGCATTCCTAGTCGGAGGGTTCTAGATTTACCGAGCAGTTGAGTGAGAGCGGTGCTGGGGCTTCGGTGGTGCAGTGCGATAAGGCGCTCCCCCGGAAAGGGAATATGCTGGTTCAATCTCGTCCGGAGACAAGCGTTTTGCGATCAACTCAACACCTTGTGTAAAGCTTTGAATATTGTCCAATTTTAAAGAAGCCAGACAAAGTATTTGCAGATTTGGTCAACATCCTGTCCCAATTAATACCACCAGCCCACCATTCCAGGATTATCGGACCCATTTACACGGGTTCTCAACTGGTTCACATGTCTAACAAGGCTGTATTCACGCTACAACTTTGATATCACTTGGTTTCGTATTTTAGAATTTGCAGTAATCGGTATGCTTCTGAAAAAAGGGCTTGTGGCATTTTTAAGGGGTTAAGAATTTGATTATAAAAAAAGACATTGGGAGACTCCCGAACAACCTAGAACTCGAAGGAACTCCTCTGATTACCCAGTGAAGATGTTTTCAACAATTACCGTTTAAATGGGTACAATTATACATTACATGAGCTGGAACTACTTGAATTAAATATTTGTAACAGCCTCGAATCGCTGACCAACGCAGAAACTGCGGTGAGGGCCAATCCTGTTGTTTTAACGTATTTTTGCCGAATTTTTGCTGTTTTGGACGACGAATCCGGCAAACGCAACAGCAAACCCCAAAAATGGCCGGCAAACGGCAAACGGCGATTGCCGCACTCCCCTGATCGGGACAGAAACAAAATATATTTTGCAGGTTTTTCCTTTTAAACTGCTACTGCACGCAATCTCAGGTGCTCACTTCCAGTATTTTGATTCTGCACAAGTTATTAGCTTGCAACGTTCAGTTTTATTTAGAGAAATTCTTGTATAGCTTTCTATTTCAATTCTGCATTGAATCTTGAGTGCTCCCCGTCTAGGAGCAATAGCAAGTCCTCAGCAAAATTTGAGATCAATCGGAGCCGCGTCTATATTGCGTCTCGATTGACAGATTCGCTATTGTAGGGCCATTTCAAGACACAGAACACACTCAGATATAAATTTTGTGGTTTTCATTTAGTTGTGCAGTAGACCCCACCTGTATGACACTTGCCAAGTGCGACTTCTCAGTTCGTCCAAATAAGTGAGATGTAAGCGACAACCACGGGCCACACCCCTTCCTGGTTTTCGAACTTAGTAGCGGCTATATGGATGGATGAATGTCAACCGCGTCGTCGTTCTTCACTCCCTTTCCGGTCTGTCTCCTCATTCTGGTTCGCTCTCGAGTAGCGACTGCGAATCAAGAGAAATACAGACCCAAGACAACTTTGTCACTAAATTACCGCTCTCTAAGCATAGGCTTTTTTGAAGAGCAATAACTCCGTCTGAAGGGAGCCTTGAGTGGTTTTGGAGATACCGCTGTCATCAGCGTGTGATTTTCTCCAAGACTAGCATTTATTGTGGAACATATTTCTCTTTGAATGCCTTGTGCCTTTAAAGGCCTCATGCGAGCTGGGAATCATTTCCAATTTTTTGAGCACAATCAAACCATTCGAGCTAGCTGTTATCAGCCATGAAACTTAAGGCTCTGACAATGAGCACTTCAAAAGTTATAGGCACCTGAAAACTGCTCTTGGGTCGATAATCTAGCACTTCTGGGTCGATCATCTAGCACTTTTTCATTTATTGTTGATGCAACCGTCCAACAACTTGGAAAACATTCATGGAACAAACTCCTCATGCAGAAAAACTTAAAAAATGAGAGTAACCAGGCCTCCGAGTGCAGAAAAACTTCAAAAATGATTTGGAGCGAAATTCAAATTCAATTTAACAGTATATTCGAACTGGTTTTTTTTACAAATGAAGGTTTTCGAGGGCACTCAACATTTTCGTTTACTAAAGTGGTTAAGCTACACAAAATGATTAAGAAATGATATATGGTTTTCGGCGCGACGATGCCCTTGGCGCGTTCCAGAGTTCGACCGCAGCGCGACGTTTTTTTCAAATGTGAATCGACGAGAGGCGCATTATGGATCAATACTCCTCCATTGCATGGTGCCGCGAGCCCTCCAGCGGCGAGACTGTAAATGGCCCCTAGGCTTCCGTAATAGTCTGCCAAAGGCCGAACTGAGTCGTGCTCTCCTGTACCTAGTTACCATGCGCCGTCCTCTCTCGTCCCTAGTGGTCGGCTATATGCCAATCGATTAGGCAGGCGTACTTGAGCGCGCTGCGTACGGCGCAGTCCGATCACAACGTGGTATTTCCACCTTAGTTAGCAAGGTATCAGATGCGTATCGACCGAGCTGGTTACAGCCGATCGGACGACTATGACGGGGACCTTACTTCCAGCGACGAGCGACGCGACGTCATGTTGACCATCAATAATGACTGAAGATCGAGCAATGTTGATCGAATTCACAGGGCGGGTGGGACAAAGGAGCAGTTCGGCACATGTGACGCCTGCAACGGAAGGCCGCTGCGTTCACGTTGTCGTTGGGACGCGTTAACCGTGGGTCTCTTAGAACAAAACATGTCGGCGCTCGGTCAACGCGCCCCAACGACGACGTCAACGCGGCGGTTTCCCTTCGTGCGCTTCACGTTTGTCAACTGCTTTTTCGTTCCAAACGCGCTGTGAATTCGATCAACATCCTGAAGATTGATATGCCCGCCACGTACTGTCGCTGCTGCTGGTATGATCCCGACCTTCCGCAAGCAGCCCCATGGGACAAATATGTTGCTTGTTCCAAATCTCTATTGCATTAATTGATTTGCAGATGTGGAAGCAGGTTCCGGTGCTCAGAGAATCGTGCCAGCACCACTTTCGCCACCCATTACGGATCAGCAAGTGTATAATCCGTTTGGGGATGCAGTCGTGGATGAAGCCAGAAGAGCAGCAGTTTAACAAGCAGTTATCACGTCATGTGCAGCAACATTCTATTCTTCTACATAATTATTGCCATGTCCTCATAATCTATATTATAAATAAAAACCTATCTAGTTATAAAGTCGGACTTTGCTTTTAAGCAGTTGACGAATAGGTGGGGTAGGGGTGAAGGGTGCAAAGAATATTGTTATGACCCAATAAAACCTGTATGCTAGGTCTTCCGCCCGTTTTACTTTAGTGGACGAGATGCGATCATTTGCGGTGGGCCGTGCGGAGAATGCTCCAACACCCGTCAGTTAATTTTCGATTCTGAATGGTAATCTACCGACGCGACTTCTTCCATTCACTATACTAAATTTGACGAGGCGAGCGTATCTATGTGGACTGAGTCGGCATTCAGAATTTTCGCGGCGCGACGCTAGGAGTTAAGGGCTCTGCAGAGTCAAGTTGCCCGGCGGCACGCCGCCGAGCGAGAGGATTGGGGCGTGGAGAAAACCTGACGCAGCAGCGCGCTTCCATGCACCGCAGAGTGGCGGCGTTGCCTCCGTCGCTCTTCATTTTCATCCATTGCGTACAAATCCATTCATTCCACGCCAAAATTTGAATTTTTGATTTTTGATTTTCATTTCAAAAAAAAAATGAAAGATACGCTTTCAGAAGCGGAAAACATACAATCTTGTGGCTTTCTAAATAAGGAAATTCTCGTGCAAACCTATATCATCACAAAAAAAGAGAACTAATGAAATCACTTACATCGGGGTGTGAATTGGAATAGATCACATAAATAGCCACGAACGAATGAAAAAGTGTTCAAGGATTTATTGAAAGGTGCTATCAATACCTCAAATGAGAGAGAAAATAGAAAAAATCGCATGGATGACTAAACAATGAAAAAACACATTGAAAGGATCGATGGCGGCACTCCTCGCCGACGATAGAAATGGTCCAGACCATTTCTCGCCGCCGCCCGCTGGCGGCGTCGCTGCGGGAGCCGCTGCTGTCGCGGCGACGAAAACACTCTGCGAGGTACCCGCGTCGCTGCTCTCGAACGAAACTTCGCAGCCCTCGCCCGCTGCGTGGCGCCCCCCACTCTCCATCATTGCCCCGCCGCAGCGAGACTCGCCGCGGCGCAACTCTGCAGACCCCTATAGGCACAAACGGCTACCACGCAACCATAGCACCGCGAACATTTTAGGTCTGAACGACGCGTGTACGCTAAGCGCCTATTCCGCGCGTACGGTACTTATGACACACGTTGCCGTCAACTGAAACCCATCCTTTTGTGAACACATATTTCTGCTTAGAACATTGCATATCCTCTTGAACGGATTCTTAGCGTGGCCTAACGGACGCTACCGCAAGCTAGGCTGCGCGTTAGAGCCATGCGTAATTATGACTGACGAGACCTTACCTACTTCACCCATTTTTCTATGATTGATTGTGATTATTTGAGGATTCACGAGTTGCAAAATCTAGTCTAGAATTGGAGGCAAAGGTTCAGGGAAAGAGAAAATTCAGTTTTTTTGTGAGCCGTTGGATCCATAACAAGTAATTTTGGAGGGGCCTTAGCAAGGTCGGGTGCTGAAATTTTGCTTTATTCGCATCTTTTTGTCGAATAGCCAAAGGATCGCAACGTTTCCAAGAGACCTTCAAAGCCGTCGAGCAGCGAGACACGTACCTTCAAAAAGAGATAAGTTTCCCTTGATAGAGACTTGCTAGTTCTGCAGCTAGTTCCGGTGTAATCGCTGCAAACTTTAGCCACTGTTATTATAGACACTGTTAAATCCGAAGGTACCCTCCATAAAACGTCGTAATTCACATCATTCGAGACGCGAGCGGCGCGCACGACGTCTCAGCCTCCTTCTGTCCTCTACTCTCTCACTGTCTCTAACCTCCGCTCCGCACCAGCATGCGTAGGAACCATGAGAATTTCGCCGTTTTATAGCCTGTACGTTCGCTGACCATGATTCACGGCGATGATAAAATCCACGCCAAGGGAAAAAGTGCGATTGTGCGGTTGCGTATTTCTACTCAGCATACTGTAGATTGTATAGTTGTACAATTTCGAAAAAATTGTCGAACAAACGAAAATCGATTTTTTTTCGTTCGTAATGTTTTCGAACGAACGAAAAATGAAAAAAATTTCGTTCGAAAAAAATTGGAACGAACGAAAAATGGAAACTTTCGTTCGAAAAAATTTCGAACGAACGAAAATCGAAAAACTTTCGAAATTTCGGAGGTCGAACGAACGAAATTCGAAACTAATCGAAATTTCGATTAGTTTCGAAATTTCGTATTTTTTCTAAATTCGTCGAAAATTTCGAACTTTTTTTCGGAATTTGTCGGAAATTTCTAAATTTATTTCGAAATTTGTCTGAAATTTCGAATGTGAAGAAAGAAGAGATCTTAATAAAATCTTAATAATTGACTCACCTTAATTCGTTGCTTTAATGCTGTTACGATAATCGATTTTAGCTCTACTCATGAATCTCATTTGAATTTGTCATCCTTGACCACAGTTCCCGCACGGAATCCCTTATTTCGGTATTTTTCAAAGTTTCGCGCTTTCCCGCGCTCTCGCCAGTATTTAAGGCGCCAGTTCTTACACAGTTGATTCATTCTCGATTCCTTATTAGTTTTTGTTCATTTCGGCTGCACCGCTCCGGGGATCTTGTTTGTTCTCTAATAAATTGATTTCTCTCTCTCTTTAGCACTCTGACTCTCTAAGCCCCAGACACAATAGACGCCGGCTACCCTTTACATAGGGACCGAACCAAAGCAAGAGGAAAAGAATTTGCCTGGATACCGGAGAAAAACAGGATAGGCGTGGGCTTGCCATCATAACAATAGGCAGAGAAACAAACCCCAAACAAGAAGGAGGGTAATTCGTGCCCAGTCCTTCTTGAGTTGGTGGTAGATACTCCTCAGGGTAAAACCAGAGGGTATCGAGTTTTCTCTGAAGTAGTGCCTGGACTGCTGGTTCTTCCATGAAGCATTAGTTTGATTTTGCAGGAACGGAGAACGGGAACAGCAGCCAAAAAGCACTTGTAACACGTTGAAAGCCAGGCTCTGATTATTGGCTTCTGGAATTCTGCCGTGACTGTGAGTTCTGCCGAAAAACGCTCTGCTTAGTAGGGGAACAGGAACATCAGCCGGAAAGCACACGTACGAAACTGGAGAGTCAGACCTGGAAGTATCGATTATTTTCCGGGGTGCCATTGACTGTTTTGCACATTTCGCATTGACGTTGCGCATAGAGTGTAAACAACAGCAAACAAAGCACATTTATTACAGATAAATCGATATGGCAACGGATAATTCACTGGCGGATGCGGAAGCCATGGAGCTGGAACGCATGATTCTGTACGAGCCGACACCTTCGGATCAGATCGCTTCCATGAAGACATCGATTGATATATTGGTGGGAACAGTGCGAGAAATCGCTCAGAAGAGTGCACTCCAGGTAAAATTGTCGCACTTGACTATAGCAGACAAAATTGCAGCACTGCAAGACTTACCTGGCGCTTTGACGCAGGTTATAGTGGACAACCCGACAATAGGCAGCAATCAGTTTTCCGAACATGCGCAAAGACTTCTTGATAAAGAATTTACTGCGATTGAGGGAGAACTGGATTGGCTAGAATTAGTGCGCCAGCAAGCATCTAGGATCGCTGACCTACTGCACGTGGCGCTACAGGATGCGCTAAGAGAGCAGGTAGTACAGGCGGATCATGATGACGGCTGCATGAATTGGCACGGGTGCTAAACGTGAATTCTACTGAGGTGGTAGATAAGGTCAAGCTACTAGTTTGCAGTGCGTCCAGATGGTACATAAGAAATTATACTATAGGTGAAAAGCATAGACTAGGAGACTTGAACCTTTCTATTCAGGATGTCCCGTCATCTTCACGCCACGGCACAGTGAACAACGTCGAAATCGTGCAATTGAACGTCGATGAGCTCGGAGGTACTGAGTACCACGCAACTTTCGATCCGATAGCCGCTGCACAAGGTGGGTGGCCCGCTCCTCGAATCGATACGCGATTGAGAGCTGCATTTCAGCAATCAAAGAGGAACGCGCAGCCGCCGAGTCAGAAGGCATCCTCGTCATCAACACCGATGGCAACCATCAGACGCCAAGGTGAGCATTCGTATGATAATTCTACGAGAAATTCTGAGCTTGATCTTGCTAAAATCTTTGCGGCCATGACTTTATCCGTGGTGGAAACGTATAGCGACCCAAAGGGAAAAAGGTCCGGTGAATTTTTAGCTAGATTCAGAATGAAATACCAAAGTATTGGGCTGAGTGACGAAATGCTGGTCCTTCTTCTTCTCTCTAAACTCAATGGTTATCCACGCTCGGTAGCAAGGCGCTACCAAAGTCGGTCAGAGAGGGTGATTTCGAGTCTTTTGTCGAGGGCTTACACAACAAGTTCCAGGAAAACGACTCTGCAACTCAGATAAGCGCATACATGAAATTGAAAACTCTCCGGAAGCAGGAAGATGTCGCCAGTTGTTGTGTGGAATTAGAGGGTGTGACACAACAGGCGTATCCTGATGCATCTGAACAGGAACTGTCGCGCACAAGGGTGGGAGAACTAGATGCCCAGTTGTCGGACTGGCTCGAATATCTCCAACGGGAGAACTAGTGGCCCAGTTGTCGGACTGGCCCGAATATCTCCAACTGTACACCACGATGGAACTTGCACCGAAGGTGTTCGCATACGATATGGTCAAAGGTTTAGCACAGCGCTGTGAACGCAGCAGGGAACTAGCAATGGCCACAGAAAAGTCTACCGACTCAACCCGAGTGCGCAGTTTTTAGCAAGCAAAACGGAAGCCTGCAGAGATTGACAAACCTGTAGAATCCCTACGGTTGGAAGAATAAGACAGCGCGGTCAAGAAGAAACTGCCCAAATGTTATAACTGCAATGAAACCGGACATTTTTGCAAGAAGGCAGGAAAGGCGACAGAAACCATACAGGAAAACAAGAATGGCGATCGCAAGAAGGGCGTACCTAGAGTGTTCAGTGCATCACTGAGCAAATGGTTATGCGGAGCGATAGGAACATCAGCACAAAAGGACGAACTAGTGGGAGATGTTGTGATGAGAAATTGGAATCTTTTAGGGATGTCAAGGAAGGCACTCTTGGATACAGGCTCACAGATAAGTATCATTCCTATCGGCATGCTGAAAACAGCACTGCACGCAGGGTCCGACCTAGATGCTGATGTTGAAGAGATCTTTGTGAAAAACCAAATGCCAGCATACGACGCGTCAGGGAATAAAATGACGTTTAAAGGTGCTGTAAGACTGACGCTGGAGGTCGAGAATGGGCTAAAGCGCCGTGTTGCGTTATTCGTCATGGCTGGCGGAGGCGAAACTTTAGTGCTGGGCACCAACGCACTTCTTTCGCTAGGGTTTAGCGTTACTTCAACGAACATAGCACGTTCGAATCCGTTCGAAAAGACGAAAAAGCGAAAAACCACGGGAAACTCTGGTCAGCAGTGCATGAAAGCTAAAAATGAGAGTTCTACAGAGCATGCTATTGTGAGTAAGAGAGTGTACATCCGTCTAGGAGAAACAAAACTTGTGCCCGTAAGATGCAACAAAATCGACGGGGAAGGGATTTTCTGGTCAGATAGCGAAATTTTACCAGACATAGTGTGCAACGGTTCGACAGACAGCTTCGATATCCCCGTAACCAACACCTTTGCAGTAGCAAAGATTTTCCGCGTAGGGGAGAGGGTGGATAGTTACGAGCCTACACAAGTGGTCGAAGTGGAATCTGTGAAACACAGTGATGATATGTTGGAACGTCCAGCTTAAGTGGTACAAGATCGGGAGCAAGTACTGCTACAAACACTGAACAGCAGGAAGAATGTAGAAGTGGATGAAAATTTGGAAGACTTGATGAAGCGTTACTCGGATGTGTTCGCTGTCAGTGAGCAAGAGTTAACTCAAAAGACATTGCTTCAGCATACAATTGAGACGGGTGGTGCTAGTCCGTTTCGACAAAAAGCTCGTCCAATACCGTTAGCCACGCGAGTAGAGCTCCGACGAATGCTGACCGACCTGAAAGCGCGCAACATTATCGAACCAAGCAACTCAAGTTGGGCTACCCCCATCGTCTTAGTGCAGAAAAAAGACGGTACGCTCCGACTATGTGTGGACTACCGTAAGTTCAATTCTCTGACGAGAGTGGACAGTTTCCCTCTGCCAACAATCGACACCATATTACAGAGCTTGAGCGGGAAAAGAAGGTTCTCTACGTTAGACTTGTCGTCAGGTTATTGGCAGATAAGCTTATCAGATGATGCCAAGAAGAAATCCGCATTCACTACAACGGAAGGTCTCTACCAATTTCGAGTCTCACCGTTTGGGCTAGCTTCATCTCCGGCGGTTTTCCAACGCTTAATGCATGTCGTGCTGTCTACATTCCTGGGTGAAGAAGTATACTGTTCCCCAGACGACATCATGATTGCAACAGAAACTGCGGAGCGGCATCTGGTAGGCATGGAAAGAGTTTTCTATGCTTTGCGGCAAGCAGGACTGAAGCTAAACCCGAAAAAGTGTGTCTTGCTGGAGAATGAAATCGAGTTTCTAGGTCATGTGATTGACCTCAATGGACTTCATATGGATCCTGCCAAGGTGGAGGCAATCCAACGCTACCCACTACCCAAAACAGGGCGGAACTGCGAACCTTCCTCGAAATGGCTTCGTATTATCGAAAATTCGTCCTGGGGTTTTCAAAGGTAGCAGGTCTGTTGCACGAGGTGGCTTCAGAAAAAGTACATTTTGAGTGGCCCAAGGCTAGGCGGAATGCTTTCGATGATCTAAGGCGGATTATAACGCAAGCACCCGTACTGGCGCAACCTGATATTGAAGGAGCTAGGAGTCAGGGATGTGCGGCAAACGATTTTTAAAATTTGGCGAACGGAAATCGACAAAATTTGTTCAAAAACGGCCGGCAAACGGCAATCGGCAGTCGACAAACGGCAAAATCAAAACCTTATACAAAAAAAAACGATACGAATGATCGAGAAGTAACGGTGGAAAATTACTGTTTTTTCATACACATTTCGTATTGCAATAGCAAGGTAAGAAATGGCTTCGGAATACCACCACAAAAAACTGAACTTCTTACGTTGGAGCAATACTCGATATAAAAAATCGGCACCGGAATGAGTACTCCATTGAACAGTGCTAATAGGAATGTTTTGGTGAAAGGATAGAAAATTTCAGAGGTTCTTTAATGTGAATTTTTTTCAGAATAGTGTTTATTTATTCGTTTCGTGTTTCAGATTCACTGCACAAATTTTAAGTAAGGTGCAATTCAAGTTTAGAGGGCGAGCACTCGAGATTAATTTAAAGGCAGCATGCATGCTCGTAAACGTAATTGAGATAACTACGGAATTAGAATGGTATGGCACCGAACACAACGCCCACGCATTTTGAAGCGTCAAAAACGATCCACAATGACGCTACACGAGTGAAAAGTTGGCCCCGCCCCTTTATCTGCCCGCCCCCTGTATTCGCGTCCTCCTCTAAGGTTCCGTTCATAGCAGACGACCCACACCCAAGTGACGCTGGGGGTTTACATCTTTAAGATTCGTTATTGATCTGACTCCCCAGCGACCATTGCAGTCGGCCAGTTGCTGACGGTGTAAGCATAGTGACCGTAACGGCTGTCACTAATATTATCGATACCATCGTTAGCCACATGCCGTCCTCGGACACATTGAATGCGCCGGCTGTCGAGCGTCATGCGTCAGCGTTTCAGCGCTGGCGCATGACGCTCCGACGCCATGACGCTTTGCCGCTGGTCGCCTGCTATGGACGGAGCCTAAAACAGGGGTTGCGTGGCATTCCCGCCGGCGTCTATATATGTGGCTCACTTATTCTACTTATTGTACCACCCACACACATCGACGACGATGGAAATGGCCCAGCACCCCTGTTTTGGAGGAGGACGCAAATACATGGGACGGGCAGATACAGGGTCGGGGCCAACTTCTCACTCGTGTAGCGTCATTGTGGGTCGTTTTTGACGCTTGAAAATGCGTGGGCGTTGTTCTGTGCCATACCATTCTAGCTCCGTAGTTATCTCAATTACGTTTACGAGTGTGTATGCTGCCTTTGAAGAAATGAAGAGCTTAATGCGGTCCTACTTTAGTTGATTATTTTTTCACAGGCGTGTCACCCACGCCGCTCCGCGGCGTACTTGTCGGCGTGCCTCACGGTGTGTTTACTATTTTACCGGAATTTGGATAAAAGATTATGGCGTGGAAAATGCGACTGAAACGCACGTTTTAGGACAGTCTTGGAAGCGTTTTTAAGAAACTGCTCCATCTTCGACAACCCTCTCCCCTTCCACCTTTAAAATTTTTCTGATCTGCGCGCTAGCAGCTAAGTTAAAGGCTAGCTTGCTCGGATGAGTCCGGTCGGAGTAAAGCCTCTTTCATAGTTGGCCGACCGACGTCGGACGACTCGTTATCGAATGTGGAACATCTATCTACCCTACCCTATCCATCTTATCTATCTTAGATTATCGCATTTGATAAGAAGTCATCCGACGTCGGACGGCACACTATGAAAGAGGCTTAAGCAGCAGAGCGGTCGATCATGGCAAAATAAAACAGTGATAAAGAGGTTGTGACATGATAATCCCGATCAGTCTTATTTCGACCGGCTCCAAGTGAGGGAGCTAGGCTATACATGCAATTGAGTAGTCTCACGAGCTTTCCTAAAGATACGAGTCCTGAAAAACCGCGGTCGTCTCAAATCACCTCCCTCCCAAACTACACGTCACCACTTCTTCCAAACTTATCACAGTGATAAGGAGGTTGTGACAGTCCGAGTCCGCGCATCAAGTTTATGACCAAGCAACGAATCGAATCAAAGTGGATGTTCCCCGCGCCGCGATCACCCACTCCGACCCTTCGAACTCGAAACTGCAACTTTCAACACAGTAGAATGTTTTCAGCGCCATTGTGAGCATAATAGTACATACATGGTCGGCGTGCTGTGCATAAGCCCACAAACTACCACTAAACTCCAGCATCCTTTACAGGAAGCTTTTACAATTCTAGTGGAGCCTTGCTTACACTCCAAGACAGTAGCGCTTTCTCAACAAAGTCTCGCACGCATTCCTCGGCGCTCTGCGCGCTCCTAGCGAGCTACCGACACTAGTCACGTTCCCAGTCGGGTCTTACCCACTTTCCTTGTCGCCTGATGACCTCCCAGTTTGGTCCCACTCACTTTTCTCGAAGCTTTGCGCACTCCCGGTCGGGTCCCACGTGCTTTTCCGTCGCTCTTTGCGCTCCCAGTGAAGTACCGCGTATTCTGTGGTCAACGGTCACCGGTCGAAGGTGAATTCCTAGCCGTTTATTATGATGTAAGATGATCTCGATAGAAATGTATTGTAACCAAATATCTAAAACAAATCGATCCATCCAGTGTTTGGTTTTCTGAATCCTCTATGTCCTCTCCTCAAATTGTACAGGGTGTGAATTCTTGTCCCGAAGAGCCTAACATTAATTACCTAAGGTTAGATCAATTGGCTTGACGTTTTGAAAGTATGTATACACTGCGACGCAAAAGTATAGCAACACCTCCGAAATAGGCGTATCATATGCTAGATCGAAGTTTTGAATATTTGTGAGAGTTTCTATGTACATATGTTTTCTCCTACGGCGAAAACGATGGATCAAGGGGTATGAACAGGAATTGCCCATTCTGCCTCCAATTACACTATGTAACACGATTTTTGCTCCTGGCTTTTAAGTGTTATATTTCAATTGCTTATGTCCAAAGTATGTGAAAAAATCACTTTACTGAGAACAGACTTCGCTTGCACTACAACAGCACGAAGAAAACCCATTTTTTGTGAAAATAGAAACATTTTCATTCTTTTTCGGCAATATGAATATGTAAAAACAAAAAATGTGCTTGGAATAGACAAACACAGCCGGAAAGCACTTAGCAAGGTTCAGAAATGTGTAGATTTTCTAGATTTACGATTGTACTGTGAATCACTCTCTCGAAGTTGCACCCAAATGTAGTCCCTCATCATGTCTCGTTATACTGTCCTGGATAACGACTCTGTCCGAGGCTAAGGTCAGGGCTAATATATTCGTCGGACCACAGATCAAGAGGGTCATACAATGCGAGCATTCCGCAAAGCTGTTGAACAGGACGGAGACAACGGCTTGGAGCGATTTTGTTGCAATTGTTCACGGCTTCCCAGGTGATTACAAAACTGAAAGCTTTGTGAAGTTGGTGCACTCTCGTAAAGAATTACGCCGAAATAGGATGCAGAATGTCTCTGAAAGTTCATATCATTGATTCGCATCTTGAAAAATTCAACGTTGCATAGTGAAGTCACTTAACTCATACATTAGACATAAACAATTTAAATATAACACTTAGAAGCCAGGAACAAATTTTGTCTTACATAAATACGCGATTTTCTAAGCTTCATTGCCCTAGTCACAGAAGCGAAGTTTCCCTGGGATAACAGCGATTTCCTGTCTGTTCTAGACCTAACTGGTTAGGAAAACACAATTTAAACTCAGGAACAGAAAAAAGTAAAAATTTGTTACATAGTGTTATGGATGAAAGTTTGTATGGAGTATTATGGAGTATGGAGAAAGGAGAAAATGTTGCTATAGTTATGTGTCTATCTCCTTCCGAGCCGGTCGCAGCAAGGCTTATCGCGCTTACCATGCGCGTCCTAATCGCGGAGTTTGTTACAGGCCATAAAACGGCCAAAGTCTCACCGTCGACTGCGTATCACGCGCTGCGCGACCGCACGCGCGTCGGAAGCAGACGAGTTTTGGCCGCCGCGCGACGAGTTTCGGCCGCCGCGCGGAGGCCGAAACGTGGCGCGGCGGCCGGAACTCGTCGCGCGGCGGCCAAAACTCGTCTGCTTCCGACGCGCGTGCGGTCGCGCAGCGCGTGGTACGCAGTCGATGGTGAGACTTTGGCCGTTTTATGGCCTGTACCTATTGCGCACTTTTTTGCCGAAATTTGTCGAAAAGTGAGAGGAAAAACGGCAAACGACAATTGACAAAAATCGTCCCAAAACGGCCGGCAATCGGCAATTGCCGCACATCCCTGCTAGGAGTGGGCGAAAACCGTTCAAAATCCATACTGATGCCAGTAGCCAGGGACTGGGTGCAGTGCTAAGTCAGGAAGGTGATGATGGTATGATACACCCCGCATTTTTCGCATCAAAAGGGTTAACCAAGTGCGAGAAAAGGTACCATGTCACCGATTTCGAAGCACTAGCCGTGGTCTTCGCACTCAGGAAGTTCCATATGTTCGTATATGGGCTGCCGGTGGAGCTATATACGGATTATCAACCCTTAACTGCGCTATTCAGCAGAACAAATGTGTCAGGAAGTTCTGCGTGGGCACTAGAGCTCCAAAAAGATAACCTGAAAATGATCTATCTTAAGGGAGCAGCAAACAAAGTCGCTGATGCCTTGAGCCGCAGAGCCGTGCCTCTCGAGGAGACAACGGAAGAGCAGCCCATACCGAACGAGCTGATCGTTGGAGCGGTGTTCCAAGAGTCGGAATGGAACAAAGAGCTGCGGGAGCATGCAGTGAAAAGATGCGCCAAAGAATGAAGAAAGCCTATGATAAGGATAAAGGGGTATGTGAAAACCCAATAAACCCAGGTGACCGTGTTTATATGCGAGTTCCCAGCGAAAGACAGTCTCTCAATCCGAAACTTACCAACCAGTGGGAAGGCCCATATAGAGTTATCGAAGTTAGTGAAAACAGTGCGCTAATTACTTTGATAGGCCGAAACAAAGACCCACTGAGGAAACCTTCTGATAACTTGCGCAAGTTGCCACTGAGCATGACTGAGGACCCTGTAAGTACTCTGAGAAGTCGACGGAAAAGAGGTCTGCCGCGCAAAGCAGTGTCGCAGAACAGTTCGCAAATTGTGTGCAAAAAGATTACTGTTTCCAGGATACTGCTCGGAATGGATGATCCGCCGCACCTACGTTACAAATGTCGATGCTCACTGTTCGGTCAAACGGCACATGTCGCACTGCCGAGCTTGACACATCCTTTGGCGAGATCAAAGAAAGTGATGGATATGTTTCAACTCACAAATGTCGCATCGATTTGTGCGCACGCTTGTTGGGGAGAAGAGCGTAAGGAAGAAGAATAGCACAAGAAGAATTCCTCGTACGTTACGCCATATGGGATTGCGCTGGCTATGGAGGCGCACCGCCGCCGATGTCACGAGTATGCTCTTGCTGTGGAAGAGGGCAAAGGGAAGCGCTTCGAGCTAGCTGCACTTTTCCCCTGGCCGGTACCTTACGATGCTGGAGCCCACTTTACCACTGTCATTGCAATGTTGGAGCATATGCGTCTGCCTGGAGAGAAAGCAAACGCCGATCAGGGCATCTTCATCGCCTTACCGTCATCTTTCGCTCGTGCAAGCGCAGAGGTGGACTATCCTGAAAATGTGGAGCTGTATGTGTACGCCGATTGGAGTACGCTTGCGAAGAAGATGATCGAGATGCCAATCGTTACGTCGATTGTGATCGTGTGGCCAGATACCACTCCGGACAGCCGACCGATGAGACAAGTACTGATTTGTCTTGAGCGTCATTTGCAGAATGGTGGTGCCTTGGCGTTTTTTCCGAGTCCTCACGAAGGCGAGAATGCAGAGGAATGGAATTTTGCTGGCAGAGTCTGAGTATGTACAGTACATAACTGGGCCGAAACGGAGGTTCGAGGTGATTGTACGAGATCAATATAGCGAAGTCCTCGAGAACGCGCCATACACGCACCCCGCCAACTGTCTGGGAACCCACCCGCGCTACCGGAAGACGCGATTCACAGGTCGGCAAATCGTTTTTTATTTCCTGGAAAAACTGCACCTGACTTCGAACGATTTGATAAGAATGGATAGTTTTGAGCTCGCTTCACCCGAGCTAAAGGAAAGTCGGCGCAAGGAAGAATTGGTGAAAAGTAGGAAGCGGAAGGAGGAGCGCATGCCAAACTTTTGGGTGGTCGAGGATCCTCGCCGACTTCGTCACGAACTCCAGCTTACATTCCACGAGCCGCAACAGAAACGACGCCGTATGGAAACGGTCGAGCAGCCAGGACCCTCCTCCAGTGCATATGTACGTACAACTGATCACCGACGTAGCCGGGACAGGGGCTCTCTACACACATGGGGAGGAGTTGTCCCTTTTTTTGGAGTTCGACACGTCACGCCACTCAATACAAGCGAAGTGGTCCCGAATGGAATTAGAGCCGCGAAAGGCCAGACATTACCTCCCTCAGTGTGTAGAGAGACCCTGTTCCGACTTAGCCGTTTAAACCAAGAAGACCATGGACGAGACAACCGCCGTTTTCACCACGCGCTCAAGGAATCCCACTACAACTATCGCCGCCACGAGACAAGACAGAGACGAGAGGGACAGGGGCTCTATACACACCGAGGGAGGAGTTGTCCCGCTTTTGGCGGCCCTAATTCCACTCGGGACCACTTCGCTCGCGTTGAGCCGCGTGACGTTTCAAACTCCAAAAAGGGGACAACTCCTCCCTTGGTGTGTAGAAAGCCCCTGTCCCGAGACGAGACGACTCTTCCTTTCCGAGAGGCGTGTGAAGAAAGAAGAGTGATCTTGATAAATAACTCACCTTAATTCGTTACTTCAATGCTGTTACGATAATCGATTTTATTTCTACTCATGAATCTCATTTGAATTTGTCATACTTGACCACAGGTCCCGCACGGAATCCCTTATTTCGGTATTTTTTTAAGTTTCGCGCTTTCCCGCGCTCTCGCCGGTATTTAAGGCGCCCGTTCTTACACAGTTGATTCATTCTTGATTCCTTATTAGTTTTTGTTCATTTCGGCTGCCCCGCTCCGGGGAACTTGTTTGTTCTTTAATGAATTGATTTCTCTCTCTCTTTAGCACTCTGACTTTCTAACCCCTAGACATAAGAGATGCCGGCTATCCTTTACACGATTTTTTTTCAAAACTTGTTCGAAAGTATTCCGAACGAACGAATTTCGAAAAAATTTCGAAAAATCGGATTCTGAACGGACGAAAATTAAAAAATTTTTGTTCGAAAAAATTTTGAACGAACGGAATCTGAAAAAATTTCATTTGACAAATTTTTGAACGAACGAAAACGAACGAAAAAAATTTCGAAAAATCTTCCGAAAATTTCGTTCGTGTACAACTATAGTAGGTTGCATCATAGTCGACAGATAAGTTGTAATTTTTCCCTGAATTCTAGAGAAAAAAAACACCGGAAACGTTGTAAAGGGTAGGTTCCCCCCACCACATAGATATTATCGATATAAACGAAGTCTTAAGCCCTTCCACGGTTTTCCAGACGAAGTCGGCCGACTCGTTATTAAATTTGATCACTCAAGGTGGATAGTGTAGTGTAGATAGATATTCCACATTCGACAACGAGTCGTCCGAGTCGGACACAGTTGCCCGATCGATGTCGAACTGTCCGACTTCGGTCGGGCAACTGTCAAAGGGGCTTTAGTCAGACATAAACGCAGGAATAATAAAAAAATTTGAGCATTATCTGAAAACATCCGCTGAGCGGTCGCTTTTTTTGGTCAAAACCTCATTGTTACTATTGTATTTCGGCGAGGCGCACTGCTCCGCTGCTGGCGCTAATCAAAATTGAGAGCTCACTAGAGACTCCCCAGAGTTTACATCACACTTTTGAATTGTGCTCCGCGTTTCCGGGCTTGCGCGCACCTTCCGCTGTGTCCTGTACGCTTTCCCCTATGAAATGCGCCGAGTTCTCGGAATTTTCCTCACTCTACTGGCTGCCGGGCGCAATTTGGAGGATGAGCAGCAACGGGTCGGGGCTCCTGCTCGCAGAGGATGAGCAGCAACGGGTCGGGGCGCCTGCTCACTTCCCGAAGTGTCGCGCACTTTCCCTAGTGTCCTGCAGCGGGTCACCAGGCTCCTGCTCACTCTTACTAAGCCTTCGAGGTAGAGGAGCACTGCGAGAAGGCCAACAAAACCTTCATTTCTAAAAATTCGAGACTTTCAAAAGTTCGGAAGAAAGAAATTTGGTGGCCTTCAAACCTCTCGTACACGCATATTTTGAGTTTTTTCTGTGTGAAGAAACTGCAGAACACAATTTCGTCTTCGAATTTCTTAGTTTTGCCGGATGTTCTGTCTCATTCGCTTCTGCGCTTCAAAAACGTAGGGTTATGAGGTTGGAAACGGTTGAAGATTCTTCATCAATTCTCACCAGTCATCTAGCTTTTTTTCATAAAATAATGACGCGACCTTCAAACAATATGAAAAACAGTTAAGTCACAAACCCCACATGCAGAAAAACTTCGAAAATGGCTGTTACGAGGCCTCCAAATACAGAAAAACTTCAAAAACGATTTTGGCGCGAAATTCAAATTCATATTTATAATGTGCTCCGACTGACTTTTCTTTACAAATGGGAGTTTTTTATCGCCCCATCGACATTTTCGTTCACTAGAGAGGTCAAGCTACACAAAAACATGAAAAAATAATAAACGATTTTTTTGCGCGTACGATGCCTTTAAAGACAGCAGAAACGCTCGAAAAAGTTGATGAGATAACTACGTTTCTGGTCTACTTCGACCGTTTTGTTGCTAATATTCGCTGTTTCAACCGTGCGCCGTAAAACTCGTCCACTTTCACCTAATAACAAAATAACTGTTATTCCCCTATTTGCACACAGTTTTCGTCCGTTTTTTCGTCAGTTCCCAATACAACCAGCTCCAAGCCTTTGATTTATGTCATAAAATCGATACCATTTTTGAGCGTGTCTGCTGCCTTTAAGCTCCTTCTCTGGCAAAAGCTCCCTTGTAGCCCCGGAGGATGGGGCCGATTTTGATGACGTTTTCGTCGGCGCGTCAAGTTCCGTATTTGCGCGGACCGGCGACGACTAATCCACACAATGAGCACTTCCTCGCGCCAGCGGGGCGTTTATGAGCACTTCCTCGTGCCAATGGGCGTTTATGTGCACTTCCTCGCGTCATTTCAAATCAAGTGTGACGTCATCATTCAGCGTCCTCGTCATTGATTCATTACCACTTTCGCCGCTGGTAAGGGAGCTTTCAGATCTATCACATTTTAGCAGATCTTATCGGTGAAAACACCAAACTAGGCATACGAATCGTCCCAAAATGGATCGATTAGTAGGTTTTGTATGATGTTACCAAAGATATGAGCTGCGAGTGCGTTTTGAGTCTGAAAACTCCCTGATACTTCATTTGATTACTTCATATTCGTTTTGTTTTGTCGTCTTCGTTTGCTTATTCCTGATTACCACCGTTTTCCTAGAATAAACTCTGCACATAACTTACCCTAACTATTGAGTGTTTTTTAGCACCAAATCTTGCAAAGCGCCGAGATAGCCAGTTCGGAGGACTGCCTATTACGAAATGTGATAAAACATTATCGCATTCACGAAAAAACAGGTAAGGTTTTAGTGTAATCCTTCTTTTCAGTTTGTTTCTCATATCACTTCAGTTTCTTATGGTTATAGGCAGGGCTGTGCGGAACTGCTCCGTTTCCAATTACGTTTCCGTATTTCCGGTGGTTTTCGGGCAGTTTCATCCCGTTTCCGAGTTTTTCGTCCCGGAAACGGAATAAAATAGTTTCACACAATTTATTGTACTGGGCCTAGGCAAGGGTTTTCGAAGGTACCATGGGACACTGAAGATCACGACCTTTTGCGTTTAAGGCAGCGTCCATACGTGGCGAGAGCGGGCGTTCCCGCTGTTGTGCGCCTCTCGACGCTCCTCAACGTTGCCAGGAAATTAACACAGGCAAACACCCCCTACCTCATGTTGATTCGACTGAAAATGTTTGATCGGGTGATCAATCGCTCGAGTCGGCGCAACGGCTGATGATTTCCCACGCTTTTCGACTTCCGTGGTGGGATTATGAAAAACAAGGGCAGTAGTTTCGATACAGGTTTGATGCCGCCTGTTTTGGTGATGGAGCAGTAAGCTTGAAACTTGCTGGTTGCTTCGTGGTGCTGGCGCAAGCGCGCGAGAGCGAGCCGGCGAGGGCGCGCGAGAAGGAGCGCCTGTGAGCGGCTATCAAATCGTGTGTTAATGACGATCATCGATTTTGCGTAATCGCACGCTCTCGCAACGTATGGACGGAGCCCAAAGGCAGCGTTAACGATGACCAACCTCAGTGACTTCATGTTTCATGTTTCATGTTTATTACATAAGGTATACTTATGTGAAGGTAGTCGAATATATAAACGAGTGATGGCAAAGCGAACATTTCAACAAAACGATAGAATATAGGCAATAGTCTGTGTAAATTTGCGATCTTTCAAACAGACACAACGGAAAAAATGTGAAGAGTAAAAAAAAACAAAAAAAAGGTAAAAACTACGCAGGAAAAAAAGGGAACCAAAGACTGATACGGCAAACTTAATTGTCTGACAGAAACCTGTTTGCAACGCTTAGGAAACCAGGTAGTGTGCTGGGAATCTGAAAACGCTTACTAAGTTTAACGTATTCGGAACCGGCACGACAGACGAAGGAGTTGGTCCTCAGATAAGACCTGGCTCGAGGTACTTGGAGTTTTAGTGTGGGGCCTCGTGTAATCGACCGCCTAAGAGGGAAAAATTTGTTTTTGTCAAGATGAACTAGTTTATGGAGGATTTTATAAGATGTGACTAAGTCTTGTTTCTTTCTTCTACGAGAGAGTGATTCAATGCCAAGCTCTGAGTTTCGTTCTTGATTCCGGGGTATTGAGTCATAAGTGAATTTACCAACCCTAAGAAATAATTTTCTTGTGAAACTATTTTGAACTTTTTTTAGCATGACAGTATGTTTTGTTTTTACTGGATAAAATACGGTAGTTCTGTATTCTAAAATCGGTGTAATGTAGATTTTATAGGCTTTTAAAAGGGGTTTGGGATCTGTAGTAGACAAACACCTGTAGAGGTTACATACTTTACGCATAGCATTACCTGCAACATTTTCGCAGTGTGTATCGAAATCAAGATTCTCCGATATTAAGAAACCAAGGTCCCGAATTTCAGTTACCGGTGAAATTTGAACGCCATCAATGATGTATACAGCTCTTCCATTATTTTTACCCATATGAAGAATTTTCGTTTTCTGTTTTGCGAGGGGGAGACTCCATTGCTGTGACCATTCATAGATGGAACTGATCACCGTCTGCATTGATTGCATATCTTCTTGACTCTGGATACATTTGTAGATTTTCAAGTCATCTGCATAGGCTTTGCATGTGACTCCAAGGGCGCTTATGATGCTCGGATTTTTTTTGTGTACACATTAAACAGAATGGGAGACAGGACTGATCCCTGAGGGACACCACTTTTCGCTATCCTAGGGGAAGATAGTTGGCCTCTGATGTTAACACGAAAGTTCCGATGAGTCAGAAAGGCTTCGAGCCAGCGGACTATTCGAGGATGAAGCCCAATGATCTCTAGCTGCTCAATGAGCCTTCCGTGTGGCACCTTATCGAAAGCCTTCTCAAAATCGAAATATACGACATCAACTGAGTGTTTCTGATCGATGAATTGAGTCCAATCGTTCAATGCATCTGAAATTAAAGTTGTCGTGGAACCTCCTTTACGAAACCCATGTTGTTCGTTTGGAATTATTCCGTTCGTGTCAAGGTGGTCAACAACTGCTTTCTTGAGTATTTTTTCGAAAACTCGACAGAAGACGGATGTAATGCTTATTGGACGATAGTTAATTGGTTGACTAAAAGGCGGTTTTTTTGGGGAGAGGAATTACTAGAGATTCTGTCCACCTCTCGGGAATTTCAGCACGCATAAAACATAAGTTGAAAATTATCTCAAGAGGACCAACAATTTCTGCCGCAACCTTTTTAATAAAAACAAGAGGAATACGGTCCGGGGTTAGTGAATAAGAATTTGGCCACTTTACTAAATGTTGTAAAATAGTATCACGATGAAACCAAATGGAGTCTTGCATTCGAGGGTATTCGAGTGTTCTGGTTTTGTCACGATTGAGATCGTTGTCAGTAGAGATCATGCTAGGCTTAGTGTAAGCATCCTCGAAGGTTTGCGCAAGTATTTCAGCTTTTTCCAAGTCAGTGCGATATTTATTACCTGAGCTATCGGTCAGAACACGTATTGAGGACTTGTTTTTGAATTTTGCATTGAGCAGTCGGAAAAATGACTTTGGTTTCCCAGAAGCGATCACTTTTCTTTTGACAAAGGCAGAGAACTTTCTCAGTTTTTTTTGAAAACCTATTTGATAGAACCCTAAATCGATGTTTGTTTGCGAATGATGGAGAAAGAAGTGATTTTTTCCAAGATTTCTCTCTCATATTAGCCAGGGATATCAGATAATTTGGCCATTTAGATTGATGAAACGGCTTTCTCGTACATGGAAAATAGGTGTCTATACAGTGTTTTAAAACGGAAATCAAAGTTTCGTACATACTGTTCACTGAGTCTAGAGCAGAAAGACAGCCTATCCAGTCTATGCTCTGAAGATGCTGAAATATTGCACCATAGTCAGCTTTGCTGAATTCTCTGACACATCGAAACTTTTTTGAGCTACATTGGGATTTCATTTGAAACTCAACGGTGTAGTGATCACTGGTACCAATGGGAGGCTTTATTTGAAGACATTCAACCAGTGATTTTTTGTTGGTCAACACCAAATCTAAAACATGGTTTTCTCTTGTGGGTTCTGTAGCAAGTTGACAAATGTTGTGAGTGGCACATAAATTGAGAAAATCTATGGAGGACTTGGAACTTGCGGATTTCCCTAGCCAAGAGATATCGCGATAATTAAGGTCGCCAGTGAGAACAGAGAAGGAATCATTAGCAAGTAAATCACTTATGGCGTTTAATAGTTGCAGATTGTTTGGATTAGGACAATAAGGTGCGCGATAAACTCCTATAAGGCGTAATATATAAGAGCCGAGAGAAATATCACAGCATAATATTTCATAAGAGTCAGGAACAGATTCGGAAAAGATGATTTCGTGGGATAGGAATGATTTTATGAGAAATAATACTCCTCCACCACGTTTACGCGGTCTGTCGCATCTAATTACGTCAAAATTCGAACAAGATAATCCGAAAACTGTCGAGGACTCAGTTGAAGGTTTGAGCCAGGTTTCAGTGAGTACCACTACATCGTAGTCGCAGCAAGCAATCGAATACGTTGGAGGTTCGGCGTTTTTCAGAACCGAGCGAATGTTTGTGGAGCAAAATTTAAGAGGTCGCACAGGTTTCCGGAGAGAATTTGCATGTTTTCCGAACCATTAACAATTATTTAAGGGGTTACATTCGGAGAGACATTTTGAGAGATATTGTTAGAGATGTTTTGAGCCGCACTGTGAGCGATATTCTGAGAGGTAAATTGAGGCATATTTTGAGTGATGTTATGAGGGGTAGTACGAACAGTATTCTGAGAAAAGTTACGAGATGAAAAATTGGAAACACGTACAGAACGACGAGCTAGGCGCTCGGCACGGAGTTTTTCACGCTCAGCCTTAGGCAAGGATGCACGAATAAAAATACCACGAATAGCAAAGTTTTTCAAATAATGAGAACGATGAATCATTTGATCGGCAAATTTGTGCGATGGTAGAACAACTTTGAGAAGACGTGGGCTGGAGTAACCCATACGGAAAACAGAAAGAGTGAGACATTCTACTCCTAGGAATTCCATAATCTGACGGATAGAGCAAAGATCACTAACAACACGTTGGGAGGGGCACGAGGACATATTTTCGGCTACACCAGATATTACTACAGAACGTTTGCGCTCGAATTCCTCAAAGGAATTGCTAAGCTGTGCAGGAGTAAATGATGAAAAATCAGAACTAGGTTGACTGGAAACAGCAATGGTGGCAGGAGGAGGAACATTGCGAGCGAAATCAAGAGATCTTTTGAGGGAAGCATTCTCCGCTCTTAAAGCTGTGACTTCATTCGTTAACTCACGGTTGAGCTCCAGAACCGCAGTCAGTCTTCGTCTGTCCTCCACCAGGTGAGCGATAGCTGTCCGAAGGTTAGCGGGTAGACTGTCATCTCTGAGCAGCAGATCCACATCTCGATCGATATTGGCAGTCGTATTCATTGGCGTGGTCCCAGTGTCGAAATGCAGCCTCTTCTGTGGCAACTCATGAACAGATTTAGGAAGAATTGGGGTTTCATGTAGTAGCGATAGAATGGAATATGAATATGAGCAGCGAAAGTACAGAATTCAGTTCGACAGTTGATGTTTGACAGTAGTTTGCAGAAATGGTCGGAGGAAATTGATTAGCCGACCGCTCGCCGCGGCACACAGGCGAGAATGATAGTTTAGAGGGATCTAGGCCCCCGGGGTCGAAGGAACGGCAGAAAACTAGCCAGGAATGGCGAAATAACGGCAGCAAACAAGCGTTTCGAAGTCACCAAAACGCCTCATGCCCCCTTTCCGCTCCCTTCGACCTGAGTACTGATAAGTGAACTAAATGGCTTGATTATGTTGATAGGTATCATCCTTGGTAGTGGTCAATTCCTTCACGCCCAAAAAAGCAAAGAAGGGCCTAATTTACTACAAAAAACGCAGCATTCTTTTTAAAGGCAGCATACACGCTCGCAAGCATAGTCGAGATAACAGCATAGATAGGTCCGCACGGCCCCTACTATGTCGTCAACGACGTTTGAAGCGCTGAAAACTGTCCAGGATGGCAATATTTGACAATGTTTGAGCAATCTTACCTTCCACGCCCGTATTTTCACACCCCTTCGAGTAACAGAATGAGAATCGATACTTGTGAAAACGTGTGATAATTGAGAGTGATAGCACTATCAAATGGGAGTGCGCGAGAGAAATGGCTTGGTTTACTTGAGTAAAACATGTCTGCATACCTATTGACTCTCGTCCACTTTCGAGAATGCCGCTCTGATTTGGCTGACCTCTTGAAATAGAGGATTTTATCAGTGCACAAACATGTTATATTGAGGTAAATCGAGTTTTTTCTCTACTGCACTCCCTTTTTATAGTGCTATCATTCTATGTTATCACATGTTTTCTCAAGTATCGATTATCATTCTGTTACTCGAAGGGGTGTGAAAATACGGGCGTGGAAGGCAAGGTTGCTCAAACATTGTCAAATATTGTCATCCTGGACAGTTTTCAGCGCTTCAAACGTCGTTGACGACATAGTACGGGCCGTGCGGGCCTATCTATGCTGTTATCTCGACTATGCTTGCGAGCGTGTATGCTGCCTTTAAGCATGCCTTTCTGTTTTAGGAACCAGACCATCTGTAAACCGTGGAGATATCGAAAATGATCTATATCGTGAACACTGTGTTTACCCTGCGTTTATAAACTGTATTGTAAGATTATTATTGTTCCATGCATGATATGAAATCACAGGGATCGAGCTCGAGCAAGAACAATGATAATGGCGCCTACTTCTAACACACTAGACTCGCTCTGTTGATATACTCTTCCAGATCGAGTCTGCAAATTGTGGTGCGAAGCGCGCACCTGATTTGGAAAAGGGTTGCTTCTGCGCACACTCCTCGTTACAGAATCTCGGTTTGGGAGATAGTTCCAAACTTGACACTTTCACAAAATGTAGAGCAGTAAAGGTTTTTAACACTGCCCAAATTTCAGCAAAATCTACTTTGTGGTTTTCGAGATATAGAAAATTTTGTGAATTTCAAAATGTGTGTGTGTGGTGTGTGTGTGATGTGTGTGTGTGTGTGGTGTGTGGTGTGTGGTGTGTGTGTGTGTGTGTGTGTGTGTGTGTGTGTGTGTGTGTGTGTGTGTGTGTGTGTGTGTGTGTGTGTGTGTGTGTGTGTGTGTGTGTGTGTGTGTGTGTGTGTGTGTGTGTGTGTGTGTGTGTGTGTGTGTGTGTGTGTGTGTGTGTGTGTGGTGTGTGTGTGTGTGTGTGTGTGTGTGTGTGGTGTGTGTGTGTGTGTGTGTGTGTGTGTGGTGTGTGTGTGTGTGTGTGTGTGTGTGTGTGTGTGTGTGTGTGTGTGTGTGGTGTGTGTGTGTGTGTGTGGTGTGTGTGTGTGTGTGTGTGTGTGTGTGTGTGTGTGTGGTGTGTGTGTGTGTGTGTGTGTGTGTGTGTGTGTGTGTGTGTGTGTGTGTGTGTGTGTGTGTGTGTGTGTGTGTGTGTGTGTGTGTGTGTGTGTGTGTGTGTGTGTGTGGTGTGTGTGTGTGTGTGTGTGTGTGTGTGTGTGTGTGTGGTGTGTGTGTGGTGTGTGTGTGTGTGTGTGTGGTGTGTGTGTGTGTGTGTGTGGTGTGTGTGTGTGTGTGTGGTGTGTGTGTGTGTGTGTGTGTGTGTGTGTGTGTGTGTGTGTGTGTGTGTGTGTGTGTGTGTGTGTGTGTGTGTGTGTGTGTGTGGTGTGTGTGTGTGTGTGTGTGTGTGTGTGTGTGTGTGTGTGTGTGTGTGTGTGTGTGTGTGTGTGTGTGTGTGTGTGTGTGTGTGTGTGGTGTGGTGTGTGTGTGTGTGTGGTGTGTGTGTGTGTGTGTGTGTGTGTGGCAGGTGTGTGTGGTGTGTGTGTGTGTGTGTGGTGTGTGTGTGTGTGTGTGTGTGTGTGTGTGTGTGTGTGTGTGGTGTGTGTGTGTGTGTGTGTGTGTGTGTGTGTGTGTGTGTGTGTGTGTGGTGTGTGTGTGTGTGTGTGTGGTGTGTGTGTGTGTGTGTGTGTGTGGTGTGTGTGTGTGTGTGTGTGTGTGTGTGTGTGTGTGTGTGTGTGTGTGTGGTGTGTGTGTGGTGTGTGTGGTGTGTGTGTGTGTGTGTGTGTGTGTGGTGTGTGTGTGTGTGTGTGTGTGTGTGTGTGTGTGTGTGTGTGTGTGTGTGTGGTGTGTGTGTGTGTGTGTGTGTGTGTGTGTGTGTGTGTGTGTGTGTGTGTGTGTGTGTGTGTGTGTGTGTGTGTGTGTGTGTGTGTGTGTGTGTGTGTGTGTGTGTGTGTGTGTGTGTGTGTGTGTGTGTGTGTTAGAGTCCAGTGAAACTTTTGAATGATATGAAACGGTTCGCCAATTGAAAGAAATGGAGTGGCATTGAGATAAGAAAAAATTGATTACAAGCGTTGGAGTAGGTCTCCGTTACGTCTATCAGGAACCCTATACACACCATTTATTTGCGTGGTCCGATTGGAAGTGCGCAAAGCGCCGGGGAACGTGTTCGCGACCCAACTAAAAGTGTGCCAAGCTACGGGGAACGTATGCGGGACCCCAATTAAAAAGCGCCGAGCGCCCGGGGAAAGTGTGCGGGACCCAACTGGGGGAGCGGCAAGCGCTTGGGAAAGTGGGCGGGATCTAACTGGGAGCACGCTAAGCGCCGGAAAACGTGTTCGGGACCCAACTTGCGGGACCCAACTGGAAGTGCTCCATGCGCCGGGGAAAGTGTGCGGGATCCAACTGGGAACGCGCCAAGCATCGGGAAACGTGAGCGGCACCCAACTTCGGGTACGCCAAGCGCCGAGAAAAGCGTGAGGGACCCAACTGGGAGTGCGCCAAGCGCCGGGGAAAGTGTGTGGGACTCGACTGAAAAAGGGCCAAGCGCCGGGGAAAGAGGGCGGGACCTAAATTGGAGTACGCCAAGCGTTACGGATCGTGTCTTTGACCCAACTGGGAGGACCGGCAAAGGAGTGAAAATCGAAAACACGGTTGCGATTCATCCGTTCATCTAGTCGTTATTGAGTTCGAAAACCAAGAAAAAGGGTGTGAACTGTGGTGGTTCTAAAAGAGGTGGGAGAGTGTTATGCGAGAGGGGTCTACTACACAAGTGCATGAACATATGAAAAGTCATATCTGAGGGCGTAATGTGTCTTTAAAGGGAAACCTTTGCTAAAATAAAGTGAAATTATCAAACTGTTTTGCTTTGCTACGGATTAGTATGATTTGGAAATGTAACATTTGTGAGAAACTCGTTAAAAGAAGTGAAATGTCTTATGCTACTGATTTGGCATGGGAATAAACTCAAAAGGAGCGCTAAAAACTCAGTGAAATGATTCATCGTTGATTTGGCTGTGCACTTGTTTACTAAACAACAAAAATTGTATGTGACATTGAAAAGCCAAATCACGCGCCTCTCTTCTGAAATCAATCTAACGCTTGCAGTTTAGGTTAACAAGTCTCAGGTCCTTGAAAAATTATGTTTTGTCCCCCAGAAAGTGGAAATAACATCACGTAGTGTGTTTATGCGAATGTCGTCAACTAAGAGAACTGCTGTCACACGAATACATAAATGCTCAGTAAGAAGTGTGTGATTTGGTTTTCAATGTCACACTCAATTTTTGTTGTTTAGTAAACAAGTTCACAGCCAAATCAACGATGAATCATTTCACCAAGTTTTTAGCGCTTCTTTTGAGTTTATTCCCATGCCAAATCAGTAGCAAAAGACATTTCACTTCTACAGTGCGTTGCGAAATTATACAACATACCCCAATTTCCGCGGTTCCAAACCTCGCGTCAATTAAGGAGACAAACGGTAAAGGCCAATCGATGCAGCACCCTCGGAAACCCCTGGGTACGAATTATCATGAAATTAGAGCCACTAGCAGGGAACTGGCAACGGAAATCGTCAAAAATGGCCGTTGCAAAATTATACGACATAGCTGATCTTCTCGCAGAAATTTCGATCCTACACCATCTGTACCAGTTCGTTCTTGGTAAGAACGATTAGAAACATCAAGATATTAGTCTTCAGAAATGTCTTGGTGCTGAACCACTTAGAAAACTCTGTTTGGTATGTTACAACTCAGCTTTTTATGAACGCCCCTTTCAATCTGCGCCCATTCGCTTATAACGGCTAGTTTCAGCCGAGCCACACGCTCGTATTGTCTGTTCTGAATGTGAATTCAACGCCCAAAATAGAAGTTGACAAAATAAAATAAAAAAACGTCTTGAAATATCTTTGAAAATGATTTGGCACAAAATAACCAGAACTAATGAAAAACTGGGAAATGTAGTGAAATAACCAAAACCGGATTTGGTGGTCATTCATAGGCTAACTTTTGATAAGTAGTGACTAACGTGGGATTAAATTTTACAAGCTTCTCCGTTAAACTTATCAAAGCGAAATCAAGCGCGCAACGGAAACCGTAAAACGTTTCATTGAAGATGTAATACGGAGATCAGGGTGGGTCAAGCTATGTGAACGTAATGCTCAAATCCGATGCGCGCTTGATTTCGCTTTGATAAGTTTAACGGAGAAGCTTGTAAAATTTAATCCCACGTCAGTCACTACTTATCAAAAGTTGGCCTATGAATGACCGCCAAATCCGGTTTTGGTTATTTCACTACATTTCCCAGTTTTTCATTAGTTCTGGTTATTTTGTGCCAAATCATTTTCAAAGATATTTCAAGACGTTTTTTTATTTTATTTTGTCAACTTCTATATTTCTTGTAGTTATAACATCGCCGAATCATTACTTTTGCCAGGAAGCTAAACTTTTGGAAATCACTCCTTGAGTCAAGAAAGAGAGCACAATTCTCCGGCATTTGCTGGATGAAAACATTCTCGAAAAATGCAAGTGTTGTTAACGTCGTCATGATATGGGATGCTTCGCTGACGACGTAAAGTTTCTTTGTCTTGAATACAGCCTTCAATGGGAAGCGACCACCCGGCTCTGGTAATTGGACAAAGAGCATTTCTCCGACCTTGCCTGATGGGAAAATTAGGGGCATGACGGTCAGACTACGGGTGGTCTCAAAAGCGCACCGTCTTCTTTTACGTAATGATTCTCGTAACTCGTTTAAAATATGTGGGGTAATACATCCTGATCATACAGTGCGTTGCAAAATTATACGACATACCTCAATTTCCGCGGTTACAAACTTTACGTCAATTAAGGAGACAAACGGTAAACGCCAATCGATGCAGCACCTTTGAAAACCCGTTGGTGCGAATCTTCATGAAATTAGAGCAACTGGCAGGAATATGGCAACGGAAATTTTCAAAAACGACCGTTGCAAAATTATACGACATAGCTGACGTTCTCGCAGAAATTGCGATTCTAGACCCTCTGTAACAGTTCGTTTATGGTAAAAACCATTATGAACATCAAGTTAATAGTCTTCAGAATTGCCTTGATGCCCAACCACTTCGAAAACTCTTTTTGGTATGTTTCAACCCAGCTTTTTGTGAACGCCCCTTTCAATCTGCGCTCATTCGCTTATAACGGCCAGTTTGAGCGAAACCACACACTCGTATTGTCTCCTCTGGTTTTATACTAAAAGCTCAAGAATACCTCACACGTTTTCTACAGGGTTGAGGTCCTGCGAAGCGGCCGGCCATTCTAGCGAATTGGCAGTATCGGCCTGAAACCAAGCCTGCGTTGTCCTACTGACAATGAGAAGAAGTGAAGGCGGAAACGGATTAGAAAGAACTGGAAATGGTTTCTCGGCCCATTCTGATAATCTGTGGAGCTCATAGGTCATGTCGCTATTAGCTTGTCCAGCTTGAAACCCCACCTGGATCCGGGTCAATGCATTATTCTTTTTCCTCTGAAATTCCTACTCGATAAGTTCGGGTCCTTTTGCAGATCTCTCCAATGCTTGGAACGCTTAGTCAAAAGTTAATGAATGTAATAGAATTAATCAAGCTCGTTCGGATTGCACTTGCTTTCGACCGATAAAAAAGGATTTTGAAGGATCCACAAAAGGACCCGAACTTATCCTCGAGTAGGAAAAAGAGAAAGAATAGTGCATTGACGCGGAACCAGGTAGGGTTTTAAGATGGACCAGCTTTTTGCGAAATGACCTATGAACTCCGCAGATTATCAGAATGTGCCGGAAAATCATTCCCAGTTCTTTCTAGCCCGTTTCCGCCTTCACTTCTTGTCAATGGGACAACGCAGGCTTGGTTTCAGGCCGATCCTGCCAATTTGCTAGAATGGCCGGCCGGTTTACAGGACCTCAACCCTGAAGAAAACGTGTGAGGTATTCTTAAGCGTTGAATCTACATCCAGAACCGACAATACGAGCGTGTGGCTCGGCTGAAACTAGCCGTCATAAGCGAATGGGCGCAGATTGAAAGGTGCGTTCACAAAAAACTGGGTCGAAAAATACCAAACAGAGTTTTCGGAGTGGTTCAGCTCCAAGACAATTCTGAAGACTATTAACTTGATGTTCATAATGGTTTTTACCATAAGCGAACTGTTACAGAGGGTCTAGAATCGCAATTTCTGCGAGAACGTCAGCTATGTCGTATAATTTTGCAACGGTCGTTTTTGAAAATTTCCGTTGCCATATTCCTGTTAGATAATTGAAGTCATGGTTCTTATCAATGAGCAATGACCTACAATGAACTTTCAACTGTGAGATGAATGTGAAGCGATATGTGCATATGATAAAGGAAAATTCACGATTCCACGACAAATTTTGTGGTGTGAGGAGAATCTTAGGGCAACAATTTCACAACAGAGTTCGTAGTTTGAGAAGAATGAGAGGCCAGAGTGAGGCGAGACGGCATCTCATCAGGCAGTCACTAGAGTGCCCTCTCTTTTTCCCAGCATGGGCTATGCTACGCCGAAGCCGATTTGGCGGGAGTTGCCTCGATGTCACGAGGCGACTCTTACTTTTCATCGAGGCAACTCCCTAGCGAGTGTCAGAGGACGGAAAGAATCAGTTTTTTCCAAACAGCAGAGCCCTTTTATGGTGTAATACTATTGGGATACGCAACTTATAGGTCTCAAACTCTCCTATCTACCTTGACATAGCTCAAGCATGGGGATCGGGGGACAAGTGTAGTTTTCTGAGCGGATTGTGCCGTCGATGGCTTTGAACTCTACAGACTTCGTCATAGTTAGAGGAGAAGCCGATTTATATAAAGAGGCACGTGTAGCCTGGTGGCGAAAAAGACCGCTGTCTCCTGCCCGTTGAGAAGTAACTGGAGGCATGGATAGAGCCACCAAAAGTGACGTATCCGAACATACTGAATGGCATACGCCTGAAATGTACTGCCCTTACCGGAACGAAATCCCGGTCCGCTGCTGCAGACGACTGCGGTTGCAGCACGCAGCTCGAAGATAATCGTCTTAGGACAATTCTTATTCGTGCCGTGGTTCCACCACGCTTACCTTCGAGATGCGCTCTGCAACAGCAGTTGTCTGCAACTGCGCACCAAACCCCCGTTCCTATAAGGACAGTAAACAGGTATTGAGCAAGGCTGAGCACAAAGCGAATACAGCACGATTTTACTTTTTAATCATAAAACATGGTTCTGCAGCAAATATTTATTAACTAGACGACAACGAATGCGGTGAGCAGTTCAGTTTTCTTTCAATGAAAAAGCAGCTTTCTCATGTTGGCGACGGAGCGAGCATCCTAAAATTTGCAATTTGTAGAAAAATTATCATCGGATAAAAAGAAAAAAAAGGTTGTCGGATGAAAATGGTAATTTATTGCAAAACAATTTTTTCTCGCCTAGCTGAGGCTTTTAGCGAGGTGGATTATCACATGCACTCGCAGATGTCGACCCGATTGGAACAACAGTTCTATGTAGAGTGCAGGGTAAAAAACTTTCCCAGGTTGAACGCTGGGTATTTATTTATTTATTCGTGTATTGAATGCTGAGAATTCCAAGACAGAACAATATACAAGGTGCGGAAGAACAAACGCTTTAAAGAGACGGATAAGGATTTCACCGTGACTATGCGACGGATCGACGTCCACAACCTATTTTTGCCCAGTGAGACATTCATCGATGTTGACCACGGCCACACAACCGCAAGTATTGTCGGTGTCACTTAGAAGTACTGCGCTTCTCTAGGCCAAATTCCGGTTCGCAATCGCGTCTGGACACGCTTTTCGGCCGCATGCGCTTGAGCCGGTAGAGTTTTCAGCGCCACAGCCACTCGATGTGGATTTTTATACAGTTTTCTCCAATTTTCGTAGTTTCCAGTTTCCAAAACCCACCGAGAGTCAACAGATCGGCGGATGCGGCGCTGTAAACTCTTCCGTTTCGGAAGCGTGCGGCCGCAAAGCGTGTCGAGACGCAATTGCGGACCGGAATTTGGCCTCGGGAAGTACAGTACGAGCGCAGTCAAGCAGGACGCTATGAGTACCCTTCCTCCATAGCACTAGCGTGTTGTTTAATCGCTTAGGCAGCGTTCACGAGGATCATCTTCGTTGACTTTCCACAGCGAAATGATAGGCGAGAAGGATCCTAGGCTCTCAGTGTCGAAAGAACGGTAGAAAACGAGCCAGGAGCGGCAAAATAACGGCTGCAAACAAGCGTTTTGGTGCTCCAGACACGCCTGGTGTCCCGTATCCGCCCCCTCAAAATGAACAAACGAAGACTCAGATTACAGGAATGATCAAGTCAAGGAAGTGCTGATAAGTGAGCTGATCGCTTCATTGCACAAATAGGTATCATCCTTCCTGCGGTCAATCCCTCCACGCTCAAAAATCAACGTAGACAAGGTAAGGCCTATTTTGGCTAAAAAACGCGTCTTTCGTGTCTTTTTAAGCATGCCTTGCTATATAGGGCACCAGACCTTTCGTAAAGCGTGGAGATATCGGAAGTGAAATTTATCGTGACCACTGCCTTTAGAGGCAGGGTTCTCGATTAAATCGGTTGTTGTGCTATCCCCATAAAATGGTGGATCCGGCCTTCACAAAAGTGAAAATAAACAGAAAAACTGGAAAAAACGCTCAGGAACAAGTCGTTGCTTGCTGTCCTCCCCGCCCAACTATCTAGATTTCTATTAATGCTTGTTTTGCCGTCTTCTATTTTCCTTCTGAAGTAATTGCTGAGCACTTTTAGAGACTAGTAGCTACTTTAAAGGCAGGGTTCTCGATAAAATCGGTTGTTGTGTTATCACCGTAGAATGGTAGATCTGGTCATCACAAAACTGAAAATAAGCAAAAAATTGAACAAAAATCGCTCAGGAGCAAGTTATGGCTTGGTGTCCTCCCGCCCCCAATTATTGAGATTTGGGTAAAAGCCTGTTTTGTCAACTTTTATTTTGCTTCTAAAGTAACTTCTGAATATTTCTGGAGACTACTGACTACTTGAACAGCAAAATAAATGTCGGATAAGTAAGCTTAAATGAAAATCGCGTTAATTAGGGGGCCGGCCGACACCGGTAATTAGCCGTTATATTTTGTTTTTGAGAGTTTTTCAAGCGAATTTCCGGGTTTTTTCTCTTATTTTTACTTTTGTGATGACCAAATCTGCATTCTTATGAAGAGAGCTCAAAAGTAGTTTTTATCGCGAACCCTGCCTTTAAGAGCACAATAAAACATTCATGAAAGCATTTATGAAAATCTCACTAATTAGGGGGCTGGCCGATACCAGTAATTAGTCGTCCTGGATTGTTTTTGTGCGTTTCTCCTGCACATTTTCACCTTTCCACTTATTTTTACTTTGTATTTACCAGACCTACATTTTTATGAAGAGAGATCAGAAGATGTTTTTATCGTGTACCCTGCCTTTAAGAGCACAATAAAACATTCATGAAAGCATTTATAGAAAATCTCACTAATTAGAGGCTGGCCGATACCAGTAATTAGTCGTCCTGGATTGTTTTTGTGCGTTTCTCCTGCACATTTTCACCTTTCCACTTATTTTTACTTTGTATTTACCAGACCTACATTTTTATGAAGAGAGATCAGAAGATGTTTTTATCGCGAACCCTGCCTTTAAAGGCAGTGGTCACGATGAAAAACGTTATCGAAAAAACTACAAAGATCAGCTTAGATCAAAAACAGCTGAAAAACTATGAAGGTAGCGCGGTGAAAAAGGGTCTACAATTAGAGTTTCTAGGGCCCAAAGAAGCTAGTTCGTGCACACGTGCACAGCGATGACGAAACAGATCGCAGTCTCATGCCGAGCAGTCAAAAATCATCGACATTCAGAGGACGAAATAAATGCAAATTTACCTAATAAAACAGTTGAACAATGAATGCAAGCACTTCAGTCGATGTTTTTGACTAGATGTGTACATAAATCCGAAGGTTCATTTATTGAAATTCAATTTGAAGCCAGCTGATGTTCTTGATATAAGAGGTCATCGATGCCGATGATGTGGAGTAGGCTCGTCCACCATCAAAAGACAAGAAAGTACAGGCTTCCAATTTGGCCCAAAACAGTGGTTTTTTCGCGATTTTTTCTTATAGATCCTACTACTCGAGACCCAGGAAAGGGTTTGGAGAGAAAAAGACGACAAGCATATTTGATCGCGTCCACTGCCTTTAACGTCGGCAAATTGGCAATCATGTCATTGTCCATACTTGATCTATATTCTTATACATCTGAACTTAACATACATATTATTATAATTTAATGGATCCTAATGAGACTTTGCGTTCACTATTGAAGGTTGGCGCAAACTCGTTGCCATACGGTATAACATAGGTGCACCGAGTTTGCGCCAACCTCCTATGAGGAAGACAAAGTCTCCTTAGGATCCATGCCGATGTAATTACCACCTTTCAAAGTCGAGCAAGCCGTTGTGGAAAATGTCAACAGAGCTACATTCCTGACCTTTGTGGCCGACAACTTTGTAAGCTTTCATAATCCCTTCCCTTCCCACCTTTCGATTTTTCGTCCAAAACTTTCACAATCCTCATCCGAATTATAATTGGGGTAAGCACGAAAAAGATGTCTGCGGACACCTCAGAAGTCTGCTCTGCGTCGCGTGCGCCCACGAGAAATGTGGCGATCGATCGGCTCACGCGGCAGGGGCGCAGGCTGCTGAGTGGTCCGCAGCCATCTATTCCGCTGCTACACCCACTATACTCCGCAATCATGACCCGCCACATCTAAGACACGCCTGTTTCTTTGTCGTTCACCTCTTTTTCCCACTCAGTTTTGCGGCCGTGTCATTTCCTTCATTCTCTTCTGACCTCTCTTACTAAATATTTTTTATAAGGAAATTTTTAAACTGTTCCTGATCTCTCTTTTCCTTGCAACTTTCTTTGGTGTTCTGGCCATTCCATTTTTTTTTCAAGTTACTTATCACCTTCTGACCGATTTTCTCACTTATTTCCTTTTCAATTTTCGTGGTTTTGGGGTGTTCTTTTTCTCACTCACTTCTTACCTCTCTTCCTCTTTCTGTTTTTTTTTAGTTTTGCGCCCATGTCGATTTTATTCACATCTGATCTCTCCTCCTCCTTGATTTTTTCCATGTTTTTTGACGCTGCATAGTATATTGTAGAGCTTTGGATTTAACTGCGCCAACTCACATTTTGGAACAGATTGGTGTCCCATTTTGGGAATAGCTTCTTGAATGTTGGAGTTTCCTGACCCTGATATATCGTCTCAATAACTGTCTTCTGATGACGAGGCAAGTTGCCCATCTTCAAGTATTTCTAAAAAAATGACTCTATGAAAGAATCTCTTGTAGACTTATTGAGCCACACAGATTCGCTGAGGATTTCTCGGGCGGATTATTCATCCGAAACAAAAGCGGTAAACACTGCATCGTGTTCTACAGAGCATAGAGGTTCGACCTCAGCTGTGTGAATCGCATCTTTCTTCTCCTGCTGATTAGCTCCGGATCCGACCCACACATAAATCGTATTGAGGGCATCTAGAATCATAACATCATCGCCATCTAGACTCTGAAACCACCCCACATTAGTCAAAAAACCTCATTGGAACGTTTGCTGCGAATTGAGACATCCTTGCATGCAGTCTATCATTCTGATTCAAGTTTTAACACTTGCCTCCTGGTTGTAGTTAGCTATTTCTTCCACAGTCATTTTGCCACTCTCATCTGACACTTGGTAGAGGCGAAGTTGGAAAGTTTTCTTGGTCTTGCTCTCCTCCCATTCTCCAAACCTAAACAGTTCCACCTTATTGGCTTGGTTTTCGAAACACATCGATATGAGCCTAGTAATAAGCACTGCAGATATGCGCGTTGATGTATGGGATTAGATGAGGAGCGATGACAGTTACAGGTCAATCAATAGATACGATTGGCACTCATGCTCTCAAACTGCTTGCAAAAGGCGTTTCAAGGGCAGTGGTCACGATCAGGGGTGTGCGGAATTTTCTGTTTTCGTTTTTCTGCCCATTTTTGGCCATTTTTTCTGTTTTCTGTAAAAATGGGCGAAATTGGGCAGAAAACAGAAAAAAAAACATGGGTCGCAACTTGTTGCAAACTTACTCCATAGACAAGGGGCCGGACTCATAGACGGTAACATATGTATGGCGATGGTAGACGGTTTAGAAAAGCATTCTCTGCAGTACCCTATGGTTAAACTCGTCTATCTCGCTATGGTGGTTACCCGAGCTGATGTGGTGTAGTGGCAGGATGCACTGCTGCTGCTAGCTCGACACGGCAGGGTTCGATCCTCGCCCAGGGTCAACCAGATGTACTACCTCTACGGAGTCCTCGAAATGGTACTAGACTCATGTAAGGAGATGAAGGATATGACTGGGATGTCGGATGAGCCCCGCATGCCTCTGCATAGCCCTGAGAGGTATCCAAGTCTCTATGGCAGAGACGTCGAATGTTCTGCGTATTTCATTAGGGATTGATGAAGCCGAGTCTTCTTTTTTATCTTATGGTGCTAACCCTTTTCTAAGGGTTCACCGTTGACGGATCCCTCAGAAGTATGTTGTCGAGTCAAGTGACGCGAAACCTCTAATTTTATTGTATAATAACAATGAAGAGCTTCAATACGACTCACCCGCTTCGACGCGGCGTTCGAGTATAACTAATTTTTGAACGTGGACAGACGCTGACAATACTCCAGTGTCACCGCTAAGGTGGTTTGGTGTAAAGGTTTGTCCCAACTGTGCAATTCACGCAATTTCTAACCTCGTGTTTTAACTCATTCCAGCGCAGGGTGATGCTGAATTTGAATAAGATGAAGTGCAATGAAAATAATGATGGGGCGGTTGAAGCTGTTACAGAGTTACGAGCGAACATGCCATGTTGGGGCGAGCGGCGCTAGGACATTTATACTCACACGGCGCACGCGCGAAACGCGCGTGACTCTTGGGCGTTGAGGAGTAGTACAGTGTTCAACCCTGCAAAAATCTCGAAATTATCGTCAAAATATGTGCACTAGGGGGCAAGTCTGCTTCGACTGAATCTATGTTCTTTTTGCATTTAATGAGCTTCTGATCAAGTAATCTGGTGTTATTGTCTCAGGAGAAGAGAGGTTTGAGAGACAATCTTCACTTATAATCTGCCTCTCTCGGGTGTCTGCACTCCTTCATCTGGTCAACTCTTGGCCTTCGAATATCGTGCAAAGGAACCAGTTATCACGGAAAAATGTGCAAAAAGTTTAAAGGCAGCATACACGCTCGCAAGCATAGTCGAGATAACAGCATAGATAGGTCCGCACGGCCCGTACTATGTCGTCTACGACGTTTGAAGCGCTGAAAACTGTCCAGGATGTCAATATTTGACAATGTTTGAGCAATCTCGCCTTCCACGCCCGTATTTTCACACCCCTTCGAGTAACAGAATGAGAATCGATACTTGAGAAAACATGTGATAACTTAGAATGATATCACTATAAAAAGGGAATGCAGTAGAGAAAAAACTCGATTTACCTCAATATAACATGTTTGTGCACTGATAAAATCCTCCATTTCAAGAGGTCAGCCAAAGCAGAGCGGCATTCTCGAAAGTGGACGAGAGTCAATAGGTATGCAGACATGTTATGCTCAAGTAAGCCAAGCTATTTCTCTCGTGCACTCCCATTTGATAGTGCTATCACTCTCAATTATCAGACGTTTTCACAAGTATCGATTCTCATACTGTTACTCGAAGGGGTGTGAAAGTACGGGCATGGAAGGCAAGATTGCTCAAACATTGTCAAATATTGTCCTCCTGGACAGTTTTCAGCGCTTCAAACGTAGTTGACGACATAGTACGGGCCGTGCGGACCTATCTATGCTGTTATATCGACTATGCTTGCGAGCGTGTATGCTGCCTTTAACGCTGTGAAAAATTTCAAATACTGTACGCTGAACACTATGTATTTATTTATTTTTGAAAAAAATTCCTGCTTTCTGTTTTTTGCCCATTTTTTGAGATTTTTTCTGTTTTCTGTTTCCCAAAAATTTTTTTCAGCACATCACTGGTCACGATAAAAAACTTCATCGGAAAAACTAAAAAAAATCAGCTAGATCGAAAACAGCTGAAAACCTATGGAGATAGCGCGGTGAAAAACGGGCTAGAATTAGAGTTTCTAGGGCCCAAAGATACCAGTTCGTGCACAAGTGCACAGCGCCGCCCATAAAGATCGCAGTCTCATGCCGAGCAGTCAAAAATCATCGACATTCAGAGAAACAAATTAATGCAAATTTGCCAATAAAAAACAGTTGAACAATGAAAGAGAGCACTTCAGTCAATGTTTTTGACTACATGAGTTCATAAATATTCGAGCAGGTCAGTCCGAAGGCTATGGTTCATTGATTGAATTCCAATTTCAAGCCAGCTGATGTTCTTGATATTAGATATCTTTGATGCCGATCAGGGAAGTGCTGAAATTTCTGTTTTCTGCCCATCTTCAGTTTCTTTTTCTGTTTTCTGTAAAAATAGGCAACATTTGGCAGAAAACAGAAAAAACCGTGAATTGCGACTTGTTGCAACTTTACTCTAGAGACAAGGAGCCGGATTCATAAACGGTAAACCGTCTAGGTTTAGAAAACTTCACCCGCATTCTCTGCAGTACCTTATGATTAACTCGTCTATCTCGCTATGGTGGTTACCCGAGCTGGGGTACTGTATTGACAGGATACGCTGCTGTTCGGTAGACATGGCAGGGTTCAATCCTCGCCCAGGTTACACCGGATCTACGGTCTCCACGAGGTCCTCGAATTGGTACTAGATTCATTTAAAGGCAGTGTCCACGATAAGAACCATGTCTGATTTTTTGGTGGAGATCGGCAGCTGCGGGGCCTAGCGCAACCCTAACGTTGAAAAAACTACGAAAAATGAGCTCGGAACGGTCCCCTACGGCCCCAAAGTTGGACACCCGTCAGCTCGTCACACTCCAGATGCACTTTCCACGCCCACCGACGTGAACAAATGAATGCTTGAGATTGTGAGATGAGTGATTGTTTCCGATCAATAGCCCCTTTCTTCCCTTCATTCTCAAAAAGTTATACTATACTTCCAATTTTGCGGAATAGTGCAGGAGCTGAACGAAGTGTTAATCATATCAACGATGAGCGGAAGGATCTCAGCCGGGAGTTTTTTCAGTACAGCAGGACAAATGCCGTGCGGACCCACAGCTTTGGAGTTCCGCATGCCCTTTACAATCTTCTCTACTTGCGCCACACTGTGCGCTTCGGCCGTGCTTATGAGCGGGGGGCGGCACAGCTCTCTTACTGTAAATCTTTTCTGCGGACCTCGTCTTGTACTCGTGACAAAGAAACTTTTACCGAGAGAGTAGGCGGCTTCCTTTCCTGACTTGAAAACGTTGTTACCAAACTCAATAGTGGAGACGGTGCCTGGCGAGCTCTTTCCCGATAATTTCCGAAGCACCTTCCAAGTAGCTCCACTGTCCGTCTTGAAATTCAACGGTTCTGTGAACTTTTCCCACTGTTCTTTCTTGTGCTGGTCGAGATCTTTTCTGATCTCCCCAAGTAAATCAAGTGTTATTGTCCTAGGAAAAGGGAGTTTAGAGGGAGATTTTGAACTTATAACCTGCCTCTCTCAGATGTCTACATTCCTTTACCTGGTCAACTGTTGGCTTTCGGATATTGTGCAAAGGAACCATTTATGACGGAAAGTGTATAAGAAGTTTAATGCTGTGAAAAATTTCAAATATTTTACGCTGACAACTATTCACTGAGTTTTTAAAATTTTTTTGATTTCTGCCCATCTTTGGAGATTTTTTCTGTTTTCTGTCAAACTGAATTTTCTGTTTTCTGTTCCCAAAAAAAAAATTCCGCACATCCCTGTTGCCAATGATGTGGTGTGGGTCCATCCACCATCAAAATACAAGAAAGTTCAGGCTTGAAATTGGGCCCGAAACAGCGGTTTTTCGCGATTTTTTCCCTAGGTCCTACTACTCTGAACCCAGAAAAGGGTTTAGAGAAGAATAGAAGACAAGCATATTTGATCGCGACCACTGCCTTTAGAACAACTGACCGCACATTCAAGATCTTTGGGCGCCATGAACACTTAGAAGGATCACAATTAGGTAAAAGTTTTCACCATTGCGTGAAAGACGATGGCTCAGCGGTCTCCAGTACTCGGGTCACCTGCGTCCAAGATGGCAATTTCTGAAATTGAGATGGCTTCCTCCTGGCATTACGTGCCGTCTGTGTAAGGGTGTCAGAACTCAATCGTTTGAATCATTTGAAGGCTCCAGCAGTTATCAAATGACTCTGATTTATGTTCGAGGTCATTCTGAATTCAATACTGCCCATGTGTGTTACTGTAGTTGCCAACTTACATGGGTGTATACCACCCTTTTACATGGTGTAAAAACACTCGCAAGGGAGGCTTGCCAACTTCCGGTGAAGTTTCTAGATGCAACTTTAATATGTTCTAGGGGCAGGACAGTGCTTCAATATTCCATAATCAGAATCGACTAAATGCCTCAGAGTTTCACAGGAGATTTCCAAAAGTAGGCATTTCCATAGCTTTGTCAATAAAAAAGACACGAAAGACAATTTTTAGGTCGTTCAAAAAAATTGTCTCGGATTGAGCTTAAAACCTGATTCCAGGGGTTATTTTTAGAGCTGATTACGAATCTGGGGACCATTTGTCGATATTTGAAAAATTCCATCTGATTTGGTCCGAAGCTTCGAAATGGGTGGAATTTAGTTGGCAAAACGTGGCTTTTGAGAATGAGAATGCTGCCTGCGATCATGTCGCCTCAGAAGTTGCACATAGGGGCTGTTCGGGCTGCCTGACACGAATCTGCAACCCGTTTATCGATTTTCGATGAATTACCGTAGGTTACGGTGGGTAGCTCAGTCAAAGTCTCAGATTTGACTCAAAACTTCACTGTGGGTGTTATTTGGGACGCTGAACACGAATTTGAGGTCCACTTGTCGATTTTCGAAATCTTAAAGTAAGTATCGCTAGTTAAAAGGGATTGTGCCTACCGTAACCCACAGTAACCCTGAGTATGGCGAGAAATAGACCCCAGATTTGGGTTCAGCGCCCTAAATAACCATCAGTTGAAAGTTTTGAGCCGAATCCGAATTTTTTTTTTCTGAACGCCCCAAAAAATCCCTGATTGGTATTCCAAATCGCCACCGGAAGGTAACAAGCCTCCCTTGTCAGTGCGGTTTTTTCTCAAGCCATGGAACCTACAGTCCACACGGAAAAAGCCAACTGTGCGGTTGCGTATCTCCAAACTGTGGGTTGCCCCATAATCGATGACAAAGTTGTAATTTTTCCGTGAATTCTGAAGAAAAAACATTGGGAACGTTGAAAAACGGTGAGTTCCCCCTGTACACGAACACTGCCAATATTCCTGATGTCTTTACCATATATTGTAAGATTAAAGCAAAATTCATTTTTCTCTGTTAATTCCATTTTTTTTTGTAATTTTTCGCTTTTTCCTGTTGTTTCAGCCTGTATCTACGATAGGTACTTTAGGTGCATCGATAATGCTTAAAGGGGGAAACTTACCGTTTCTCATCGTTTCCGGTGTTTTTTTCCGAAATTCAGGAGAAAATTACAACTCTGTCGTCGATAATGGCAGAACCTACTGTATGCATAGTAGAACTACGCAAACGCCTTTTTCCCGTTGGCGTGGACTTTATATTCTGTTTGTAACGAATTGCATGAGCTCGTTATCCGCCACCGACAATAAGCCTCTTTTGGCCCTGTAATGTAGTTGTCGCGCTCTCGGCCGTTAGACGTTGACACAAATTAGGTTCCGCTTACACCTCCATCCTATTACGAACCGATATACGACGCAATCTCCGTTGATATTCTAGTTGATGGTACTATGACAACAAACGGCGATCGCAGTTTGAGAGGGGCTTTATAGTGACCACTTGGGTGACGCTACGCGTGTTGCGCGACAAAAGCCACTCGTCATTACTAAAAGGGTCATGGCGTGAGATGTTCATGGACGGCAGCTTCGATTTACGGATATGAGCGTCCGCTCCTCTGTGAGTGGCGGTGCACTTCGGGTTTTCCGCCTTTCTTGACTCGAAAGAGGTAGCGCGGTACTCGACATTGAATGACCATTCGTGCTTTTTTTGAGAGACAATTTTCGGCAAAAAACTGAATTGAGAAAAATGGTTCAGGGGGGCGTGCATGAACGCTGCGAAGAAGGTCAAGTAACCGCTCGGCGTCCGAAGCGCGCAGCGTCGAACCACGGGACGGCCCGAAGTGCATGGCGTATATTAGTGTATCGCAAACGTAAATGCACTTTTCACTGCAAACTCTACGCGCTCATTTTCTGTCATCCCAGTCGGGTTGGCTTCCAATTATTGAGATGCACGGGATGACAAAAAAAGTGCCAGAAAGCGACTGGGACGACACAAAAAGATGCCGCTTGGCGTAGAATTTGCTATGGAAGGTGCATTTACGTCCGCGACACACCAATATACAGTTTGCCGCAATGTTAAAAGGTTATGGTGCAGTTGTGGTCACACACTAAAATTACGGTTGGAGACGCCAGATTTTATTTTCGATCGACAGCGCAGCTGATTTTCTGGGTGAGTATTGTTTTTTTTCATGTTTGCTTCGGCATTGTTTCTGTTCCTGACTGTTAAAGTATTGCGTGTAGGAGCTATTCTTAGTGCGTGAGAAAATTAGCCGTTTGTACGAGCTTCGAAGTGTTTTTTGTTCAAAATTCTGTTTCGAAATCGAAAATGAAATCGAAGAAGATAGGCAAATTCCTCTCGCACACTAGGAAAAGCCCCTATTCGTAACATTATAAGAGTCAGAACAAAAATAATGCCGAATCAAACAAGAAAAAAAGTAAAATCGTAACTCACCCGGAAAATCAGCTGTGCCGTCGATCGATAATGAAATCTGGCGTCTTCCACCGTAGTTTTAGTGTGTGACAGCAACCGCACCATGTCCTATTAACATTGCGGTAAACTGTACACCATGCACTTCGAAGCCGTCCCGGGGCTCGACGCTGGGCTCATAGGACGCGGAGCGGCTACCTGACCCTTGCAAAGTTCATGCATGCCGCGCCAGAACACTGAAAAATCGTGGGCGATTGGAATAAAAGGATGAGACAATGAGGAAAAGTTTGTCCTGTCTTTTACACGGGAATCAAATTTGTAACTCAGTTAAGACTGATCACAGTGTCGGTTGCGGTTCCACTGGCGCAGCTATCTGGCGCAATTTCAGCGCGCGCAACATTTAGTCGGCAAGGATCCTAGTGACACTTTGCGTTGGAGGTCGGCGCAAACTAGGTGCCATATGCTATGACATAAATACACCGAGTTTGAGCCAACCTTCAGAGGGGAACACAAAGTATCACTAGGATTCATGCCGACTATGCTACGTGCACCAAGTTTGCGCCAACGTATATTAGTGCTGCATGCAATCAATTTCATCACTATACTGAGCAGTATAGATGGAATGCGCTCTACCCACGCAGCCTTGTTATACTGACCCTCTCTTTCAAATAGTATGATCCCATGATCATTGCTTTTGCTCGCTCCTCTGCAGTACAGTCCTTGCCGATCCATACAAAAATTCCTCCTGGTGAAGCGTCGAGGATGAATGCGTCCTGAATTTTGTCGTTTCTATTAGCAGTATATTTTTAGTTTATTGCACAAATTTTACAGAAGAACCACCACTGACTTCCCGGAATAGCACTACACCACCGAGTCATAAATTCTCTGTTCACATCTACTCAGATAGTATAATCAGTCGGTCCGACGGCATTGAGAGTCTTTGCTGGCTGATCGCGTGAGCATGGCGGGCGAATGGCGGTAAGTGGAAGGCTTGCCGTGCTGATTGCGGGACGATGTGAACTCGTCGTTCGGATCGAGGACAGCCGTTGCAGTTTCGGTCGGATAGCGCGAAGAATGTAAATTAGTCGATCGGATTGTGGGTTCTCGATGCTTGGTTGTTTTCAGGAAATTGGCGGTTGAAGCACAGGGGGGGGGGTGTTGCTCGGCCGGTTTTTGAGTAAGTAACTTCTTTAGGTAGAGGTTATTAGGGGAAAGTCTCCACAAAACACTCAAATAACGGAGAGAGTATGTTCAAAGGCAGTGTTCACGAAAAAAATAGTTTCTCTGTTTCCACGCCTAACTTGAAAACGGTCCCATGCTGATTCCAATGATGTCTCTGAAATCGTACAAGACCTTCTGGGAACGGAGCTATGGTCTCTCAAAAATTGAGCTAAGGAAACATGGTGAACGAGTTGTCCGAGTCTTGTAACTTCCGTATTTTGCAGCCGATGTATGCGAGCTGACCTGGGTAAGGAGAGAAGTTGAGAATGAAGGGAAGAACGGGGCTAATGACTGGAAATCATCGCTCATCTCACGATCTCGAGCATTCATTTGTTCACGTTGGTAGGCGTGTGTTGCGCTTTTGGGGTTTGCTTTGCGTTCGAAATGTCAACTTCGGGCTCCTTTGGAGCTTTTCCTGGCTCGTTTTCATGCGTTCTTTCGACGTCAACGTGACAGTGTGCCCCTCCAGTACCCATTCCTAGTGGAAACTGAAACTCATTTTTTTATCGTGAACACTGCCTTTAATGCGCCCTCAGTCCGACCGGTGCTAATGTCATACTATCTAATGCCAATTGTGAGATTTGGCTTGGGATCGGCCATGCGCGCAACTCCTTTTTTGAAATCTCAACTCAGAGTGAACGTAGAAATTAGCTCTGAACTGCAATAAAAGAGCGCAAAAAATTGGCCCGTTCACGATCTTGTTGGTACACATAAAATTGAGATGGGGAGCTCATTTTTGGACAGGAGGCTGTAAATGGATGCAGTTCGCTCCCTTTCCAATTTGAACTTGATACCTTGAAGGAAGTGTTCACGATAATCTTCGATTACAAGACCATTCGCTAAATCGATTGACTGGCACTCGGGTAGAACTGAAGTGACGAGGAAATCAAGAAAAGTTCATCAGAACGGCCCGAAATTCTTTACTCTCATCCTGCCTTTTTACTCTCACACGAACTGTTCGTTGTGACGGTGAAATCTTTTGTTGGCCCGTTCTTTGAAATTCTCTACCCTCTATTGCTCCTTTCTTTGTTTCGGATCCGAACTAATACTGATTTGCCTAAAATTGTGGTGCGCGCGAAGCGCGCACCAAGATTTGGCTTTGATCTCTTCCCGCGCGGATGCCCTACAACGAGATCACCTATTCATACCGCCACTAGAGGTATGAGCTGTACACCATTCGATGCGCTGTAAGAATTTACATAAGTGCAAATTTTCATGGTAACTGGTCCCCGCTTTCTAAAGTTATGACCTCTCAAAGTACGCAAAAACGTTCTCCACCACCGCCTCCACCTCCGCCCCCGCCTCACCCTCCGTCCGTCGATATCCATTTTTTCGGAAGGCGTGGACCAAATCGTTTGAAAATTTGTGACTAGAGGTAATCGGCCACGGGAATGCCGAAAATAATTGGGAGAGCTCACCATGATTTCTGAGGTGCAGATCTACAACTTCAGCGCTAATATCAACTATTCCGCTCTGGCAAAGGGAAATTGATAGAGGAAATTGATAAACATCTGTCATGAAAATCGGAAAAACTCATCCCAGTTTCCCTTTTACTCTATCTGGCAAGCCCCTGAGGTGCGCAACTGAAGTCCGTGATCTAGGTATAGTATATGATGATAAACTCGGGTTCGAAAGGTACATAAGAGGGCAGGTGAACAGCGTGAACAGTGCTGGTTCCAGATCCAATTACATCCTTAGAGCCTTCAAAAGCAGAGATCCCATCTTTTTGTTTCAGCTATTTGCGCTCTATGTCAGGCCACAACTGGAGTATTACTAACCCATTTGGTCACCGCACAAGAAAATACTAATCGATGAGATCGAAAAGGTTCAGCGCAGTTTCAGTGTTTTGTTCGGAGAGGATTAACTAGCGTTCCATATGAACAACGCCTTCGCATGCTTGGAGCTGAAACTTTGGAATATCGACGGAAATTTGTAGATTTCAGTCTCATGTATAAACTGATTACGGATGAGATCTTTTTGAACCTATCTGATTTGTTTGATTTATCGGCAACTATCGGGACTTCAAGAGGGCACTCTTACAGAATACGCCCTGGAAAGCCTCGTACTCGTAGCTATGAGGGATCGTTTTTAGTTAGTTGCTGGTTTGTGGAATAGTCTGAGCCCAGATTTTTTCAAGTGGAGGAAGTCTCATAGCTTCCAGATTCACCTTGCGAAGCATCTAAAAAGTTTAGCAGGCGAGTAAGCCCAGGGTCAATGCTCTGCTGCGGGGATCCATATGAACCGAATTCGAACCTTTTTTCACCAAGTTTTCTCACATCTCTATTGCAGAAAACGCGTGCACACTGATTCTTTATTTCCAAAAAAGGTGAGATCGAACGATTCACGTAAACATGGGGCTGACGGTGTGGCTGTGGCGTTGATGGTGGCGTCGATCGTCGTGGCGGCGGTGCATTCGTCGTCGGGTGCGGAGGCCGGCTGCTGGGGTTGATTGTGGCGTGGTCGGTGGGTGACTGAACGTCGTCGATCGGTGCAGAGGCGGCTCGGCAGGGCTGGCTGGTGATGATGGTAAGTGAATGGCGTTGATGTGGTTGGCGCTGTGGTAGCCGTATTTATGTGGCTGTCTTTAGCGCGCGATCACCCATCGCCGCTTGCTATTGGCCGTTCTTGAGCGGTCATGGGCCAGGCAGTGATCTTTCAGGCATTCTGTCCCGTTTCTGGTAATTTGATGAAAAGATGTGACTACGGAAGCTCTTTTTGTCAATTTCTCATTTACCATTAAGAAGTTTGAAGGTTTGGTGGTAACTGTCTATTTACAGAATGGTTCGCTGAGTAGTTTTTCTAGCGCTTCATTGGTTTGGACTTCGTCAACCCCGCCTTCATCGCCAGTGGTGGATATTTAGAATGTCAGGAATCTTACTATTGCCCCCTCTACCCCTCACATGATTTTTCTCATTTATTCCTATGTTGAATACTGGTCTCACGCTAAATGTTGCCTTTTAATGGCTATGAAAATTTTCTTCGTAACAGTCTAATTTGTTCTGTTTGTTCTTGGCGCTGTTTCTTATTATTGAGTGGTTGAAGTATTAGCGTAATTCCGTGCAAGAGCTTTGCGCTTGTAAAAGGACGTATAGTTTCCCTAACCTTTCATATCCATAATTTGAAGGACTATTTCACTGCTGCTTACCTGACTGCCCTCCCTCCTTTGCAATCGCCCTGGGTGCGTACCAGTTTAAAGAGGCTTTTGAAAGACAGAGCCCGCCCGGGTATGGTTGTCCAGTTGCGTGCTCTGGGGGTAGTAGGTACTACAGGGCGGTCAAATATGTAGGTCTGCAGCACTGGTGAAGCCACAGTTCCAACATTACGAATATTTTTTTTAAATGATCGAGACATTTTCTATCGAAGCACGGTTCTTAAAGGGAATTTCGCTAGTTTCACAACTCTTTTTTTCGCTACTGCATGGCCAATCATTGCTTCCTGGTTTGTTGGTAATGGGCATTGACACTTTTTGTATTGGCTGAAATAAATAAATGAATAAATAATTACTTCTGGGCCCCTAAGAGACGGTTCAAACTCGGAAACCGGCCTCTCAAGATTAGTTTGTAATAATGACGGGTTTTTTCGTTATCAGTCATTGTTTTCTCAGATACTCCATATAAACACCTTGCTCTCTAGGGTGGTGTACTCTAAACGTCTGGCTCGGAAGAGGACGCTGTGCGGGAGGGATATTTTTGAGCGCAGCGCGTGTTCGTTCCACGCGCACCATCGATAAGAAGGCGTCGCAGGGTGTGCTGAAGTGTCGGTTGACTATGCGAGACCGCAGTAGTAGTACGCAGGTTGTCATGGAACTACAGCAGGACCTCAGTAGAGGTGTGCAGGACATCATGGAACGTGTGCAGGACCTTAGTAGGAGTGTGCAGGACATCACGGAACGTGCGCAGGACCCCAGTAGGGGTGTCCAGGACGTCGTAGAATGTGCGCAGAACCTTAGTAGGAGTGTCAGGACATTAAGGAACTTGTGCAGAACCCCAGTAGGGGTGTGCATGACGTCGTAGAATGTGTGCAGGACCTCAGTAGGAGTGTGCAGGACATCACGGAACGTAAGCAGGACCCCAATAGGGGTGTGCAGGACGTCGTAGAATGTGTGCAGGACCACAGTACGAGTTTGCAGGACATCATGGAACGTGTGCATGACCCCAGTAGGGTTTTGCAGGACATCATGGAACGTGTGCAGGGCCCCAGTAGGGATGTGCAGGACGTCGTAGAATGTGTGCAGGACCTCAGTAGGAGTGTGCAGGACATCATGGAACGTGCGCAAGACCCCATTAGGGGTGTGCAGGACGTCGTAGAATGTGTGCAGGACCTCAGTAGGAGTGTGCAGGACATCACGGAACGTGCGCAAGACCCCAGTACGGGTGTGAAGGACGCCGTAGAATGTCTGCAGGACTTCAGTAGGAGTGTGTAGGACCCCAGTAGGGATGTGCAGGACGTCGTAGAATGTGTGCAGGACATCATGGGACGTGTGCAGGACCCCAGTAGGGATGTGCAGGACGTCGTAGAATGTGTGCAGGACCTCAGTAGGAGTGTGCAGAACATCATGGAACGTGTACAGGACCCCAGTAGGACTGTGCAGGACATCATGGGACGTGTGTAGGACCTCAGTGGGAGTGTGCAGGACATCATGGAACGTGTGCAGGATCCCAGTAGGGTTGTGCAGGACGTCGTAGAATGTGTGCAGGACCTCAGTAGGAGTGTGCAGGACATCATGGAACGTGTACAGGACCCCAGTAGGACTGTGCAGGACATCATGGGACGTGTGTGGGACCTCAGTGGGAGTGTGCAGTACATCATGGAACGTGTGCAGGATCCTAGTAGGGGTATGCAGGACGTCGTAGAATGTGTGCAGGACCTCAGTAGGAGTGTGCAGGACTTTATGGAGCGTGCGCAGGATCCCAGTAGGGTTGTGCAGGACATCATGGGACGTGTGTAGGATCTCAGTGGGAGTGTGCAGGACATCATGGAACGTGTGCAGAATCCCAGTAGGGTTGTGCAGGACGTCGTAGATTGTGTGCAGGACCTCAGTACCAGTGTGCAAGACATCATTGGACGGGGGCAGGACCCCAGTAGGGGTGTGCAGGACATCGTAGAATGTGTGCAGGACGTCGTAGAACGTGTGCAGGACCTCAGTAGGAGTGTGCAGGTAATCATGGAACATGTGCAGGACCTCAGTAGGGGTGTGCAGGACGTCGTAGAATGTGTGCAGGACCTCAGTAGGAGTGTGCAGGACATCATGAAACGTGTGCAGGATCCCAGTAGGGGTGTGCAGGACGTCGCAGATTGTGTACAGGGACCCAGTAGGGGTGCGCAGGACATCATGGAACGTGTGCAGGATCCCAGTAGGGGTGTGCAGGACGTCGTAGGATGTGTGCAGGACCTCATTAGGAGAGTGCAGGACATCATGGAACGTGTGCAGGAACCTAGTAGGGGTGAGCAGGACGTCGTAGAAGGTGTGCAGGACCCCAGTAGGGGTGTGCAGGACGTCGTGGAATGTGTGTAGGACCGCAGTACGAGTGTGCAGGACATCATGGAACGTGTGCATGACCCTAGTAGGATTTCGCAGGACATCATGGAACGTGTGCAGGATCCCAGTAGGGGTGTGCAGGACGTCGTAGGATGTGTGCAGGACCTCATTAGGAGAGTGCAGGACATCATGGAACGTGTGCAGGAACCTAGTAGGGGTGAGCAGGACGTCGTAGAAGGTGTGCAAGGCCCCAGTAGGGGTGTGCAGGACGTCGTAGAATGTGTGCAGGACCTCAGTAGGAGTGTGCAGGACCCCAGTAGGGGTGTGCAGGACATCGTAGAATGTGTGCAGGACCTCAGTAGGAGTGTGCAGGACATCATGGAACGTGTGCAGGAACCCAGTAGGGGTGAGCAGGACGTCGTAGAATGTGTGCAGGACCTCAGTAGGAGTGTGCAGGACTTTATGGAGCGTGCGCAGGATCCCAGTAGGGTTGTGCAGGACGTCGTAGATTGTGTGCAGGACCTCAGTACCAGTGTGCAAGATATCATGGGACGGGGCCAGGACCCCAGTAGGGGTGTGCAGGACATCGAAGAATGTGTGCAGGACCTCAGTAGGAGTTTGCAGGACATCATGGAACGTGTGCAGAAACCCAGTAGGGGTGTGCAGGACATCGTAGATTGTGTGCAGGACCTCAGTACCAGTGTGCAAGATATCATGGGACGGGGCCAGGACCCCAGTAGGGGTGTGCAGGACATCGAAGAATGTGTGCAGGACCTCAGTAGGAGTTTGCAGGACATCATGGAACGTGTGCAGAAACCCAGTAGGGGTGTGCAGGACATCGTAGAATGTGTGCAGGACGTCGTAGAACGTGTGCAGGACCTCAGTAGGAGTGTGCAGGAAATCATGGAACATGTGCAGGACCCCAGTAGGGGTGTGCAGGACGTCGTAGATTGTGTACAGGGACCCAGTAGGAGTGCGCAGGACATCATGGAACGTGTGCAGGACCCCAGTAGGGGTGTGCAGGACGTCGTAGGATGTGTGCAGGACCTCATTAGGAGAGTGCAGGACATCATGGAACGTGTGCAGGAACCCAGTAGGGGTGAGCAGGACGTCGTAGAATGTGTGCAGGACCTCAGTAGGAGTGTGCAGGACTTTATGGTGCGTGTGTAGGATCCCAGTAGGGTTGTGCAGGACATCATGGGACGTGTGTAGGATCTCAGTGGGAGTGTGCAGGACATCATGGAACGTGTGCAGAATCCCAGTAGGGTTGTGCAGGACGTCGTAGATTGTGTGCAGGACCTCAGTACCAGTGTGCAAGACATCATGGGACGGGGGCAGGACCCCAGTAGGAGTGTGCAGGACATCGAAGAATGTGTGCAGGACCTCAGTAGGAGTTTGCAGGACATCATGAAACGTGTGCAGAATCCCAGTAGGGTTGTGCAGGACGTCGTAGATTGTGTGCAGGACCTCAGTACCAGTGTGCAAGACATCATGGGACGGGGCCAGGACCCCAGTAGGGGTGTGCAGGACATCGAAGAATGTGTGCAGGACCTCAGTAGGAGTTTGCAGGACATCATGGAACGTGTGCAGAAACCCAGTAGGGGTGTGCAGGACATCGTAGAATGTGTGCAGGACGTCGTAGAACGTGTGCAGGACCTCAGTAGGAGTGTGCAGGACATCATGGAACGTGTGCAGAATCCCAGTAGGGGTGTGCAGGACGTCGTAGAATGTGTGCAGGACCTCAGTAGGAGTGTGCAGGACATCATGAAACGTGTGCAGGATCCCAGTAGGGGTGTGCAGGACGTCGTAGATTGTGTACAGGGACCCAGTAGGAGTGCGCAGGACATCATGGAACGTGTGCAGGACCCCAGTAGGGGTGTGCAGGACGTCGTAGGATGTGTGCAGGACCTCATTAGGAGAGTGCAGGACATCATGGAACGTGTGCAGGAACCCAGTAGGGGTGAGCAGGACGTCGTAGAATGTGTGCAGGACCTCAGTAGGAGTGTGCAGGACTTTATGGTGCGTGTGTAGGATCCCAGTAGGGTTGTGCAGGACATCATGGGACGTGTGTAGGATCTCAGTGGGAGTGTGCAGGACATCATGGAACGTGTGCAGAATCCCAGAAGGGTTGTGCAGGACGTCGTAGATTGTGTGCAGGACCTCAGTACCAGTGTGCAAGACATCATGGGACGGGGGCAGGACCCCAGTAGGAGTGTGCAGGACATCGAAGAATGTGTGCAGGACCTCAGTAGGAGTTTGCAGGACATCATGAAACGTGTGCAGAATCCCAGTAGGGGTGTGCAGGACATCGTAGAATGTGTGCAGGACGTCGTAGAACGTGTGCAGGACCTCAGTAGGAGTGTGCAGGAAATCATGGGACATGTGCAGGACCCCAGTAGGGGTGTGCAGGACGTCGTAGAATGTGTGCAGGACCTCAGTGGGAGTGTGCAGGACATCATGGAACGTGTGCAGAATCCCAGTAGGGTTGTGCAGGACGTCGTAGATTGTGTACAGGGACCCAGTAGGGGTGCGCAGGACATCATGAAGCGTGTGCAGGACACCAGTAGCGATAAGCAGAACGACATGGAATGTGTGTAGGACCCCAGTAAGGATGAGCAGCACGTCATGGAATGTGTGCTGTACCTCAGTAGGAGTGTGCAGGACATTAAGGGACGTGCGCATGACCTCAGTTTAATGTCCAGGACACCGTATGCAAGTCATGCCTTCGAATCAGACATATGGGCCGGCGCAGACGAACCACATCAGCAAGAACCGGTGAACTTTGGCTAGAGCGACTGACCCTGGGTCTATCCTAGACGGGGTGGGGCTACCCAAGATTCACTCATAGAAATGATGGGAAACTCCGACAAAAGATGCCTAATACTGTTATCAATCATTGTTTTTATAGGAACTCTAAGAAAATACTTTGACTGGTAGCCTTACCAATCGGTGGTTCATTTCATTTCTAGAATGGTGGGTGCTCCCCCCCCCCCGTCTAGGATAGTGCCCTGACCCTGTACTATTGAGTCATTTCAATACTCATTTCTTGATTTTCTCGACTTTTAAATTCAAAAACTATATGCCTCTGATCTTATCTGCAGGAAGCCGCGTTGCAACTATTATCTTGCAATCCTAGCAGCGGAGCGGTTGTTTCTTCATTTCTACCACTATGTTTCTAGAGAAAAACAACTTGACGTTTAGAGATTGACGATATTGTAGAAGGGAAACCCTTGGGAAGAGTTGTGAAATTTCTGAAAGTTGGGCTCCGCAGAAAAGGTCAGGGATTTGGCATTGCTCTAAAATATCGTAGAATTCTTTCATTAGATTTGGCTATCAAACTGATTTTCTAAATGCAGTGAAATTGTTGATTCGATTTGGCTGTTGTTGGTATATGCAGATAACATAATCATTGAATGTAGTGAAATTGTTGCAAATGGATTTGGCAGGCGCTCTGTGAATTATCAGAGTCAAATCACGTTTCAGAAGGTCCTCTGGCGAGCAACTGAAGACAAAAAGGAAAAAAAAACTGCTTTTCAATAACAATGCTGAACGAAATGTGGCCTTATGGGCTAGAAATAAGGTTCTCGAATGTCATTCTGCCTTTTCAGTGTAGCTCCCACTAAGGTACTAGACCTTCCATCATCGAATAGATCACGAAAACGGAATTTAACACAATTCCTTAGCTACTAACGCTATGCCTTCGTGTCCTCAGCGCTTTCACGGTTCACATTGTATGAAAACGTTTTTATTGCTAGACTTATTCTTGTTCTCATCTGATTCAATACACGCTCCAAGCAAAACCCTTTCTGACGCGTGATTTGACTCTGATAATTCATAGAGCGCCTGCCAAATCCATTTGCAACAATTTCACTACATTTAATGATTATGTTGTCTGCATATACCAACAACAGCCAAATCAATTCAACAATTTCACCACATTTAGAAAGTCAGTTTGATAACTAAATCTAATGAAACAATTTCACGACATTTTACAGCAATTCCAATTCCTTAACCTTTTGTGCGGAGCCCAACTTTCAGAAATATTCTTCCATTTTCGACTAGCCCCATTTCTCACCGGTGACAACCAACTGGGGCCGGATGCACCAACGCGCCGGGTTGGGGTAGGTGCAGGGCAGTCGGCATCATTGAAGATCGCGGTGCGAGGGCGGTAGATCATCTAATCAATCGTGCCCCAGCTGTGTTTTTCGCTGCTCTATCTGCCCCAGCCTGCGAGCTGGGGCAGCTGGGGCACGATTGATTTGGTGATTCACAGAGTTCTTCAAAGCGCAGGCTGCCCTGCCCCTGCCCCGACTCGGCCCAATGATGCATCCCGCCCCTGGAACATGTTCATCCAACCAGACAACTAGACCGAGCCTGAGAATAATATCTTTGAAATAAGGTGAATAAGGTGTTTTAGTGCGTTTCTCTTTTCGTAATTTTAGTAACACTTGGTGGCCAAAGCATTGCTTTGAGTGGAAAGCCCGGGAACAAAAATCATCGTGAACACTGCCTTTAACTTTGAAGGGTACCTCGAAATCGTGGGTTTACATACTAGATTAGCCGGGTAGCACGAAAACTGCTTGGGCATGCCACGGCTGTGGAGACCAGGGTGTGTGGTTGGATCGGCAGCCAACTAACACAGGTCGACGGAGGTAAGTACCAAACTTGTCAGAATTCGTGCTTATGACGCGTCATCGATCGATAATCAATATTAATGATTTTTGCGTTTTTTGCACAAAATGCGGCGAGGAGTGGTGATTACTGACGTGATTGGTTTTCTTGATTGGGCAATTTGCTCATCAGTCATTATCGATGAATACCAATCAATAATATCGAATTTTTCGCCTGTTGCACAAAATCCCGCAAAGATTGTTAATTGTTGATGGTTCTAAAGCCCTTTTCATAGTTTGCCGGCCGACGTCGGACGACTCGTTATCAAATTTGATAAGTTGAGATAGATAAGATGGGTAGGGTGGGCTAGGTAGATATTACACATTCAATAACGAGTCGTCCGACGTCGGTCGGGCAAGTGTGAAAGCGGCTTTAGTCACTTGTTTGGGAAATTCTTCTCACCATGCAAAATCGAATATTAATGATTAATAATATCGATTTTTGACATATTGCACAAAATGCGGCAATGAGTGGTGTTTTTTATGGTTGTGGGTCATAGGTTTCAAGAATTGTACTCATACGACAATATCGTCTGCTAGATGTTTGTTAAATTCTGTCTGTTAGATTTCATCATTCCAAAATGGAAATCGTGGAGCAAAAATGAGGTCAGAAAGGGAGTCTCCGGAAAGAATATGTGAAATTTCTGAAAATTTAGCTCTCTGGCAAGTGTAACGAATTGGCAATGTCATTTAGAAGTCAGAAAAATGTTTCGAAAATATCATGAAATACCCTGAAAAAATTATTTGGCTTAAAATAGCCTGGAGTAATAAAAAAGTCAGAAAATAAAGTGAAATAACCAAAAATGCGATTTGGTGGTCGATCATCTCACAAACTTCTCCGTTCAACTTATCATAAAACGAAATCAAGCGCGCAACGGAAACATTAAGCGATTTTTAAAGTTGTAATAAGGGAATTAACATAGATCAGGCTGGGTGAACGCGACGCTCCAATTTAAATCATGCTTTAATTCGCTTTGATAAGTTTAACGGAGAAGCTTGTGAAATTATCGACCTCCAAATCGCATTTTCGGTTATTTCACTTTATTTCCTAACTTTTTTATTACTCCAGGCTATTTTAAGCCAAATAATTTTTCAAGATATTTCATGATACTTTTGAAACTTTTTTCTGACTCTTAGATGACATTGCCAAATCGTTACTCTTGCCAGTAAGATAAATTTTCAAAAATTAAGTCCAATGCTTTCCGCTTGAACTCACTTTGGAATGCAGTTGACTGTGCTTGATTTCTCCTTGCGCAACCTTATCGACCCTCATCTTCCCACTAGCATCCGATACTCTGGGAAAAGAGTTCTAAACTTTTGTTGAAATGAGGAGAAAACCAAAACTCACCTCCACAAAGTCACTTTATCACATGCTGATTTCCAATAGTTCTCGTCATCATCCTTCGCTTTAGCGATCTGTTTCACTGAGCCAGGTCCTCCAAAATGATTCCAAAACACTTCATCTGTGCTCCAGTCGGAATCTGAATAGCTGGAGATTCACAAGCACATTTTCTGTTTCATCTCCCAGGGATAGCATACATAGAGCAACAGCGTGTTGGGTCGACTTCCTCTGACAGCAATGTGAACTTAGAGGCAGCCGACACACTCAAAAAGGGTATCAATTGTATAACATAAATCGAGGGTCTGAAGCTGGTAGTATGGGAAACTAACGAAAAAACCGACGAAAACTGCGTGTAAATACATGAATGACAGTTGTTTCTATTATGGGAAAAAAGTGGACGAGTTACGCTGTTGAAATAGCGAATACTTAGACAAAGAGGAGATCTGACCGCGGGCAACTAATTGATGTAAAACTGACCGCGACAATGCGGCGGTTGTACCGCGTTCGGACCGCGCTTATGTTTTACCAGCGGTAGAACCGCGCTTGAACGCGGTCAAACAGCGATAAGAACCGACGATCGGACCGCGTGCATAGCAAAATCAGCGGCCGCGAGAGGCAGGGCGCCGCGGCTTCTAGTCTGTTGCCTGTAACTCAAGAAGATTCAGAATACGTTCACATATGATGTCACTTCTGCTTAACTTGTCACGCACGCTGCATAACATATCAGTCCGATTAATCATTCATTAGTTCTTTCAAATAACAATTATTAGTAATCATATTATTTATAATTTTATAATTTTCAATAATTTTTCGTTTTATTTTTTTCAGAAAAATGATTATTATTATTAATATAAATATAAATATTATTATTATTATTATTATTATCACTATTATTATTATTATTATTATTATTATTATTATTATTATTATTATTATTATTATTATTATTATTATTATTATTATTATTATTATTATTATTGTTATTATTATTATTATCATTATTACTATTACTATTATTATTACTACTACTGTTAGTATTACTATTACCACATATTACTATTACTATTGCTATTAATATTAATATCAATATTAATAATAATAATATTATTATTGATATTATTATTATTATTATTATTATTATTATTATTATTATTATTATTATTATTATTATTATTATTATTATTATTATTATTATTATTTTTATTATTATTATTATTATTATTATTATTATTATTATTATTATTATTATTATTATTAATCATTTTGTCTTTGATTCGTTTTCAATTCGATCCGTAAAAATATTTCGGTTGCTACTTTGAAAGGTATTATTAAAAGTTTTCGAGTAATACTCAGGCGAAATCTAGCATTTTTGCGAGAGATAAATCGAGTATCCTCATCTGAAACTGGCGGATTGCTCGGAAGTTTTTCCCACCTTTCGAATAGTACGAATAATCCGAATTCCCGAATGAATGGGATGAATGCCCGAAAAAGCCAATAATTTGCATTTCCAGATGTTTTTATACTTGAAAAAAAGTGAATAGTTCCTCCACTCTAGCGAAAGGATCTTAAGAACCAGGTAGAAAAATCAGATTTAGGTTGAAGGCAGTGTTCATGATAATCTTCGAATTTGAGATTAATCGCTAAATCGATTGTTCGGCCATCAGGTAGAACTGAAATGACGAAAAAATCGAGAAAACCGCCCTAGAAGGGCACGAAATCCATTACTCTCGCCCCACCTTTTTACTCTAAGAGGAACTGTTTTTTGTGACAACGAAACCCTTTGTGGACCTGACTTTTGCAAATCGCCACTTTCTGTTGCTCTCTTCTTTCTTTGGGGCCTTAACTAATACTGTTTCGCATAAAATATTCTTCCATTTTTGATTGACCCCAATTCTCACCGGTGACAACCACCGTGGACATGTTCATCCAATCGGACAACTGGTCCAGGCCAGAAAATAGTGTGACTGAAATACGACGTTTAGGGGCGTTTCAAGCCGTTTCTTCGTAACTTTGGTATTAACCCTTGGTGGCCAACGTATTGTCTGGAGTGGAAAACTCGGGAACGGAAGTCATCGGGAGCACTGCCTTTAAGGCACGTAACAAACCGCCTGACACCGAGATGTCGCGCCCCATTGCTAATCAGCGCCCCGCTGCTGTTGGCTTCTGGCCAGCAACGGCCGAAATTATTTGCAGACGTATTCTACGAAGTCTAGAAAACCTTATTCTCCCGGCGCTTGCCTCGTCCTGCGCGTCGCGATCAATGTGATTCAAGCGCACTTGCTCGTAATACCACGCACTGATTTACTGCAATGTTACCATAACACAGTTTATAACAGTCTTCCTGACATTCGTTGTATTCTTTATGAGGCTAGAAACTTTCAAGGGAGTAACACGAGCGCTAAGGACTAATTTTCACGAACAAACTTTTAACAGACATAATATGGAGTCCACCTGTCGATATTAGAAGGATAAACTGTAGGTTGCGGCTGATGCAATGCCCTTGAACTGTGGTGACCCACCATATTATTTCAAAAATCGATAAATAGACTTCAAGTCTGTGTTAAACCCTAAGTAGCCCCACACGAAGAAGTTTTTGGGTAAATCTTACAAGGAAACTACCAAGGTGGTCACTCCGACTGAGTTAAACTTTTCTAGCACCATTTTTGAACGTTGAGTCCGAATATGCCATTTGCAGCTGCCTAGAGTCACTCTAAAAAAAATGATGGGCATTTCCCCTTGACTTCCGTACCTATTGTGGCCTCCAAGACGCATTTATCTTTCAAAAAACTGAAAACGGACCCCATAGTCGTGTTAATCGCCTAAAACAACCCGCCTAGGCAATATTTGGGTGAAAACACATTTTCCGAACTTTGCACAGATTGATAGCGTACGAGTTTTTGGGTTGAGCGTTAACTTATCAATCAAGGCATTCAGAAAGAGTTTAAGAAAAATACTTCAGATCAGACTTAAAATTCTCCCAGGAGAGTTTCTGCGGCTGAGATTTATTTGTCGATTTACCGAAATTTTCGACTTCGATACTGTAGTTTGGCTAAAGTCTCAGATTTTTGACTCAAAATTTTTAACTTTTCGCGAAACTCTGAAAATGCTCATGACTTCCTTCAGAATAAGTCTAGGCAGCTGCGTTAGCATATTCGGACTCTACGTTCAAAACTACTCTAGAAAAAGATCTATGTACATTTCATTCGAAATGGCCATTTTGACTGAAAGGAGTTTTTCGTAAGATTCTAGCCGATTTTAGGCGTGCACACCCAACACCTCTGAAGGAGCGATCTTCAGCCAGATCTTTCCCAGAACTCCGGAAGTTGTCAAAAGTCGCTCTTGGCCCCCAGCATTTGTCTCAAATGAGAAGCTTTGAATCAAATCTGCCAAGATCTTTTGAAAATCAGCAGTTCATTCTTAATTGTACTCTTCCATCGCTTAAGGTTAGTTTTTTATTCTAAAGAAGGCATAACCGCTGCCAGCTTCTTTTTTTCGCAATGCAGAAGTCACAGGATGAACCAGAATACTGTGAAAGCACATGTTCATTACTAACATTTCTTTTTAATTTGTGTATGCATCTTGTCCTACCTGCCATTTATGAATGTACAAATTCGTTCACTGTTAAATAATTAGCGAGCAAGCGCGCTTTAATCACATTGACCGCGACGCGCATGGCGAGGCAAGCGCCGAGAGAATTAGGTGTTCTAGGGTCCGTAGAATACGCCTAATTTGCAACGCTCAATACTCAGACAAAGAGAAAACCTGACCGCGGGCAACTATTTGAAATAAAGCTGACCGCGACAATGCGGCGGTTAAAGCGCGTTCCGACCGCGCTCATGTTCTACCGGCGGTCGAACCGCGCTTGGAAGCGGTCAAACCGCGATAAGAAACGACGGTCGGACCGCGTGCATCGCAAAATCAGCGGCCGCAACAGGCAGGGCGGCGCGGCTTTTAGTCCGTTGTCTGTAACTTAAAGGCAGTGTTCACGATAATCTTCGATTTTGAGATTAATCGCTAAATCGATTGTTTGGCACCCGAGTAGAATTGAAATGACGAAGAAACCGAGAAAAACACACCAGAAGGGCACGAAATCCTCAAGTATCAGCCCGCCTCTTAAGTATCAATGGAACTGTTCGTTGTGACAATGGAATTTTTTGTGGACTCGCCTTTTACAAGTCTCCAATCGGTGTTGCTCCGTTCTTTCCTTCGGGCCCTAACTAATACTGTCTTGCCCAAAATATTCTTCCATTTTCGATTAGTCTCATTTTTTACCGGTGACAACCACCGTGAACATGTTCATCCAAGCGGGCAACTAGTCCAGGCTATAGAATAATGTCACTGAAATAAGACGAATTAGTGCGTTTCTCGCCGTTTCTTCGTGATTCTGGTAACACTTGGTTGCCAATGCGTTGTTTTGAGTGGAAAACTTGAAAACGAGAATCATCGTGAACACTGCCTTTAAGAAGATTCAGAACACGTTCACATATGATGTCACTTCTGCTTATGTTGTCACGCACGCTGCACAACATATTAGTCCGACTAATCATTCATTGGTTCTTCTAAATAAGAATTAATATTAATCATTTTATTCATAATTTTATAATTTTCAATTATTTTCGTATAATTATTATTATTATTATTATTAGTATTATTATTATTATTATTGTTATTATTATTATGTTATTATTATTATTATTATTATTATTATTATTATTATTATTATTATTATTATTATTATTATTATTATTATTATTATTATTATTATTATTATTATTATTATTATTATTATTATTATTATTATTATTATTATTATTATTATTATTATTATTATTATTATTATTATTATTATTATTATTATTATTATTATTATTATTATTATTATTATTATTATTATTATTATTATTGCTTATAATGTTCTATGCCACACCAGGTTTTTATTGGTGAAACCGTTTATTCGGCCGACGTTTCGGTCAAATCGCCGTTATTAAGGCCTGAAATGATTCAAAACACTAATCTACGACCTCCTCGACCAAGCGCCTTCTCACTCCTCACTCCGCAAGTTGCGACTTTCTAGACTGACCGCGGGAGTTCGCGTACTGACCGCGGTAGCTTGCGTACTGACCGCGGGAGCTCGCGGACTGACGGCGCGAGCTCGCGGACTGACCGCGGGAGCTCGCGGACCGACCGCGGGAGCTCGCGGACTGACCGCGGGAGCTCGCGGACTGACCGCGGGAGCTCGCGGACTGACCGCGGGAGCTCGCGGACTGACCGCGGGAGTTTGCGGACTGACCGCGAGCGGAAACCGGTTCGACCAACGCCCATCCCGGTGGCGGTCCGCTGTTTGCGCGCGGTCAGGTTTTCACTTTGTCCGAGTACTGAGTGAAGAATACTACGTGGCCTTGCTTGCGGACTGACCGCGGGAGCTTGCGGACTGACCGCGAGCGAAACCCGCTTCGACCAACGCCCATCCCGGTGGCGGTCCGCTATTTGAACGCGGTCAGGTTTTCTCTTTGTCCGAGAACAAGAAAACGATCGGGATGGCAAAGCCGATAAACTCTCACAGCTTGTGAATACTAAAACGCTCACCACGTTGGAGACATCAAAAACAAGCCAAAGTGACGAATTTAGTATATTGAGGGGGTGGAGCTGTCGAACTTTTTCGAACTGCGTTGCTCAAATTTAGTAGTTTCGGCTCGTCTTTGAGGCTTCCTATGGCGTAAGCGTTCTACTAGGGGCCATACGACCCAACTAACGTAGTTATCTCAACAACTTTGTCGAGCGTGTCTGCTGCCTTTAGAGGCAAAGTGCATCCTCAGGTGTAATTTCTGATATTATAGTTAGGTCGCCGGGTATATAAACCCTGTCAAGTGCGAAATCTCAATTCGCTCGAATAAGCTAGAAAAAGCGAGGAAAATGTCAACCACGCCTCTATGAAAGAAAAAATCGATTACGTCCACCGACAAGCTTCCGTTGTCAATAATGATGCGAGTTGACTTTATTGAAAGTCTATGTTCTTGCATTGGTTCTCGTTTTGCTTTTATAGCGTGGCCTGCTGCTGTGCGATGGCTACCAATGGCTAAAAGACAGGTTTAAGAGATCTCGTCCGCGAACTTCTCGCCGTTCAATCTCAAAATCATTGTGGAGCCATAACTCCGTTCGTAGTGTTATGAGCGATTCTGGAAAAACCATTGTGATCAGCGTGAAATGTTCTCTAAGAAAAGCAGAAAAACGAAAAATCGGCTTTGAGGTTGGACTGTGTCCATTGTTATACCCCACGACAAGCCGGTCGCAGAGCACTGCTACGTCGCTGTCGCTCAGGGCCAAGAAGCACGCGGCACGATACTGGATTTGGCTGGTTCGCTGTCGCTGGCACCCGTCGCAGCGCACTGCACTACGACAGACAGCTGCGACAACGGCCGATTACAGCACAGTTTTCACGTTTTAGACATAGCATCCCTCTTCGAACCAGTGACCGTAACAGTTGACCGCACCTGTCGTGGTCGCAAACGTTTGGTACGACAATGGCCTGTGCCATTTAGGGTGGCATCTTGAGTCCTGCGAGCTGCGAGTTGCGACACGTATAAGCATATAGCTACGTACTCGCAGCGTCCTCGCATGCGAGCTGTCTTGCGACGAAATGGTAGAGGGGCTTTCATAGCTATTGCCGCTCTGCGAGGACGCAACTCGCCTTGCGAGCGCCCGACGACAAAATTCTCGCAGAGGGCTTTCATAGTCCTCTCGCACTGCAAGGACACTGCGACCAGTTTCACGCACGCATTGCGAGCTGCGAGAAGAATACTCCTGACTAATTTTGTCGTAGCTCGAACTGCGAGTACTTCCTGAAACCTAATGTCTTTCGCCAACAAAACATTATGTGCTGGTTTTTCTTAGTTTTTACTCATGATTGTTTCCTGTTTGCTTTCCTGTAATGGTTTCTCTTTAGTATCTGCTCATGGCTATATTCAGCTTTGCTTTCCTATGGTGGTTTTTCTATAGTTCAACACACAATATTTGTGCACGAAGTCATGCATTTCAAAGAAAGTAAAAACTTACACATCATTTCCAAAATATCATGTTTGTTTCTATGTGTAAATGCTGTTTTGAGAGTGTTTTTTGAATTTTTTTTGCCAAAACAGCAGAGCTTTGTTGTCCAGTACAACAATGCTTGATAAGTTCTAATCGATTTCAAGAATTGCTACCGATACAATACCGCGCTCCACGCCCACTCGTGCCCTGATTCAATTTGACGCAATGACCCGTGCTGAACCCTGATTCAGGTTCCCCCACTGCCCGTAGCTCGCAGACTCTAAAAGCTAATTGCGAGAGTTTCTGGGCCACGCCTCCAACCTCTCGCACTGCGAGCAACTCGCAGCTCGCAGAACTCTAGATGCCATCTAAGGTCGTTCTCCTATCCTTTCTCTGTGTTCTTCCTATCTTGAAAACGGTCTCACGCTGATTCCAATGACCCTCTGTTGTCGCGAAAGACCCCTTGGGAAAGGAGTTCCTCAAAATTGAGCTACGGAAACATGGTGGACGAGTTGTCCGAAGCTTGAAACTTCCGTCATTTGCGTGCTAACCTGAGTAAAAAGAGAGACTGAGAACGAAGGGAAGAACGGGGCTCTTGATTGAAATGCATCGCTCATCTCGCCACTGTTGAGCTCGAAAGATTGTAAAAGGGGCGTGCTAAAGTAGATTCCTGATGTGGGCGCCCGAGGGTAGCTTCCTCCTACATCTCGTCTATTCGGGGGAATCGAGAGCTCGCACTTAGCAGATGTTATATAGGGTAGGAAAACCAAAGTTATATGGAAACCTCAGAGCTTGGACTGTGCCCTAAGGATAAAGATTTCTGCCGCTATGATCAAGTTGAATAAATATGTGACAGAATTAGCGTATGATATTATGGGGACACACTAGATGGGAATCCTCGCGGATTCCGCAGAGTTGGGGTGGCTATATTGCGGTACAATGGCGAAATTCTATCAGATCGAACGGATACCGGCCAGTTTATGCTTCATGCCTGTCTCATTGTGGGATCGCGAAGGAGCCACCGCCGCGCCAGGCTTCGCTGAATCAGCCAATTTCGCGGTGCCACGGCGCGACAAAAAGAATTTTTTAGCTATGAGGCGAAGGCCAAAGGCAGTATCTAGTACCGCGTTGGTTTCCATCGAAACTCGGGTCGTGCAATGCGCGGATTGAGTGAGGGAGAATCTTACCACGGCACTTATGAGGGATTGTCAATGCATTTGTCTCTGAGAAAATTATTTCGTTACGGGCAAGGATGGCGTCACGAAATTGAAGCCAACGCGGCACTACAGCGGGCCGCAATTGAATCGTGAATTAAGCGGTAGAGCGACTAGGCTTGACATTTTTACTACTCATCTCGTACAGTGACATATAGAGGAGCAGCCTGCCTTATGAAAATTTCGGTGGTATACTGGGAGGGTATCGAGAGCAGCGCTGTCCCGTGTTTCCATGGGGTACATTTTCAGTTGTATTCTAGGATTTGCCTGCTGGTCACCTTCAAGGGGTGGAATTTATGGGCCTACTACCTGTCTGTAAGAGACGAGGCGCATAATATGCCGGTTGATCACGTGTTCAGCCCGTTATCACTCAATGAACAACCGTTTCCGCGTCCCTCAATCTCTCGTGATGGCACCGAAATCGCCCAAAACCAACTGGACGGGGGCCATAGCTGCAGTAGCGATTGGATAGGAGCCGCGGTTGCGTTCCTACCCTTGCTTACTGTGAAGTGATAATGGGAGGAGCCGGTTCAGCTCCGAGCGGTGATTCGAGCAAGGCTCTGCGGTGAAGGATTGATCCCGACCCAATGCAGTTAGACTCGCTAAAGGATTCAATAAGTAGAGCCGGAAATGAAATCGTCTCGCACAAACCTAGGATATGCACTTTGGCCTCTCCTTGTCGCTCAACATCTGCCATATTTTTTGCTCGAGTCATTCCCTAAAAACACCGAGTACGCTATTTGTTAATGATTTATGTGCTAATCATCCCAACCTTGATCCTCTCGAGACGTCCGCTTTCTGGTGGCATCCAAACATAGATATTTTTGCCAAGGTCCAACAAAAAAACATCTCCCATATTAAGCGACTCCTTTTTGAATTCCACCTAAAAAGTATCTTCAATCTTACGAAGCTGATTCCATCCGATGTCATGCTACTATGAGAACAGAATATACAGTACCGGCCACAACTTCTGTCCCAAAGCGCGTCGGCGACGTCGTCCGTCGAAAACGCTGTTTTCGTTTGGAGTGGACTTTTTGAGAACCTGAAAAAACCATTCGATTCTCCTTGATGAGGAGATTCCGATTGTATGTTCAGACTTGAGAAAAACTCAAGTCTTCACCTAGTTATTGCCTATTTTCCCTAAAAGGAGTCAAAATGTTTGTGAATGGTTACTTTTTGAATCTGAGAACACTACGCGCTTCCTCTCATCGTCCTGATTCCAAAAATCTTTTCAAGTTTGGAAAATTGTTACTTCTTGACATAGTTATGGCATATTTCGCCCACCCAAAGAGTAGGAATGCTCTATCAACGGCGAAACTTGAATGTGAGCATCATCAGTATATTTGTGTAGTAATTCTGACTTCAAAGCTGTCTCTGTACCTGGAAAAGTGTGAGATTTGACTCTTAATCTTTCTTAGTTCTATATGAATTCCGTTTTGGCGATGGTCTCCCTTCATTTTCTCGGTCCTCCGCGCTCTCCACGCTATTGCTCTCCTCTCTCTGACGCACTCCTCGCTGCCTGTATTGTCTCGCTCGAAGACAGTCCCCCAAACCGAATAGAATTCGAAGAGCGGAGACGGACTGGAGAGTCAGCGTTATGAAAGCCCGGTATCTGAAAGATCAAAGGTCGAATTGGGACAGGAGTAAAGATCATGGGTATTCTCTGAGATATTTATATAGCGAGACGGAACGTTGGTCGACTCAGAAAAGAAAGCAGTTATCTAAACAGGTGGTCCATATTGAATCAACATCAAGAGACAATCTTCTTGGTTACTTCTTGTTCATTTGTGTACTGAATAATTTGGACAAGTACGAAATCAATAATATTATTCTGATTCAATTGTTTCTAAAATATTTTTGTTATTTGTCTATTTTATTCATGAGTTTCTTTGCGAACCAATTGTACTAGTCATTTATTCGATGTTCAACAATATATTCCTTTTTAGTGCAAAATCAATTTATTTACAGTGCTTCTCTGGCTCAAATTCTGATCCAAAATTGGGTCTCGGCACGCTTTGCGGCCGTTCGCTTTTGAGTCACAAGAAATTGCAGCGCCGCAGCCGCCAATTTGTTGGCTCTAGGTGGGTTCTGAAACCTGAAAACTAAACAAAATTGGAGAAAACAGTATAAAAAAGCCACAACGATTCGGCTTTGGCGCTGGAAACTCGACTGACTCGAGTGCGTGCGGCCGCAAAGCGTGTCGATACGCAACTGCGGATCGGGATTTGGCCCAGAGAAGCACAGTATTTGCTAACATTTTTAGGTTTTGCACAACTTGTGCAAGATAATGCACCGTGTCATACAAGCAAGCACACTATGGCAGAACTCGAGAAGTTTGGTGTACATGTTCACCCATGGCCGGCCGAAAGCCCAGACCTCAATCCCATCGAGCTCGTCTGGGGAAGGATGAAATCCGCAATAAGGTAATTTTTATCAGGTCGTAATACTATACATAGGTATGTCAATTTCTACTCCTGTTCAATTTAGGGAGAAAGGTGTCCGAAACCTGGACGAGCTGAAGGTGGCCATAAACCAGTTTTGGAAGTCGCTCACTCCGGAGCAGTGTAGCAAATACATTGCAGGAGTAAGCAGAAAAATGGAGAGGGTTTTGGAGCAGGGGGGTCGAAATATCGTGGAAGGGAGATGAAAGGCCGCACAAAACCCTGAATCTGACGCCTCTGATTCGGGAGAATGATTATTCTGGACTGCTTGGAAACCTGTGTTCAATTGTTGTTGCCTTAATTGTAGATACTATTTTTGCAATTTCTGTTGAGGTTACTCACCTCGGTAAAAATGTGTTTTTTGCTAATAAAACCTGGATTCAATATTTCCCTGTTAACGAATGATTGCCGGAGAGTGCTCAATAATGAGTCCCACTCTTCGCAGGGAAACGAATAAATGCTGTGCGCGCCGCGACCGCGCGCCAGACTGGGTGGTCTGCATCCGCAGAGTCACTCACCGACAACAGAGAATTTTCAGAATGGTTCTGGTCGATATTTCTTTTTGAATTGAGCTAATACGGAGGATTTTTCTTAACTAGGTGAAAATGGGTTTTTCTGATAAAACGAGTCTTCGATATTTTCTTTTTATGCATTACCGGAAGATCGCTTAACGATGAGTCACACTCTTCGCAGGGAAAATGCTGTGCGCGCCGCAACCGCGCGTGCTGACTGGGTGGTCTGCATCCGCAAAATCACTCACCTACAACAGGGAATTCCAGAATGGATCTGTTGGATATTTCTTTTTAAATTGAGCTAATACGGAGGATTTTTCTCAACTAGGTGAAAATGCGTTTTTCTCTCAGAACGAGGATTCGATTCTTTCCTTGTATGCATTCCCAGAAGATGGCTCAATGATGGGTAACAGTCTTCGCAGGGAAATGCTGTGCGCGCCGCGACCGTGCGCGCAGTCTGGGTGGTTCGCATCCGCAGAACCACTCACCGATGGCGTAGTGTTAGAATAGGATTTAGTAAACCAGGGACAAACCACCCATAACGCTAACTCCTGTTCCGATTGTCTCTTAATGTTGATTCAATACGGACCACCTGTTCAGATAACTGCTTTCTTTTCTGAGTCGACCAACGTTCCGTCCCGCTACATAACTATCTCAGAAAACACCCATGATCTTTACTCCTGTCCCAATTCGACCTTTGATCTTTCAGATACCGGGCTTTCATAACGCTGACTCTCCAGTCCGTCTCCGCTCTTCGAATTCTATTCGGTTTGGGGGACTGTCTTCGAGCGAGACAATACAGGCAGCGAGGAGTGCGTCAGAGAGAGGAGAGCAATAGCGTGGAGAGTGCGGAGAACCGAGAAATTGAAGGGAGACCATCGCCAAAACGGAATTCATATAGAACTAAGAAAGATTAAGAGTCCAATCTCACACTTTTCCAGGTACATAGACAGCTTTGAAGTCAGAATTACAACACAAATATACTGATGATGCGTACATTCAAGTTTCGCCGTTGATAGAGCATTCCTACTCTTTGGGTGGGCGAAATATGCCATAACTATGTCAAGAAGTAACAATTTTTAAAACTGGAAAAGAGTTTTGGAATCAGGACGATGAGAGGAAGCGCTTAGTGTTCTCAGATTCAAAAAGTAACCATTCACAAACATTTTTACTCCTTTTAGGGAAAATAGGCATTAACTAGGTGAAGACTTGAGTTTTTCTCAAGTCTGAACATACAGTCGGAATCTCCTCATCGAGGAGAATCGAATGGTTGTTTCAGGTTCTCAAAAAGTCCACTGTTTTCGACGGACGACGTCGCCGACGCGCTTTGGGACAGAAGTTGTGGCCGGTATTGTAATGCTCAGATCAGGCTTCGTTTTCGGCGGCTTATTTTTAATTCGAAACACCCTCTAAAATTTGGGTCAGAGAGGGTGAAAACCAGTAAAGCGCAACTTTTTTCTCCGTTTTTCTATTTTTCAATTGATACCCCTATACGAACCAAGCTATTTAAACCTTGGTTTTGGAAACGGTAGTGCGAGACTTATTATTAGTGACCTTTGTTTATCGGATTACTGCAAGAGTCAAGATTCGTGCTCAAGGGTGCTCATGAAATCAGGAGTTTAAAAAAATATCGGAGGTCCTTACAAATTGAGCTGACAAATGTGGTACCTCTGTGCAGCGGACATTCCTCTTTCCTTTGCATCGGAATAGTTTCGGCTTCCAGTTCTTGAACATGTCCTCCACATGGTGATATCCAGAATCGTATCCACCATTCAGATATCTGCATTCAGATACAGAGTAGTAGGAATATGGATAGCAACCGGTTACTTTCGTTCATTAGGTTCATTCTTGCCTATCCATAGGCGCTTACTTATTTCTGAGCTCCAACAATAAGACGAATTTGTGTGTCGGATGACTGAGCAGTCGAATGCAGCAGATCAGCTACTATATTCGACTCACCGTAAGGTGGCATACTGCAGAGCGAGATTTGCCAGACACCCACCCAGAAAATGAAATGGTAGTACCGTAAGCAATGAACGAACATGTTGCGATGTCTATTAGGTTTGCACTCCTGCGTTGAAGGATAGATAGGCAGACTCCTGTCATTTGACTTTTATACCGTTTTTTACTGCCTTCAGAATTTCCCTAAATATAAAATAGTAGGTGCCGGGAAACTTTCTTCACATCTTCACGCTTCTCAGATAAATTGCAAATTCATGTTAAAAAATAACGCAGTATCCTTTTGTGTCTTGCACTGGAAGCCACTGCTCCCCTTTTCTCATACGAATTTTTTCAAAGTTGAGCGTGAAATCCAGAAATTTTACCTCCGTGGGCGCAAGGGGAGTTGGGTTGACAGGTAGCTAACAGTGAAAATTGTTCCACTTCACGGAACAATACAAAGTCACATTCTATCAAAAAGGGGTCTTCCAAGCGAAAGAGGTTTGGTTGGCGTCAGAAACGTCCCAACAAAAGGAGAGTCTAATAAATTGAACAATATTTTCTGAGACTGATCTTCTTGGCCGATACTTCTTAACAGCAAAAACAAACCGTTGCGGTGTTCCACACGGTAGTACTTTGTGGTTCCAAATAGACTCCGATTATGCGAGTAACGATAAAAATGTATATTTATGTGCACCTATTAGTTATCATTAGAAGAGATGATGATGCCAACTTCACCTACACAGACGGCTAGCTCCAGTTGGTACGAGAAGCGAACCAAAAGTGCAGCATCAAATAAGAGTATTTTCTTATAATATCGTCAACGAATAGAAGTCCATTTTCAAAAACCATTAAACTCTTCCTCGTGAAATGCCACAACGGTTTGTTTTCGCTGTTAAGAAGTATCGGCCAAGAAGATCAGTCTCAGAAAATATTGTTCATTTTTTGTAGACTCTCCTCATCCTACTTGCCTATTGTTCCCTTTTTGTTGGAACGTTTCTGACGCCAACCGAACCTCTTTCGCTTGGAAGACCCCTTTTTGATAGAATTGTTCACTTTTTTTTTGATATTAAGCAGTAATATCTCTGAAAATCTTCAATATTTTTCAAACAGGATGGATTGCTATGACAATCACTAGGTAATTAACTTGTTGCGCACGCTACAAATAATGCGCGACTCACCTTCCTCGACATCCTGATGACGTCAACAGATGCCGTGTGTACTTTACGCGACATCCTGATGACGTCATAAGATGCCCTTTGCACTCAGCACGACCTGGGCACGACGTCCTGATGACGTCAGCAGATGCCCTATGTACTTGGCACGACGTCCTGATGAAGTCATCAGATGCCCTATGTATTTTACACGACATCCTGATTACGTCATCATATGCCCTATGTACTTGGCACGACGTTCTGATGACGTCATCACATGCCCCATCCACTTTGATGACGTCATCAGAGAGTAACGAACTTGTTAGTAACATCTCCTGTCCTTTCTCTGCGAAAATGTACAGCCTACAACGTGTTTTAGCAATTTGATCTACCATCTGATAATATCACTTGATATGATAAGCAGTGAGAAGTGAAGTAAAGGAATTAATGGTAATTAGTAAGTAACAAGCTTGTTAGTCACTTTCCTGTCCCTTCTCTACGAAAAAGTACAGCCTACAACGTGTTTTAGCGATTTGATCTACCAACTGATAATATCACTTGTTATGATTAGCAGTAAGAAGTGAAGTAAAGGAATCAATGGTAAACAGTAAGTAACATGCTTGTTAGTCACTTCCCCTTTCCCTTCTCTACGAAAAAGTACAGCCTACGACGTGTTTTAGGCCCCGGTCATAGTTGGATGAGCCGACGTCTCCAGCCCGGTCGATACACACAGAATGCATTGGAAATGGGATGCAAAAATCACTCGGTGTATCTTCCCCGCACCCCACAACACCCCCCCCCCCCCAACACCCACCCGGTCGATACGTATGTTCAAAATGATGGAGTGAGGTTGAGAAAATCACTTGGTGTATCCGACGCGGTCAATATCCATGCTATACGTGGATGACGGCGGATGAGAAAATCACCGGGTGGGCGGACCGATGATAAAACATTGCGTATCACTAGAAAGCTAGCCTTACAGCCACCTCTGTTTCTTCACTATGCTCTCCTTCACTATTTCTCCGAACAGGCGCAATCCTGTTGGCCACGTAATCATCGTTATATCTAGTTGGATACACCGAGTGATTTTCTCAACCTCACTCCATCATTTTAAACATACGTATCGACCGAGTGGGTGTTGAGGGGTGTTGGGGGGTTCGGGGGTGTGTTGGGGGGAGTCGGTGGGTTACAGATGCAAATAGCACCAACTCTGACCGGGGCCTTAGCGATTTGATCTACCAACTGATAATATCACTCGATATGATAAGCATTAAGAAGTGAAGTAGTTAATGTGAAACAGTAGTTAACAAACTTGTTAGTCACTTCCCCTGTCCCTTCTCTACGAAAAAGTACAGCCTACGACGTGTTTTAGCGATTTGATCTACCAACAGATAATATCACTTGATATGATAAGCATTAAGAAGTGAAGTAGTTAATGTGAAACAGTAGTTAACAAACTTGTTAGTCACTTCTCCTGTCCCTTCCCATCGAAAAGTACAGCCTACGACGTGTTTTAGCGATTTGATCTACCAACTGATAATATCACTTGATATGATAAGCAGTAATAAGTGAAGTAGCTAATGTTAAACAGTAAGTAACAAACTTGTTAGTCACTTCCCCTGTCCCTTCCCATCGAAAAGTACAGCCTACGACGTGTTTTAGCGATTTGATCTACCAACTGATAATATCACTTGATATGATAAGCAGTAATAAGTGAAGTAGCTAATGTTAAACAGTAAGTAACAAACTTGTTAGTCACTTCCCCTGTCCCTTCCCATCGAAAAGTACAGCCTACGACGTGTTTTAGCGATTTGGTCTACCAACTGATAATATCACTTGATATGATAAGTAGTAAAAGGTGAAGTAGTTAATGTTAAACAGTAAGTACTCATTATCTACCTACTCACCAGCCCGCTTATCTGTCCACATACCAACTTACCTGCCTGCCCAACTGATCGCCTGCGACCATTTCCAGTGGCCACCACTACTCTGGCATTCGCTCGCGTGTAGCCCTACACAAATTCACTTGTTGCCCCGTTACACCTGGGCGGCAAGTCATATTTGTCTGGCGCGAAAGGGAAATTGTGAAGCGATTGTGGGCATCTGTGCTCACAAAACCACTCGTACCCCCACTAATTCACTAGTCGCCCCGCGAAATCACTTGTTGCCTCGAAAGAGCAGCTGCTGCGCCTAAAATCACTTGTTGCCCCGCAAAGTCACTTGCCCCTCAGGTTCACTTGTCGCCCTAAAAAACACTTGTTGCTCGTGAATATCATTTAATCGTTTGGACCCCAATGCATTGTTTAATCATGGATTTCGTCCATCCTCTAGGCACCTTTCTCTCCTCAAGCCTTTCTTCTTCTTCTTCTTTTAAGACATCGTACGCGCAGGAAACCCTATCTTATTTTTCCCCGTTTTTGTGTAGCTTCGACTCTCTAGTGAACGAAAATGTCGAAGGGACCATAAAAAACCTCCACTTGTAAAGAAAAGTCAATCGGAACACATTCTAAATATGAATTCGAATTTTGCGCCAAAATGGGTTTTGAAGTACATATTTCTGCGTTTGGAGGCCTCGTCACTGCCACTTTCGAAGTTTTTGTGCATGTGGGGTTGTGCCGCAACTGTTTTTCATGTTGTTTCACGGTTTCATCAAAATTCTACAAAGTACTAGATGACTGGTGAGAACTGGTGGCGGATCCTCATCTTTAACCCTTTTCCACCTCATAACCCTGCGTTTTTGACGCGCCGAAGCTCACCGGTGTGTTGTACTGCGCTCATTGATGAAATTGAGCCTTAAAAATGGAAATGGGTTTTCAGCGCAAACGATGCCTTTAAAACTTGTCCCGCTTCGAAGCGAGGTCCGCTATTCTGATGCGCTGGCGCCACATCCCCTAGTTAAGAGCCTGATCAGGATGCACACAGGTAGCCTTCAAATCAGAATCTAACGTGTCAAGCCAGCGTTGCTTAGGTCGTCGTTTGGGTCGTTTTCCTTACACAACCAGATTCAGGTTCGTCTTGCAAACGGTATCGTCTTCGGCTCGCAGAATGTGCCCATACCACCGCAGTCGAGCTTCGTGGAGTTTTTTAGCAATTGGAGCCACTCCGAAACGCTGTTGAGTGTCATCGTTCGTGATGTGATCTAGCTGGCAGTCCAGCGCAACATATTCGTCTCCATTACACCGAGTTCACGTTCGACGTCCTTCGTTGCAAGACAGTATTCTGCGGCGTACAGCGCGACGTGCCGGACAACGGTCCGATAAATCTCCGACTTCAAGCGATCGGGCATTTCTTTATTGCAGAGCACCCAGACATCGAACGCCCCTTTGACCACGCTGCTCCCAACGAAAGTGAACTTCGAAACCTAGGCTGCAATCAGATGCGATCATCGATCCAAGATATTTGAAAACTTCAGCACGCGGCGGATCAATCGTCGACCTTTATCGATTCCTGTTCATCACTATTCGCGGCCAGATATTCCGTTTTCTTGACAATGAGACGTAATCCATACCGAGACAGCCGACTATCGTCCATCACTGGATGAGGGATCCCCGCAACCCTGCTTGGCGGGAAAAATTGCGCGCGGGAAAACGAAGGGAGAGTGGCTATTGATCGCGCAATTTTTCCCGTCAAGCAGCGTCGCGGCGATCCCTCATCCAGTGATGGACGATACTCAATGAGTGAAACTGTCGCTCCAGGTCTTCAGGTGCTAGCATCACGTCATCGGCGTACAACTGCGACCATGGCACTGGTTTCTGCAAGTCTCGTGTAATTGTATCCAACACAATCACAAAAATAAGCGGGAACAGAGCAGAATTTTTATGCACTCCAACAGATGCACTCCAACAGAGATAGACAACTGAGCCTTCTTTCCGGCTGCTGCTTGAACACGACTTTTTGTATCGGCGTAAAGAATCTTGACCCAACCAATGAGCTTTTCTGGGACATCATGCTGCCGCGAAGAGAACCACATCACTTCTCGATACTCTTCTTAGGACTAGAAGAAAATCACGAATAATTCGGGGGTCGGCAGTTTTCGAATATTCGGTGTTCCGAACAATACGGAAATTTTCATTTTTCAAATATTCGATTTTCCGAATAATTCGGAAATTGGCCTTTTTCGAATATTCGGCCTTATTCGAAGTCGACTCTTTCAATCGAGTAATCAAGTTACGAATCATTCGATTCGGCCAAAGTACCTATTCTCATGAAACTTTTAAATTGTTTTTGAAAAAAAATCTTTTCAAAAGTAGCGATCGGGGGCAATCTACGGTACGGTGCTGAACACGAATCTGGAGTCCATTTGTCGAAATTCAGAGGTCAGCTGTAGGTTACGGTAGGTACCCTGCCATTCAGGGCGCAAAACCTACCTTAGCATTCCGAAAATCCACAAATGGAAGTTAGATTCGTATAAAACCCCCGAATTACCCCCGTGTACGGATTTTGAGTCAAATGTGAGACTTCGACCAAACTACCATATACTACCGTAATCTGTAAAAAATCGATAAACGGACGCCAGGTTCGTACTCAGCACTCCAAGTTTTAAAAATTTAAGCTTCCTGGCAAAATTAATGATTTGGCAATGGTATAATTTCAAGAAATCAAGAAGTTGAAAAAAACAAAAAAAAACGTCTTGAAATATCTTAACAAATGATTTGGCGCAAAATAACCACAAAAAATGAAAATACTGGGAAATGTAGTGAAATGATTAAAATCGGATTTGGCGGTCAGTCATAGGCCAACTTTTTATAAGTAGTAAGAGACGAGGTATAGGATTTTACAAGCTTTTCCGTTAAACTTATCAAAGCTAAATCAAGCACGCATCGGATTTCAGCGTTACGCTTACATTGCTTGACCCAACCTGATTTCCGTATTACAGCTTCAATGAAATGTTTTACGGTTTCCGTTGCGCGCTTGATTTAGCTTTGATAAGTTTAACGGAGAAACTTGTGATGTCCTATACCTCGTCTCCCACTACTTATAAAAAGTTGGCCTATGACTGACCGCCAAATCCCCCAGTATTTTCATTACTTGTGGTTATTTTGCGCCAAATCATTTTTTAAGATATTTCAAGAAGTTTTTTGAAAATTTTTTCAACCTCTTGATTTCTTGAAATTATAACATTGCCAAATCATTACTTTTGCCAGGAAGCTAAACTTTTAGAAATCTCATATATTTTTCCCAAAGGTTCCCTTTTTGACCTGATTTTTGTTTAGCGATTCCCATTTTGGAGAGACGAAATCTCTTATGACAGCTTCTGCCTTCCGTAAATAATGAAACCGGTACGAATCGGTGTTGTCTGAGAGCCGTATAGTCTACAGCAATGGAAGTAGGACCTGGTGAGGTTGTGAACTCGTCATAACATACGGTAATTTGTTAGTGGTATCACTCATTTTTTCCGAATTGGCGGTGATAGATCGGTGAGTCTGTGTTTTCACCGATATGGTTACATCTGTGGAAGCAATGAAAACAGAAGAAAGGGTGAGAGTGGAAACAAAAACTCACCGACCAATATCACTTATTTGGAAAAATGAGTGATAACACAATCAGACTACAGTATGTTACGAAGAGTCCGCAACCTCACCAGGTCCTACTTCCACTGCTGTAAACTATGGCCCGTAGTAAAGCCAGCGAAAAATTCAGTTTAGCCTGACTGAATCCATGTTCTGAAAAGAACTCAGATGAGCCGCACTTATTACAGACGTAGGTGTTGTAGGATAGCGATTTAGGCTAAGTAGAGAAAGTCAGCAACAAACAAGATAAGCCGAATCACTCAGTCAGATCTGACTGACTAGATTCAGTCAGATCTGACTGAATTCTTGCCTAGAGAGGAGAGAAACAGTGTGCCAGGTCAGGAGTGCGCTCGAGACTTTTTCAAGGAGCGAGGGAGTAACTTAAATAATTAAGCAGAGATATCGGCCTATCAATGTATCAGTATCAGTATCAGCTTCCACGAAGCAAACAGCATTTCATTTATTGAGAAACGGAACATGGAGTAGGTCGATTCGTGAGCGACCACGCAAAGAATATTGGCCGGTTGTTCTTATCATCACAGGTATTATCGAATCCTCTTTGTCAGGGATTTGCAAGACCGACCGCTTCAATGCAGTCTATCGCTCGATACGATTTCGGACTCGTCTGAGCCCTGTCTGAATCGTTTCGGGCTCGCCTTATCACCCACTCAGATGATCCTGACTGAGTGGTGGGTTTACTACGGGCCTATAACTCCTGAAAATTGTGACCCTCAATCATAAAAAAACGACTATCGCTTTCCTACTGAGACCCCGTACACGTTTTGCGACTTCACGCGTACTTCCAGTGGGGTGTCGCACACTTTATACGACGTCCTGCGCACTCTCACTTTGGTCATGCACACTTTCTACGGCGTCCTGCGCACTCTTACTGGAGTCCCGTACATTTCCTGCAGCGTTCTGCGCACTCCCACTATTGTCCCGCACACTTTCTACGACGTTCTGCGTATTCCCTCTGGGGGCCCGCACACTTTCTGCGGCGTCCTGCGCACTTCTCAAATCCTATTTACACCAACCGTCTCAAAGAGAGAATAATCTTGGCCGGAAGCCTATCATTAGCTGTGCCGATTTTCATTAGTTCATTTTCAAAGCTCAGTGAACGTCGGATGGTTTTCAATAACTTGTTTACATGTTTTTACCCGTCTTGACCCTCAATTTTGAGGGTCCGCTAAAATTGAGCTTTCAACTCCAAACTTGAATAGGAGCTACCTGCATCCATTTCCAGCCTCCTGCCAGAAAATTAGCTTCCTAGCTCAATTTAGCTGATAGCACAAGATCGTGAACGCCGGCTGAAAAAAAGGAGACTAACAGTTTTTCGACCAAAATCACGTGGTTTTCTCCATTTTTCTCGAGTGCCAAGACACCATTTCAAACCGTTCCATGGTATATACACTAACTTTTCACGCTCTCTCCGATGGAGAAAACCGCATCTCCACAGTTACTCTGGACGCTGATTTCGGAATCGCGGTGTTTCGCATGGGCGAGTTAAAGCCAAATCTGGTGCGCGCTTCGCGCGCACCACAATAACTCTCCGAGGAGCAATTCGAGTCATATCTATCGTAGCACTCCGTAAATCGCCAAAAGTCACTATTTGCCATCAAATTTTTCCTAAAAAAAAAAAAGCTTTGAACTAGTGAAGTCAAAAACTTCGGACAATTGACACATAAACCCAAAAATCGTGATCAGCGCCCCAAATAGCACAACTGGGAGGATATCTAGTAAAATCTGGAACATTATTCAAAAGCTTTCGGAGCCCTCTTATTCATATTACCAAACTCCCAGCCGGAAATCAGTTCAAATCTAACCCTCTCCCAAACTTTGCTCAGGGGGTAGTTGTGGGCGCTGAACACATTTATGAGGTCAGTTTTCAACTTCTTCAATGACTAGTGCGCGCTTTGGAAAGTACGAAAGGTTAGCAAATTTGGCGAAAAACGTCTATAACTTCTTTTCAGTGTAGTTTCAGGCAGATGCGAAGACAATAATTGGATTCTACATCAAAAACACTTCTAGAAAAGCACTTCATCCGTAATGGCCAGGCTGACTACAAGTAGTTCCCTTGTGAGCCTCAACAGGAAAGAGTTTATAGAAGGAAAGTGAAAAAAGAAGGGAAATTAAGGATAAAACCAGGAGAGAAATACAAGACGCGAACACACGCGCCTCGACCGCACACACCACCTGCCAGGCCACCTCCGCGCCGGCGCTAGCTGGGGCGTGACAATCCACACAATGCTCACAAAGATTTTGTGGGCATTGCTCACAATCTTTTTTGTGGGCACTCGGCTCTCGCCGGCGCGATTATGTGGAACGTCTAGCGTAGATGAAAAAGGACGCGAAATTGGCCACGCCCTCCGGGGCAACACGCGAGCGAATGCCAGAGTAAGCACGAGGAAGCGCGAAGTACGAAGCAGGAAGCAGCAAGCAGCAACACGTTACACGCACAATAAGAATTTTTGCTAAGGTATCGCCGATCTAACTTTGTTAGTTTTGAACCGATTGGGCTCAAATTTTACCAGCACGTGTCTCCTGGACCCTCTCACCTACATCCCGATGGAAAATTTGTTTAACAGGTTTTATTAACTACTTTACAAAATTCTAAGTGATCACAAGTCCCGGGCAAAACCAAACCCCTCCAGCCGCGTCGTGGCTGGAGCGATACCGTATTTTCTCAACTACATAGAGGCACATAGGTCTCAAATTGAAGAACGCCTTTAGTAATGGGGATGAAAGAAAAGGGCTAAAAAAGTGACTTTCCAATTGAAATGCACATCTATTAGAAGTGCATATCAAGTAGAGGATTGGCAGACAAAAGTATTTGCATCTACAGCTTGGGCGGCCGTCGTATTGGATCTGCTGCCAAAGAGCCTGCATTTTCCCGGATCTGTTTTTACAATTGTTTCGGACGACTTCTAAGATGACCAGACGGTGCTTAAACGTAGTGTTCAAGATGATTTCCGTCCCCAAGTTTCTGGCATAAAACAATGCGTTGGCTTCCAAGTGTTGCCGGAAATACGAAGAAACGGCGAGAAACGCATCAAAACGTCGTATTTCACTGACATTATTCTATAACATGTACTAGTTGTCCGGTTAGACAAACGTTGGTTCATGGTGGTTGTCACCTCAGAATCTGGTGCCGGGCGACCAATCGCTGCTCATCCGGGTCGCCCGAAATGGTGAATCGGGTCGCGAGAAAATGTGTACATTGTAGATTAGTCGTCCGTAACGTGCATTCGCACGCAAACTCGCTGCACCGGGAAGACAATTTTCGTCATCCGGGTGGCTGGTAACAATCGAGAGGTTAGCGGGTCGCCCGGAAAGGTTGGCTGGTCGCCCGGAACGGGATCTGGCCCCGATTTTAAGTGTCTGGGTGGCTCGAAATGCAGTTTGTTCTGCACCGGGAAGGCCGGAACGAAGTTCTGAGATCGGTGGAAAACTGGGTCAATCGAAAATAGAGGAGTATTTTATGCAAAGCAGGATTAGCTAGGGCTAAGGAAAGACCGGAGCAATAGAGAGAAAAGAATTACAAGGGACTGGTCCGCAAAATATTTCAATGTCTTAACAAACACTTCCTGTGATACTTGAAGGCAGTGGTCACGGAATGTAACGTCGGCATGGATCGTGAAGAGACTTCGTGTTCACTGTTCAAGGTTGGCGCACACTCGGTGCCATATGCTATAACATAGGTGCACCGAGTTTGCGCCAACCTTCAGCAGTGAACGCAACGTCTCTTCACGACCCATGCCGATGTTAGGTATGGAGATTCAGGAAGGATAGCTCATCATCGTTGGTCGCGCGCGGCTGCAACGCGGCGTTAGCACCGTAGCGCACCTGCTAGCACCTCTCGCACTCTTCATCGGGGTTGTTGAGACCCCTGACAAACGTAATGATTCTCTGAAAAAGTATTTTCGTCTTTTCCCCTCAACAAAAGTGTTAGTGCAGATGGCAGCCCCATTAAGCGGACTCTTCGTGTGCTTTGCACTGCAGTTTCAATATTGCTGCTTCTTCGAATATAGATCTTTCTCTCGGGCTAAACCAAGTAGGCGACTGTAATTTGCGCTCACCATTCGAGCTTTTTCTTGTCATTTATCATAGGTATTGAAAGGATAGGAATGCGGTGATAATAGGTTACCTGACTACTCTGCCACTTCGAGACTTGATGCCTCAGCAAAAGAGACTTGATGCTCATGTACAAGTCGGAATGAAGTCTTAATTCGCCTCTTAAATTCACTGTATGGGTGAGTTTGCCGCTAGGATAGGTGAGAATGAGGTGAATTTCCCGTGAAAATGGTGCGAACTGGCAGCAAGAGAGGGTCCAATTTACCCCGAAAATGAGGTGAAATTACCTCGAAAAATGGGTGAGTTTACCTCGAAAATTTTACGAGTTTGAAGGTCCACAGCGCATAAAGCCCCGCCTTGGCCGCAACATGGGCGTAATCTTTACCGAGGTCTGCGGTGAGGAGCCTATCCTCTGCGGACTGCGGCGTAACTTGCCCCCTGCCGTGAGGATACCCACTGTATCCTCCCAGCAGCCAAAATTATGCTGACCTCCGGAGAGTGACCCGAAGTCACCTTTCAAGGCCGGCATCAGAATGCCGAAGGAGGACTCTAGTGAGATGAGGCGGCTTTTATACTAGCTGTGCTCGTGGTAAACACATCGAGACGTTATCAGTCGTTTTATCATGTTTTCGCTGAGATGTTTTCATTTGTTCAGAAATTTCTGACATGCCAGTAACGGCGGTAATTTCACCCTCTGCGCTGAGTGATATCCAGCCAACTCCGCCATTGCCGGTCCCAAGCCCGGATGAGAAAGGAGGAGGGTTGGCCCCCCGTACTACCGACGGGCTGGAAAACTTAGGTGGTAACCATGGAAAGTCTCTTAGGAAACAACGAAGAAGCTACCGCATCCGGGGCAGCCGATGCGCCAACACTAGGGATCCAGGGTGTTGGTGAGAATAATACTACTGGCCAAAATGGAGGACGACTGGTGACACCTAAGAAGGAGCTGAGGATTGGAGCATGGAATGTGCGAACGGGATACTGCGTCGGTCAGAAAGATATAATAGCAAGAGAGTTGTCAAGGTCCAACATATCGATTGCTGCACTTTCCGAGCTGAGGATGAGCGGATGTGGAACGGTGCCCACTCAGGTGCCGGAGAGTAGCGAAAAGATGGTGCTGTACTATTCCGGTGAGGACGGACATCGCAATGGTGTTGGATTTATGCTAGGCAGTCGCGCAGCTGGGAGCGTTGTTTCATTCGAGCCGATTTCTGGCAGGATCGCTGTTCTTGTTTTGAGCGGAACTATCAAGTCCCATGTCGTGTCCATCTATGCACCGACGGAGCTAAGTTCTGACGTTGACAAGGACGAGTTCTACACCCAACTCCAGGACGTGCTGAATACTATCCCGAAAACTGATGTCACCATTGTAGCGGGTGATTTCAACGCAAGAGTCGGTAGTGACAGAACAGGCTGGGAAGGAGTGTTGGGCAGGTTCAGCGTGGGCGAAATAAACGATAATGGACTACGCCTACTTTCGTTCGCTGCGTTCAACGAGCTTACCATCGGTAACAGTCAATTCCGGCACCCCAGGAAGCATCAGTTAACATGGAGGAATCTAACTGGACTCGATGTGGCCACCTTGGACTACGTGCTGAAAAACTCACGTTTTAGATCATCACTGGAAGGTGTTCGAGCCATGAGAGGGCCTGATTAGGGAAAGAAACTAGACTGGTCACACTTGGTGGCGCCAGGAACAAAAGAAACACTTCAACTCGCGCTGTCGAATCGGTTCGCTGTTCTGGAAGATGCCTTGTCTGTGGACGAGCACGAGAAGCAGACAGTTGAAGTCGCTCTTGAATGCGCAGAGCCTCTCTGCCCTGTTATTCGCCGGCTAACGAAGCCTTGGATATTGGACGATTCTCTCCGTCTCGTGGACGAACGGAAGCGAGTGAAACTAACGGACTTTGGACGCTATCGGCAATTGTGTCAGGAGCTTCGTCGAAAGTTGAAGGAAGATCGGGAGTCGTGCTGGAATAAGGTAGCAGACAAAGTGGAGGAGGCAGTTGGAAGGAACGACTATCGCACATTGTACAGCACACTCAACCGTCTTAGAAAGGAGACCAAACCCATGAGCGATTCCATCAGGAATACGGATGGGTCTTCTGTGCGATCAGCAGATGAGCGTCTGTTGCGATGGAGGCAGTTCTTCAGTGAACTCTATACTAACGATGCGCCAAAAGGTCCACTGGCCCAACCGATACTAGTTGAGGTACCAGAGGAGACAGCGCTTGACTCGGAACCCACTGCGGAAGAAGTGAAGGCGGCAATCAAGTCGCTAAAGAATGGAAAGGCGTCCGGTGTTGACAATGTCACTGCTGAGGTCACCAAAGCAGGAGGAGATGTTCTACTGCGTCAGTTGCATCAGTTAATCACGCGCATATGGCGGACAGAGAGCGTGCCATCTACCTGGAAAAAAAGGCTATTGTCGTGCCTATCCATAAGAAGGGCAATGCCAGAGACTGTAAAAACTATCGCGGGATCAGCCTGTTGTCGATTGTTGGTAAAGTCTTCACGAGAACTATCCAGTCCAGACTTCAACACCATCGAGAGAGTACCTGTCGCGAAGAACAAGCAGGTTTTCGTCTGGGTCGAGGATGCAGCGATCAAATTTTTGCAATTCGTCAAGTTATGGAGGAAAGGATTCGCTGTGGAAAGCGCGTCGTTATCACCTTCATAGACTTCAAGTCGGGATTCGATTGCGTGCACTGGCCCGCCTTGTGAAGATCGATGGAATGCGAACACATGCCGGGGAAAATGGTGAAGCTTCTGCAGGAAATTTATAGAAGCTCGACTAGCCGCGTCCGCGTCGAAAACAAGCTATCCGAAGAATTTGGAGTCGATGCAGGCGTTCGACAGGAAGATGTGATTTCGCCGCTCCTCTTTAATACCGTGGTCGATGCTATTATGAGAAAGACCTTTGAAAATAGAAGAGGGGTCCAATTTGGCGATAACGATTTTGTCACGGATTTAATGTTTGCGGACGACAGCGCAGTGTTCACCGATACTGACATGGAAGCCACGCTTCTGTTGAATGATATGGCACAAATCGCGGAATCGTATGGGCTGCGGATTAATAAGGAGAAGACTAAAGTCATGACGTCGGACGGTTCACGTGCTTCTGTGTTCTACGAGGGAGCTGAGATTCAGCAAGTCAAGGAGTTCAAGTACCTCGGATCGGTGGTGCAAGAGCGAAAGTTAGTGGCTACATCGGAGATAATGTGCAGGATCGGGCAGGCGTTGGCTGCTTTCGTTTCGCTGGGCTGGTCTTTATGGAAGAAGGGTAATGTGTGAATCAAGACAAAGATCCGGATGTTTCGCGAGCTCATAGTGCCAATCCTACTGTACGGGTCAGAGTCGTGGACGTTGCTGAAGTCGGATCACAGCAGGCTGGAGGTCTTCCAAACGCGGTGTTTGCGGCAAATCCTCGGGATAACTTTAAAAGATCGAATACGGAACGACGTTATCCGAGATACTTGCGATCATCAGCCCACAATCGGAGAACAAATTCGAACGAGAAGGCTGCGATGGTTCGGACACGTATGCAGAAAGGAAACAAACCGACTTCCGCGCAGATTGTTATGCCCTGCACTGTGGAAGGTTGAAAGAGCAGCCCCGAAAAAGACGTGGTTGAAGCAAGTCGAGGCGGATCTGAAGTCCCAACGGTGCAGTGTTCTTAATGCTAGATTAATTGCTGCGAACCGTACTGAATGGAAGCGTATCGTTCAGGCCCCGGTCATAGTTGGATGAGCCGACGCCTCCAGCCCGGTCGATACACACAGAATGCATTGGAAATGGGATGCAAAAATCACTCGGTGTATCCCCCCCGCACCCCCCCGCACCCCCCAACACCCCCCAACAGCCACCCGGTCGATACGTATGAACAACATGGTGAGGTGAAGCTGAGAAAATCACTCGGTGTATCCCCCGCTCCCCCGCACCCCCGCACTCCCAACACCCCCGCACCCCCGGTCGATACGTATGTTTAAAATGATGGAGTGAGGTCGAGAAAATCACTCAATGTATCCGACGCGGTCGATATCCATGCAATACGTGGATGACGGCGGATGAGAAAATCACCGGGTGGGTGGGTCGATGATAAAACATTGCGTATCACTAGAAAGCTAACCTTACTGCTACCTCCGTGACTTCACCATACTCGCCTTCACTATTTCTCTGAACAGGTGCAATCCTGTTGGCCACGTAATCATCGTCATATCTAGTTGGATGCATCGAGTGATTTTCTCAACCTCACTCCATCATTTTAAACATACGTATCGACCGGGGTGCGGGGGGTGTTGGGGGTGCGGGGGAGCGGGGTGCGGGGGATGCAGATGCAAATAGCACCAACTATGACCGGGGCCTCAGGCCACAAGAGCTTCTATAGCACCTACAGCATTGTACTGGTTGAGAGGTCATCCTGTTCCGCCAGCCGCCAGCTACCGGGATGAGTGAGTGAGTGAGTGATATCCAGCCGCTCAACAACTGATATGCATTAACATGTTAGCGCTGGCGGTATTTTCACGCTTTGCGTTGACTGAAATCCAACCGCTCAGCAAATTCACCCTTTATGCGGGTAAGCTTTGAGGACGGCGCTAAGGCCCCCGTAATAGTCGGCGGATCTACTGAGTCCCACCGGGTCGATACGCATCGAATTCGCGGAGGACGGGTGCAAAAAAATCAAGCCGCCGAGTCCGACTGCGACCGTCTGATGCCCACCGCAATCCCCCCGGTCGATCCTGATGGTTCTCATGCGTACAAGGGTGGGGCCAATGCACTGACTGAGTCCCACTGAGTCCCACCGGAATCGTCCTTATCCCACCCGGTCGATATAGGAGTTTCTCACGTGATTTGGGTGCATTTTTTTCGGTCCATTGCGACCTGCCGAGTCCCGCCGCATTTCGACTCTCGTCCTCTGCGCTCTGCCCCACCTGCTGCTGATACGGAAATCAGATTCAGACATGTTGAAAACAAGAAAAATCAGCCACCAAACACGTTCCGATTCACAGCTGAGTTGATAATCGTCACTATCAATTGCGTGTTTCGCAGAGGAGTTGGTTGGCGCTGGGGGCAACCGGACTCAGTGGAACTCAGCAGGTTTTTCCACCCCGGACTCATTCGGACTCAGTCGGACTCAGCAGATTTTTCGACGAAGTTTGACCGGGGCCTAAAGGTGAATTTGATGCCTAATGATAACAGAGCGTGTCAAAGGCCGCTTCCCCCGAAGCATCAAGTCTCGAGTTGGCAGAGTATTCACACTTTCGACCAGAAACAAATGAGACAAAAAACAAGTGCTGCCAAGACGTTCGCCGATGCTCCAAACAAAATCAATTTGCAAAGATGACATGACTCACAGCGAGAACGACTCCGTCGTTTGCGCGAGGAGCACACCAAGTTCGTATGGTGTCATCTTGTGAAGGCGGCCATAAATCTATACTAGGAGATATACCGCCCCCCCCCCCCCCCCGTCTGCACCTCAGACTCTCAACTCGTAAGAAGGGCAAGATGCACGCTCGCATCATTACGCTGTGGTCACTCTACAATGCTAATGTCTTATGTCAGCAAGATTGACAGCAGCAAATCTGATGTGTGCCCGGACTGCGGTACCATCGGCCATGATACCGCACATTTATTCAACTGTCCGGAGAGACCTACCACGCTGACACCAATGGACCTATGGACGAATCCACTACTGGTCGCCCAGTTCCTCCGCCTATGACAAACCCCTCTAGACTGCAAAGAAGAAGAAGAAAAAACAAGTGCCAACATAATTTTTATTAAATCTATTTGTATGGAGTGATGCTAGTGTCTTCATCAACTAATATGATTAGAAACTCCCCACCGCTATACTTGCACGTGCCGAGTGACTTCTTGAAGACGTGCTTCTTTTGCGGAGAGATGTAGAACTATGTCAATTGGAAAGAAGAATACATGTCATGGAAAGCTGCCGACTAGTACAACGAAGTATGGAACGAAATATAAGGGTAATTGAAATTGCATGTAAGGAGTCATCAGTTTTAGGAATCTAAGCTCACAGAAATTCAGTATTAGGGTTACAATTTGGGAAATGAGGAGATGAACGAAGGAAATGTCATTTTTTACTGCTGGCTCAATCGCTATCGATCTCTTTGAAGGCAGCATACACGCTCGCAAGCATAGTCGAGATAACAGCGTAGATAGGTCCGCACGGCCCGTACTATGTCGTCAACGACGTTTGAAGCGCTGAAAACTGTCCAAGATGTCAATATTTGACAATGTTTGAGCAATCTCGCCTTCCACGCCCGTATTTTCACACCCCTTCGAGTAACAGAATGAGAATCGATACTTGAGAAAACATGTGATAACTTAGAATGATAGCACTATAAAAAGGGAGTGCAGTAGAGAAAAAAACTCGATTTACCTCAATATAACATGTTTGTGCACTGATAAAATCCTCCATCTCAAGAGGTCAGCCAAAGTAGAGCGGCATTCTCGAAAGTGGACGAGATTCAATAGGTATGCAGACATGTTATACTCAAGTAAACCAAGCTATTTCTCTCGTGCACTCCCATTTGATAGTGCTATCACTCTCAATTATCACACGTTTTCACAAGCATCGATTCTCATTCTGTTACTCGAAGGGGTGTGAAAATACGGGCGTGGAAGGCAAGATCGCTCAAACATTGTCAAATATTGTCATACTGGACAGTTTTCAGCGCTTCAAACGTCGTTGACGACATGGTACGGGCCGTGCGGACCTATCTATGCTGTTATCTCGACTATGCTTGCGAGCGTGGATGCTGCCTTTAAGTCTCCAAATTCCTTCCTTACGTGTACTACAATTGGTGCCAACTTTAGCGCAACATGTCATATGTGCCCAAGCCCTACATATAAGGGCGTTTGTCATCCTTCGCATCGAGAAACAGAAGTGGTCACAGATTTGCATAGGACCAAGTTTCCGTCCGGCATTTTAGCCTTCTTTACCCCCTTACAGATGTTTTCAATCTCCAAGGAGGCGAAGAAGGCCAAAATTCCTAGTCTTGTTAAAAGGCGCCATTTCAGAACGGTTATTTGTGTATTGAGGGCGACCTAAAAAAAAACCATCTGCACGAACAGTAGTTGTCAGGGGCCTAAACAGCCCCATTCTGGACATGATCTTACTGCGTTTTATAATCGTTAATCAATTGTTGTTGGGCAGTAGTGCTGCTCCGTGCTCGTCGTGTCCTGAGTATCTCGTACTTTTCTCTCTGTTTCCGTTTATCCGATGAGTTGTCAAGTTCATTCTTATTCTATTGACATTAAATAATCTTAGTATGATCCTGTGCATTGTATAGCTGAAGGTGAAGGCGTGTAAGCCAAATATTTGGTGAGAAATCTGTGAAATGAAGAGCGGTAGAGTGCGAGGGGCTAGCAGGCGCGCTATGATGCTAACGCCGCGTTGCGGCCACGCGCGACCAACGAAGATGAGCCATCCTTCCCGAAGCTCGATAACTACATTCGTGGTCACGATGAAAAAACGTCATCGAAAAAATTTTAAAATTCAGCGTAGATCGAAAACAGCTGAAAAACTTTGAAGGTAGCACGGTGAAAAGCGGGCTAGAATCAGAGTTTCTAGGGCCCAAAGATACCAGTTCGCGCACACGTGCACAGCGTCGACCAAAAAGATCGCAGTCTCATGCCGAACAGTCAAAAATCATCGACATTCAGAGGAAGAAATAAATGCAAATTGACCTAATAAAAACACTTGAACAATGGAAGCAAGCACTTCACTCAATGTTTTTGACTAGATGAGTGATGTTCATTGATTGAAATTGAATTTCAAGCCAGCTGATGTTTTTTATATAAGAGGTCATCGATGCGGATGATGTGGAGTGGGCTCGTCCACCATAAAAAGGCAAGAAAGTTCAGGCTTCAAGTTTGGCCGAGAAAAGCGGTGTTTTCGCAATTTTTCCTCATAGGTCCTACTACCCTAAACCTAGAAAAAGGTTTACAGAGGAAAAGAAGACAAGCATATTTTATCGCGACCACTGCCGTCAAGAGGCGGGGTGGTACTTAAGGATATCGTGTACTCCTGGTGCGTTTTTCTCAATTTCTGAGTCATTTTAGTTTAACCCGGGGCCCACTTAATCAATATAGCGAATAATCTCAAAACTGAAGATTATCGTGAACACTGCCTTTAAAGGTAGCATACACGCTCGTGAAGGTGATTGAGAAAGCTACCGAAATAGAATGGTATGGATCAGAACACAACGTCTACGGATTTTATTTTAAAAGTCAAAAACGGCCCAAAATGCCGCTATACGAGTAAAAAATTGGCCCCGCCCCTGTATCTGCCCGCCCCTGTAGTTGCTGTTCTCTTCCAAAACGGTTTCTGAGCCATTCCCACAGTTATTGATGTATGTGGTTTACTTATTGTACCTATTGTATCACTCACAAAGGTCGCCGACGGTGGGAATGGCCCACCACCTCTGTTTTGGAGGAGGACGCAAATACAGGGGGCGGAGAAATACAGGGGCGGGCAGATTTAGGGGCGGGGCCATTTTCTCAGTCGTGTAGCGTCGTTGTGGATCGTTTTTGACGCTTCGAAATGCGTAGGCGTTTTAATCTGAGCCATACCATTCTATTTCTGTGGTTAACTCAATCACGTTTACGAGCGTGAATGCCGCCTTTAAAGGCAATGCCCACGATAAAAATCGTACTCCATTTTTAATGTTTCCGCGCCCACGACGTAGAGGATATTAGCATGAAGGCCTTTCGAAACTTCCAAGTTCTGAAGGGAAAATGTTAAAAAGCTTCTGAAATGTTCGCTTTCTGTTTATTCTGGTGTGTCTGGTGCAAACAAATTTTCGCACAAGAGAAGGAAACTTCCAAAGCTGTTTCGAACTCTAAATTTCTTAGGTGGGGGACTTCGTTTAATGTTTCTCCTACTTCACATTAGTTGCAAAATGCAAGTCTCAAATCTTCATGTCTGGGTTTCAGGATCGCTCCAGACAAAGAATATTCAACACTCCGGCAAATGTTCCTTAGGATGGACAATTCTTCCATGATGTAGGTGAGCTGATTCAATAGGTCGGCTAGTCCACGAAAGTTTTGCTCATTCGTTGGCAGCTTTTCGCCATTCTTTTCCCACTCAATTTTCCAAAATAACCCAAAGCTTACTAGACGAAGAACATTTTCATCAAGAATATTTCCTTTTAGGTAACGCTGATCCATCGAAAAGAGTACTGAAACAATAGCAGAACACTTCCTTTTCGAAGAACAGCTCCAACAAATATACACTAAGAAAAGAGGCGTGGGGGGTGGTTTATAGTTTCGCCTCCGAGCGGCGAAGCGAAGTGCAAACCGATAATATTGATCGGGGCAGGCCGCCGGATCAATATCATGAAATCGCACTTCGCCGCGCTGCTCGGCGGCAGGAGTATGAACGACCCCTAAACAATAGACACAGATGTACAATGCGGACTCAACATGAATCATCTACGCATTCGCGTTGAGTCCGCAAAGTGCACGCTGATTGCGAAAGCGTGCTGCGGCGCAGTTGCGAGTATCCTCGGACAGGAATACGGGGACCACCCTGGCGGCGGGATCACCTGGGCACCAAAGGTAAAAGCCAGAGATGTGGGGTCACCCGGGCACCAAAGGCGAAAATCGCTCGGGTAATCCTACACCCCTGTCTGAGGATACTCGCAACCGCGCCGCACCACGCTTTCGCAATCAGCGTGCTGCGGCGCAGTTTCGAGTATCCTCAGACAGGAATACGGGGACCACCCTGGCGGCGGGATCACCCGGGCACCAAAGGTAAAAACCAGAGATGTGGGGTCACCCGGGCACCAAAGGCGAAAACCGCCCGGGTAATCCTACACCCCTGTCTGAGGATACTCGCAACCGCGCCGCACCACGCTTTCGCAATCAGCGTGCACTTTGCGGACTAAACGGCATTGCATGGATAAACTGTATTTCTAGAAGAAGGAATACGGCGCGACGAAGATCAATTTATGAATTCCTCTTATGTAACTGTTTGTCCCCTGAACGGTGCGTACCTGATGCCATTAGGGAAATACGAAAGGAATAATGCTGATTCGTGGTTCTGCACTTCTCTGTACTGCACTGGAAAGCCATTCAGAGCTTGGTCGATTTCGACAGCCATTATGGCAGCTGTGCCGATTTCGTCAGTTGTGGCGTCATTTCCAAGCCAGAAATGCACATCCCACTCATTCCTTTTCGTCTGGAATCCTCAGGTTCATCTTGTTTACCTTGCTACTGCTAAGTTGTTTGTCCACTCACATTGAGCGCAACGTAAGCGTCACCGCTGTAGAATTGCCCGTATTCAGTACGAGGCAGCGTCTGCAACTTGAAGTTCTATAAAGAAGAATTGTTTATCTAATTATGTCGTTTCCGATTAATTTTGAGCTTCATGATTCCACTGGAAGAAATGTTAGTGAAACGATGGAATCATTCTATGATCAAGCTGATCTTCAGATCTTTCTTCTTTGCAGCTCGCAATCATATTATGAAGCAATTCCTTTACAACGATGCTTAACCGAGTGGCAGCTGGCCCCGATTTGTGATACGCGTGATCAAAAGTCAGCCTTGACTCATGAGAGGCTCCCTGACAGACATAAAAAATCTCCTGTCTAGCGGCTTCTTGCCTTGTGGTTAAAATTAGAAAGAATGAACCTTTGGCACTTTTTTACTAACCACTAGAACGACATTTTGCTATCAGCCGGCCATTATTTCAGAAAAAAACCTTGAAGAATAAAGTGCAATCCTCACAAAAAAACATACCTTCACTCTCCATATTTCCAGCCCATCCTTTTTTCCAACTTTTTTGAGATCAATTTCCTCTGGCATGGATGAACTAAATCGACATCTAGTTTAACGATGTATGCTCTCGAACACGATTATCAATACAGCTTTCTCGAATTTCAGAAAGGAATACATACGATTGAGGCCCATCTTTTACATTTGATCACTCTAATAGAGTACATGCAAGCAGCCGCATGCCGAAGAGGACAAAATATGTATATAGCCTAGCTCTCTCATTTTGAGCCGGTCGAAGTAAGGCTTTCATGTCACAATCTCTCTATCGCTATTATGTTTTGCCATGACCTACCACTCAGCTGCTTGCTCCGCCCGGGCTCACGCAAGCAGGCTAGGCTCTACATAAATGTAGCTAAAAATGAGTACGCAGGCTGAAATCGAGATATCTGAAAGGCAGCGTCCGCGCAGAGAACCACATCTGGGTTTTTCTTCTCCATCCAATGTTTGAACTAAATGGAGATAGTTGGCAAAGCTTGAGCAAAGGCAAATTCAGAATGCTAAAGCCTCTTGAAAACTGCTCCATGGTATGAAAAGTCGCTGCGGATATACACCGAGACCAATAGCAGCAATTCGAACTCCGTTTGCCCAGGGGTGCTACAACTTTCTATATCTACGAACGTCACCTTTTCACACAGTCTAAGGCTTCGTCAATCCCGTATCAACAGTTCACATCGATTATTCGAACTGTTACCTTAAAGGCACAGTCCCACCTCGATGTCGTTTTTCTGACTAACTTAGAAACGGTCCCTCGCCGTTTCCAATAATGTTCCTATAATCGTACCAGACCCCTGGAAACGGAGTTATGACCTCTTGGAAACTGCTTAAAATTGAGCGGCGAATGTTTCGTGGGCGAGTTGCGAGAGGCTTGCGATTTCCGTCACTCTCAACCGATCTATGCGAGTGGTCTTGAGGAGAGAGGCCAAGAATAAAGGGAAGAGTGGAGCTGTTTATGGAAACCTTTAGCTCATCTCGCCACTGTTGAGCTCGAAAGGTGGTCGCAGGGCCAAAGTGGCTTCTTGGTGTGGATTCGACAGAGTGGCTTCTCCTTTTCCGAATAAATTGAGATCTTGCACTTGGCAGGTGTTATATGAGGTTGGTCTACTATACAAATATGTGGAAACCTCAGAATCCGTCCCTGAGGTTGGGCTGTGTCTTTGAAAGCAGTTTTCACGATAAAAACCCGTATTCTTGTTTTCGTTTTTGAGTAAGAAACTTCTTTAGGTAGAGGTTATTAGGGAAAAGTCTCTATAAAACACTGAAATAACGGAGAGAGTATGTTTAAGGGTAGCGTTCACGATCAAATTCATTTTTCTGTTTTTTTTTTCGCCTATCTTAAAAACGGTCCCATTCTGATTCCAATCATGTCTCTGGAATCCTACAAGACCTTCTGGGAACGGAGTTATGGTCCCTCAAAAATTGAGTCAGGGAAGCATGGTGGACCAGTTGTCCGAGGCTTGTAACTGCCGTCTTTTGCAGCCAATGTGTGCGAGCTGACCTGAGTAAAGAGAGAAGCTGAGAATGAAGGCAAGAACGGGGCTTCAGGTCGGAAACCATCGCTCATCTCACGATCTCGAGTGTTCCATTGTTCACGTCGAGGGGCCGAAGGGGGCCGGACTTGCCCAAAGCGGCGGGGCTTGCCTTCTTTTCTAAGCTGTTTTGCGGCTTCCGGATAGCTTTTCGTCCCGTTTCTTTGACGCTGTTCTGCTTCTGAGAGCCACGAGAAGCGTTTGTCATGGAAAATTCGAGGATGAAGTTTATCGTGAACAGTGCCTTTAATGAAAGCTATGCAAATTTTATACATGTCTCTTTGATGTGTTTCGGAAGACTGCAGACAAAGCGGAAATGTTTCTCGCTTCAAAATTCTTAGGTAAATGACTTTGTTTTCTGTTTCCTATATCGGAAACTCTCTAGAAATAGGATGGGTCAATGCACGTGCGAGGATGTTTGATTTTTTCGCGATAAAGAACATTAAAAATTTTGGTGCCTTTTCCTCTGGTGAAACCTACTCAGGACGACTGTTATATGACGTGGGCGGGGTGATTCAATGGGTTGGCTAGTCCACAAGCTCTTTACCTACTTTCTGGTCGTATTTCATCGTTCTTATGTTTTTACTTTTCATGGAGGGACCCAAAGCTTACTCTTTTGCCAGGAAACGGGCAACGTATCTATCGTGAACATTGTCTTTGAGGCGTATGGATATGACATTCCGGCTCTGACCTTGGGCTCGCGCCGGGTCATAAAGTGTCATATGCAAACTTTGCTCCGAAAAAGACTGCCGGTTCAGTCATTCTATTCAAGGACAGTGTTCGAGGTAAAAACGATCTTCGAGTTTTCACCGTAAATAAAATGTACCGGGCCCGTTGCAACAATGTTAGCGAAAGAACGGCTAAAAACGAGCTATGGATCAATCTATGCGGCATTGAAACTTGTACGCACTGTGCTCCACCCGCCCATTCCCTAGTTCGGGGGAGCGGGCGGGGCGGGCATATCACATCCAAGTTTGAGGATCTTACAGGGCTGTCTATGCTTCGCAATTAGTAGTTTTTAGCCATTATTGTTGCGAAAGACCCCGTTATACTCGATTTACGGTTGAAACTCGAAGACCGTTGTCATCGTGAACACTGCCTTCATTTGAGCGACCCGCGCTCGTCTTTCTATGGCAGACACCCGCTGTTCACGACGCTGCGGTGATCACATTTTCTAATGTCGGGTAACGGACGGCTAAAGCCTTTTTCAATGCGCGGGAGCGGTGCGACGCGATCGTGTGCATAGCGATGCGAGCATCGCGTCGTCACGCAATGCGCAGCGATGCGATCCAAGCATCTAGTCTTCAAACTGCGCGATTCCAGCACTTTTTGAGGCGAATAGGTCTGAACGCTCTGCGACCTCACCGTACGATGCGAGTAGATCGATGTGGGCTTCTACTCGATCGCGTCGCAGTGCGATTGCAATCTTAAAGAAGCCTAGCGCTGCCTCAAGATCACTAATTGATCTCTATCAAAAAATCCTGATGGAAGAAACGCACATATTTCTGCCACAGCGATTCTGGTTTGGCAACGAACAGGGATGGGGCGAGCGCTTGAAAAAAGCACACCATCCGGTAACATCGCAAAAGCCGGACGGGTATTTGCAGTCAACGCATCTCGTCCATTCGCTAGACTAAAAGTGATGAAGAGACTAATTGCTTTACGACCATATAGTATGGTCTACTATTACATGGTCGAACATGAATACAATTCAGGGTTGAAAGCGCTGTAAGTTTGAAGACGGCTATTCTAGTTTAAAAAAGGCATTAGACATTATCGAGGCAGGTGTCCGGTCCACAGTTGCGGCCAACCGCTGTTGCAGCAAGCAGCTCTAGAATTACTAAAATACCTTTCAAATGTTAAAGGTTGAATAGGTTTGTCAGCTAAGGTTTTCATATTAAAACTAAGTTTAACGGTAATTGAGATGAGAAGGAGGCTAGCTTTGGCTGAAGCTCTGAAATCAAGCTTCCCAAAGCGGCAGAAGTTGATTGCAATATTAAGACGCCAACGCAGGGACCCGCTTTCAATGAGAAACAAACCACAAGCGCGAGAGCCATATGTTAGATACTCGAGTGCGATTGTAAAGTTGATTATTGCTTTACGGCAAAATGAAAAAGTTACAGCCCGACGCGTCGTATAGAATAGTGAACAACGAAAAACGAAGCTACCACATGTTATGGATTCAACAATGTAACAACAGTGAATCATCGCATTTTCTCATAGAGAGCTCGAAAAAATCATATTCCCGGCGACGGCAGATATCTGGGACATCGCATCAAATGGCCGGCGGCATGAATTTATAGCGGGTCGAGGGAATGAGGCAGACAGCGACAGCTGCCCATCCACGTTGTGTCCATGGACACTTTTTGTGAACTTTTTCTGAACACAGTTGATCACCAGGCAGTTGAAAATTGTGTAGGGATGAGTTCGAGACATATCGCTACGCGCCACAACATGCATGTCACAGTTCAGTGCTTACAGCTGATTGAAACCGCGCCAAAATCTTTGGCAGCTGGCAAGTGTTGTGATGAGGATACAAGGAAAAAATGAACCTAACAAACAAGACCTCGACCTGACACTTTCTCAAAGCAGGAAAGAGTCTTAAAAAGAGTCTTGTGATGTTTTGTTCTACTCATAGAAAGTTTACAGTGTGGTCTTATCTCTGAACTAGAGGAAAACCTTCAGCATTGCCCGCGCTACAAGAATATCAATAACATAGATAGAAAAATTCCAATGTTAAAGTCATAGATAGAAAAATTCCAATGTTAAAGTACAGAAGTGAAAATGTCGTTATGGAACTCTCTACATGTATTCTCTGAGGCTTTTCTAAAATGCTCCCGATTAGGCAGCGTCCATACGTCGCGAGAGCGGGCGTTCCCGCTGTTGTGCGCCTCTCGACACTCCTCAACGCTGGAGCAGCCCGTGTCCGCAAGCAAACACAGGTAAGCACCCCCTGCCTCGTGCTGATTCGATTGAAAACGTTTGATCGCGTGATCAATCGCTCGATTCGGCGCAACGGCTGATGATTTCCCACGGTTTTTGGCTTCCGTGGTGGAATTATGGAAAACAGGGGCAGTAGATTTGCTACAGGTCTAATGCCGCCTGCTTTAGTGATGAAGCTGTATCTTGAAACTTGCTGCTTGCTTCGTGGGACTGGCGCAAGCGCGCGAGAGCGAGCGGGCGAGGGCGAGCGAGAAGGAACGGCTGTAAGCGGCTAGCGAATCGTGTTCCAACGATGCCTATTGATTTTGCTTAATCGCACGCTCTCGCCACGTATGGGCGGAGCCTAAGGGTTACCGTCAGCAGCGGAGCAGTAGGTCATGGGGAAACGTAACTGGTGATAAGGATTTCCAGACCACAAACCATCGCTCGCTGCTAATGGTAGTCGAAATCGAGAGCTCTCTAGAATCATTGTCATATTTTGCCATGATCAATTATGCCATGCCATGATCTCCGCTGCTTTCTCCGCCCGGACTCAAACGAGCAAGAAGACCTTCGCTTACTCTCTTCTGCAGTTTCATTTCCTTGATTTTCGGGGGCAGGGTCTGAGCAAAGGAAAACGAAATAGCAGATAAACCCAACGGGAATCCATTTTTTTTGGCGGAGCATCAAGGAGAAATACAGCCTAGGTTTGGAGATTAAAAATTAAATGCCCTTGCGCAGTACCATAAATACTAAGTATGGTATGTGAAAGGTTCCATTTGAAATTTTCTGACAGGAAAAATACGGAACAGCCACCAACACTCGCTAAACTTTGTTTCGGTAAAATCTCCTGGGATGACACGATATCCATGCTGAGCTTTGTAAAAACGCGGAGCATTTGCCAAACTTGGCAAAAAAACGTCCGATGCTTGTTACTTTTTTGAACGAACGCTTTTTGTTTCCTGGTAACGCTATCATAATCACAGCTCAATTTCCTACGTAATAGTGTGTTCTGTAGACCAAAGTTTCCCGGAATCGCTCCGGTTTCGAATTAAATTGTTTTTTCAGTCGTTTCTCAGAGCGTCGCGCGCTGCAAAGTGCGGCGAAACTTTGAGGAGTAATTTTTCATGATTTGGGATAGGGGCTCGCTACAAACTAAGGAAAGAGTTGTCTCTGCGGCTCTAATTCCACTCGAGACTACCGGTTGAATTGGGTAGCGTGAAGTGTCGAACTGCAGAAACAGGACAACTCCTCCTTCTGTGTCTAGAGAGCCCCTATCCCTCATTATTTAGATGATGGTGGGACAATCTCGAGATTCATGCAGGTAGAGTTCTGAATACCTCTCATTAAACACGCTTAGCAATTTCCTGAAAAGTCCGACCCCCTTGTGTCGCGAAAACCCCGAAACGTTAAATAAAGGAGTCCGAGAATTCAACCTGCACAATTTTCGAGATTGTCCCTTCTGCATTTGATTCTTCCAGAAAACCTAGCGATTTCTATTCTATTAAATGTACAATTACTAATCAAAGCTTAACCGCTCGCTTCGTTTTTAGGAAACGGTCGGAAAAACAATTTTATTGAAGAAAAAAGCGGTTTTAGGGAACTTCGGTCTGCGGACCACATTATTAAGCAGAAAATTGAGCTGTGAATATGATAGCGTTTTCAGAATATAAAAATTCATCTTACGGAAAAGTTACAAGCATCGCATGTTTCTTGCCAAGTTTGAGAAATGTTCCCCGTTTTGAGAAAACTTAGCGCGGATACTGTACTTTGCATTCACCCGTCAGCATCTTGATCGGATGTTTGAAGTCTTTCCACTGTGTATTTAATATCTTTCAATTGATATCCCGCGAGATATCAATCGACACGGGGTATCATTAGACACATATCGAATATCGCTTCAGGAATCAGGAAATAGCAATCCCCAAATATTGTGACTTTAAAGAGGCAGCCAACCTGATTCCGGTGACGCCTAGATGCCTCCAATGGCTGCCACCTTAAAAAGAGAAATATTTTCGAAGAGCAGCGTTGAATGCGAAACTCTCAATAGTCGACATATTTGAACCTGCACCGCACCGATCTACGCGAAGGATGCCCAACACAGCGCCTTAAAAGCATCGTTCGCGCTGAAAATCGATTTTTATTTTTCAGGCTCAATTTCATGATTGAGCCCGGTAGACCACACTGGTAAACTTTGGCGCGTCAAAAACGTTGGGCAATGAGGTTGGAAGGCGTCAAAGATGAAGATCTGCCACCAAATCTCACCAGCCATCTAGCACTTTTTAATAGAATGTTGATGCGACCGTCAAACAACATGAAAAACTGTTACGGCATAAAGCCCACATGAAGAAAAACTGCGAAAATTACAGCGACGAGGCCTCTAAAGGCAGAAAAACGTCAAAAACCATTTTGGCGCGAAATTCAAATTCGTATTTACAATGTGTTCCGATTGACTTTTCTTTAGAAATGAAGGTTTTTCAATGGCCCCTTCGACGTTTTCGTTCACTAGAGAGGCCAAGCTACACAAAAACATGAAAAAATAATATACGGTTTTCTGCGCGTACGATGCCTTTAAAGGCAGCACACGCTCGGAAACATGGTCGAGATATCAGCATAAATGGGCCCGCACGGCCCCTGCCATGTCGTCAACGACGTTTGAAGCGCTGAAAACCATCCAGGATGACAGTATTTGACCATCCCTCTCATACACGCCCGTATTTTCACACCCCTTCGAGTGAAGAATGAAAAGGTAAACTTGAGAAAACATGTGATAATTGAGAGTGATAGCACTATCAAATGGGAGTGCACGAGCGAAACAGCTCGATTTACCTAGATATTACATGTTTGTGCACTGATAGAATCCTCCACTTTCAAAAGCCATCCGGAGTAGAGCGGCATTCTCGAAAGTGGATGAGAGTTTATGGGTGTTTAGACAGGTAAGATTTCAAGTAAATCGAGCTATTTCTCTCGTGCACTCCCCTTTGATAGTGCTGTCACTCTAAGTTATCACTTGTTTTCTCAAATTCAGCTTTTCATTCTGTTACTCAAAGGGGTGTGAAAATACGGGCGTGCGTGACAGGGATGGTCAAATACTGTCATCCTGGGGCGGCATGCATGAACGCAGCGAACGGTGGCAGGGAGCCGCTCCGCGTGCCATGCGCGCAGCGTCGAGCCACGGGGCGGCCCCGATTTTTGTAGAGTGTATTGATGTGCCTGATTTTCGGGGCCGCCCCGTTGCTCGACGCTGCGCGCATGGCACGCGGAGCGGCTCCCTGACATCGTTCGCTGCGTTCATGCATGCCGCCCCTGGATGGTTTTCAGCGCTTCAAACGCCGTTCACGACATGGTAGGGGCCGTGCAGGCCTATTTATGCTGATATCACGACCATGTTTGCAAGCGTGTATGCTGCCTTTAAACCACTAGCCCACATGTTCATCTGTGAGGGACTCCTAATGTTTTCCTATGTACATACACTCCCTCCACAGTTCTTCGTATTAATTGTGACTTTGATCGAACTAGCAATGGTGAATATGGATTTCGGGAGCGTGAAAATGTGTCTATCCTTCAGATTTAATAGTTTTTAAACCTTGGATGATGGGATTTCGGAATTTTCCGCGAAAATCATTAAAACGAGGAAAGGTTAGATTTGAAAAACGATTTCGAAAATTTCTTGTTGGATGACCACTTGCCACTGAACCACGATACACAAAACTTTGTAGTATGATTGTCGAGGAGCTAACCTCGTGTTTAAGTTATTGACTATTTTTCCTTAGTTTGTTTCGCTTCCCAGTCAACACAGAAAAAAGTTAATTTGAAGTGAAAGAGGAAAACGATGTTCAGATAAAAGCCGCGCTTAGATGAACTATTGTACAGCATTTAGTAACTAGTACAATCAGATCACGTAAGTTTCATGCCTTTTTTGAAGAAAAAACCGTTTTTCAGCCATCTTTCTTAGATGACTTTCTAAGCAAATCTGATTTTATTTACGGTGAGCGATTATTGGGAAAAAATCTGAAAATGGTTAAATATGGCCCCAACCACTTCTAGGAAATTTGAAGCTGAGCCTAGAATAGGAGTAAAGCGCTTGAAATCTATAAAGGAGACGTATTCATGACAACTGCGTACAATTTGACGTTAATCTCCCACTAATCTTCGCTAGGAATCATTGAAACATCAGTAAAACCTTACTGGCCCAGGATCTCCGTGCGTGAAATGACTCAGAACATTTTCGTTTACTTGATTTTGACTCTGAGAACAACTTTCTGCTTGTCGCCGTAACGAACCACGGTATAGTTGTTCTTACGTGGATAACAACTTGAGACTCACCAACTTGTCATCAACAATTGCTCTTACTGTAAGAACAACTCTATAACAAGTTAGCAGCCTAATGCTGTTGTCTAGTTTTTGATACCGTATAGCAGAATGTAGCTGACAAGTATGGTCTATAAACTTGTAAACAACACTTTGCCATCCACCCAAACACTACTCTGTCGCTGCATTGATTTCTAGCAGTGAGAAATGCTAGGAATCATTGAAAGGATAAAGTAGTTTTTCCCAGTTGGCTCAAACCTTATCTCATGTGTAGAACACTAACTAGGGCTTACCTCACACTTCCGGTGGGCTTTTGTAAAACCATGTGTTGATAGTTGTAGGTATAGGACAGAGCATTGATAATCCATTTACTAAATCCCCTAAATGCCTCAGAGATGTGAAGGCAGTGTTCACCATAAAAAATGTGTTTCAGTTTCCACTAGGAATTGGTAGTGGAGGGGTACAATGTAACGTTGACGTCGAAAGAACGCGTGAAAACGAGCCAGGAAGAGCTCCAAAAGAGCCCGAAGTTGCCACTTTGAGCGCAAGGCAAACCCCAAAAGCGCAATGCCCACCCTCCAACGTGAAAAAATGGAGTCTCGAAATCGTGAGATGAGCGATGGTTTCCTATCGATAGCCGCGTTCTTCCCTTCATTCTCAACTTCTCTCTTTACTCAGATCAGCTCGCATACATCGGCGGCAAAAGACGGAAGTTACAAGCCTCGGAAAACTCGTCCACCATGTTTCCTTAGCTCAATTTTTGAGGGACCATAACTCCGTTCCCAGAAGGTTTTGTACTATTTCCGAGACATCATTGGAATCAGCATGGGGCCGTTTTCAAGATAGGCGGGGAAACAGAAAGACGATTTTCATCGTGAACACTGCCTTTAATTTACAGGAGAATTCCAAAAGTGGGCATTTTTTTTAGCTTTGCGTAGATAAAAGGGGTACACGAATGGCGATTTTCAGGATGTTCAAAAAAATTGTTCGAGATTGGGCTGAAAACTTGTTTCTAGAGGGTGAGCAACGGCAGTTAAAAGGCTTTATGCCTACCGTAACCTACAGTAACCCTGAGTCTGGCGAGGACTAGACCCTTTTCAGCTCTCTAAAACACCCCCATATGAAAGTTTTGAGCCGAATCCGAAACCTTTTTAACACCCCAAATCTTCCCTGATGGCTGTACCTTACCTCATCTTTTTGTGAAGCAATGAAAAGGCCATTTTTCGGAAACCCCGCAGCCATTCAGGGAATTTCAAGCACGGATTGTCTATGCACTGTCACAGACCTACAGCAACGACAACATGGTTTTCCAAATCTCCACGGGAAGTTTGAAGCAGTCCATAGTAAGATACGGATCGCAACTCCTAGAAAACACCGTTCTGTTGACTCGTAGGTAACCCTCACGGCGGCGGCGGGGTGTAACTCGTCCAAACGCACGCACGTGTTATCCGTGGATTATGAACAGGAATTGAAACCTCCGGGTGTGCGAAACTCTTGTATGAAAGTGCACACCTTCACAGCTACAGAAGTCTGCTCTTTATTAATCCCCATTATTGCGGCGCGACTTTTCCCGCCGGACTATGCGTATCCCTATAGTCCGACGCATGGTGCAGGCGGCTGGCCGCGAGGGGCCGGCAGCCTCACTGGAGAATGGGGTTTCGATTCGTTCGCGCGGGGTGATCTACCGTCGCAGCTCCGTCCATTCATCAGACTAAAATGATTCCCAATTTGAAATTGATGCCTTAACCTTGAAGCGTACCTCAGAATCGTGGGTTTACACACTAAATTAGCCGTGGAGCACGAAAACTGCTTGGGCAAGATCTTCGCAGCTGCCTAGAACCACCCTGAGGAAAGTCGTACCCGTTTTTCAAAGTCTGGCGGGAAGGTAACGGTACTCCCATGAAATTTTTGGTTTCCGGAGAATTTTCCCGATGCGTAGCGCGTGCAGAATATGCCCGCGAGGCCACTCATTGCAATATGACCAATCATTGCCAGCATGATGTTATCTAGCGCAAGCGAAATCTCGCCCTCGCGAAGGAAATTTTCTGCCCTCCTTGCGGGTATTTTCTCCCCTGCTTGCGGGTAAATTCTCCCCTCCATGCGGGTATTTTCTCTCCCCCTCGCGGGCAAATTCTCCCCTCCAAGCGGGCGTTTTCTCCTCTCTCGCGGGCAAAATCTTAGCTAAGACATCGAAAAAAAAGGTCGAATAGAAAAGGATTAGCACTGCCAAACTGTAATAGAAGAATCAGTAGAAGAAACCAAACAGGGCAATATGAAAAAAAAGAGGAAACGGAAGATCAGGAGCAATATGAGAGTGTAAAAAAAAATTGCAATCAAGAATCTTCCATGTTTCGAGACCGGCCCTCGCCGGCATTCGAATTGTACATTAAGTGAATTAAAGCTTGTTTCTACCGTTATATCATCTCTAGTCGGCCGGCAAAGTGGATTTCAAGTTGCTTCCCCCTGTGGATGAGCGCTATGTGGGGATACAGTTGTTTTGAAGCCAACTCATAGTTGATAGTCTCTGGCAGAAGTCGATCCTCAGTTGAAATGAAGTGCTTTCAAGCTAAATTAGACGAATTAAAGTTGATTTTGCTGGTGATTGCTGGAAATCAAGTAATCCAGAAAGTTCTGAGGACTCCCTCCCCCATTCGCCACCACGTACTATCGTCCTCGGAGCCAGATTCCGGCCCGCATTTGCATCACGCAAAGGATGATAATCGTGCTGGGACCACTTTGTCCCGGGACGATTAACGCTTTTCCCTGCACGATTATCATCGTGTCGCGTGATGCAACAGCCGCAGTCCGCAATTTGGCTCTGAGACCGGCAGCGCACCCCTTTGGTGTCCGTGGACCTCCTAGTGCCCACCCTGCAATAATCGCAACTGGTTCTGAACTCTGGCTTTCAGCAAAAGTGAAGATTTAGCGCATTTTGTCGTATCCAGTCACAAACAGAGAAACACTCCGTTGGATACGGTTAGATTTTTAAAGTGCTATAACTTCCCGTCACATTAGAAACACCTTGGAATCGAAAGTATCAGTGCTCGTGAGAAGGTATCAAACAGTAGGTGACAGAGTAACACTCGAAGTCGAATCCTAATTCTTCCCAAGTGCAAAGCTACTCGGCTCATGTAAACCGCTGTGTAAAGTACTTGTTGACAGTCATTGTGGCCCAGGCTTTGAGCCCCCTCCTGGAGAGATACATTGAGCCGCGCTGTGGCAAATCTTCATGAGAGGTGACAGCTCTCTTCAACCCATTCAAGCCCTCTTCTCTCGTAAGAGTGAGTTATTAGGGAAGTGGAAGAGATTTGAACTTTGTTGCCAGAAACTGATCAGTTTTTCAGAAACGTTTAAGCTACCTCTCATACTTCTTACTATCGTCATGATTTATGAAGCGGCAATGATGTGAGATGAGGCTGAACTCTATATTAGTATGACAAAGTGTTCGCTTCTCTTCAAGAGGTTTTATTTTTAGGTGATATTGATTAATGAGTTATTTCTTGTAATGGTTGTTGTTGACAGAACGTTTGGCAGATGGGTACGAGAGCACTCTAAACCAATAAGTTGTTAGACTTGCTATAGCTGCTAGAGTGGATGGGGCACACCGCTCTTTAGAAAATGTGATGTCTAAGCAGGAAGTGCAAACATGCTCCGCATGACGGTCTCAAACCTAAACTTATTCTATCAAAAAGGGGTCTTCCAAGCGAAAGAGGTTTGGTTGGCGTCAGAAACGTTCCAACAAAAAGGGAACAATAGGTAAGTAGATTGAGGAGAGTCTACAAAAAGTGAACAATATTCTCTGAGAGTAATTTTCTTGGTGAACACTTCTTAACAGCGAAAACAAACCGTTGTGGCATTTTACGATGATGAGTTTAGTGTCTTTCGGAAAAAGGACTTCTAATCGTTTAACGAGATTTTACGGAATTACTCTTGCTTAATGCTGTATTTCTATTTTATAGTTTTGCTTCTCCTTAGAGCAAGACCTAATCGTCTGTCTAAGTGTTTGCGACGTCATCTTCTATTCTGATGATAATAGTTAGGTTTACATGCACCTACGTTTAAATGGTTCTCGCGTAATCAATACCATTTTCGGAACCACAGAGTGCTTCCGTGTAGAACACCGCAACGGTTTGTTTTTGCTGTTAAGAAGTGTTCACCAAGAAAATTACTCTCAGAGAATATTGTTCACTTTTTGCAGACTCTCCTCAATCTACTTACCTATTGTTCCCTTTTTGTTGGAACGTTTCCGACGCTAAACAAACCTCTTTCGCTTGGAAGACCCCTTTTTGATAGAATTGTTCACTTTTTATTGATATTACGAAGTAATATCTATGAAAAAATCTTCAACATTTTTCAAATAGCATGGATCGCTATAATAATCAGTAAGCGACAAACTTGTTGCGCACGCTACAAATGAAGCGCTTCTCACTTTCCACGACGTCCTGATGACGTCATCAGATGCCCTATGTATTTTGCATGACACCCTGTTGACGTCATCAGATGCCCTATGTACTTTGCATGACACCCTGATGACGTCATCAGATGCCCTATGTACTTTGCATGACACCCTGATGACGTCATCAGATGCTCTGTGTACTTTGCATGACACCCTGATGACGTCATCAGATGCCCTATGTACTTTAGATGACCCTGATGACATCATCAGATGCCCTATGTACTTAAGATGACACCCTGATGACGTCATCAGATGCCCTATGTACTTTACGTGACACCATGATGACGTCATCAGATGCACTATGTACTTTACATGACATCCTGATGACGTCATTAGATGCCCTATGTACTTTACATGACATCCTGATGACGTCATCAGATGTCCTATGTACTTAACATGACACCCTGATGACGTCATCAGATGCCCTATGTGCTTTAGATGACACTCTGATAACGTCATCAGATGCCCTATGTACTTTAGATGACACCTTGATAACGTCATCAGATGACCTATGTACTTTACATAACATCCTGATGACGTGATCAGATGCCCTATGTACTTTACATGACACCATGATGACGTCATCAGATGCACTATGTACTTTACATGACATACTGATGACGTCATCAGATGCCCTATGTACTTTAGATGACACCCTGATAACGTCATCAGATGCCCTATGTACTTTAGATGACACCCTGATAACGTCATCAGATGCCCTATGTACTTTACATGACATCCTGATGACGTCATCAGATGCCCGATGTACTTTACATGACATCCTGATGAAGTCATCAGATGCCCTATGTACTTTACATGACATCCTGATGACGTCATCAGATGCCCTATGTACTTTAGATGACACCCTGATGACGTCATCAGATGCCCTATGTACTTTAGATGACACCCTGATGACGTCATCAGATGCCCTATGTACTTTACATGACATCCTGATGACGTCATCAGGTGCCCTATGTGCTTTAGATGACACCCTGATAACGTCATCAGATGCCCTATGTACTTTAGATGACACCCTGATGACGTCATCAGATGCCCTATGTACTTTGCATGACACCCTGATGACGTCATCAGATGCTCTGTGTACTTTGCATGACACCCTGTTGACGTCATCAGATGCCCTATGTACTTTAGATGACCCTGATGACATCATCAGATGCCCTACGTACTTAAGTTGACACCCTGATGACGTCATCAGATGCCCTATGTACTTTACATGACACCATGATGACGTCATCAGATGCACTATGTACTTTACATGACATCCTGATGACGTCATTAGATGCCCTATGTACTTTACATGACATCCTGATGACGTCATCAGATGCCCTATGTACTTTACATGACATCCTGATGACGTCATCAGGTGCCCTATGTGCTTTAGATGACACCCTGATAACGTCATCAGATGCCCTATGTACTTTAGATGACACCCTGATGACGTCATCAGATGCACTATGTACTTTAGATGACACCCTGATGACGTCATCAGATGCCTTAATACCCTGATGACGTCATAAGATGCCCTATGTACTTTACATGACACCCTGATGACGTCATCAGATGCCCTATGTACTTTAGATGACACCTCGATGGCGTCATCAGATGCCCTAATACCCTGATGACGTCATCAGATGCCCTATGTATCGAAAAGTACAGCCTACGACGTGTTTTAGCGATTCGATCTACCAACTGATAATATCACATGATATGATAAGCAGTAAAAAGTAAAGTAATTGTTGTGAAATAGTAAGTAACAAACTTGTTAGTCACTTTCCCTGTCCCTCCCATCGAAAAGTACAGCCTACGACGTTTTTAGCGAGTTGATCTACCAACTGATAATATCACATGATATGATAAGCAGTAAGAAGTAAAGTAGTTAACGTGAAACAGTAACTAACAAACTTGTTAGTCACTTCCCTTGTCCCTTCCCTACGGAAAAGTACAGCTTACAACGTGTTTCAGTGATTTGATCCACCAACTGATAATATCACTTGATATGATAAGCAATAAGAAGTAAAGTAGTTAACGTGAAACAGTAACTAACAAACTTGTTAGTCACTTCCCCTGTCCCTCCCCATCGAAAAGTACAGCCTACGACGTGTTTTAGCGATTTGATCAACCAACTGATAATATCACATGATATGATAAGCAGTAAGAAGTAAGGTACTTAATGTGAAACAGTAAGTAACAAACTTTTTAGTTTATTCCCCTGTCCCTTCCCTACGAAAAAGTACAGCTTACAACGTGTTTCAGTGATTTGATCCACCAACTGATAATATCACTTGATATGATAAGCAGTAAGAAGTAAAGTAGTTAACGTGAAACAGTAACTAACAAACTTGTTAGTCACTTCCCCTGTCCCTCCCCATCGAAAAGTACAGCCTACGACGTGTTTTAGCGATTTGATCCACCAACTGATAATATCACTTGATATGATAAGCAGTAAGAAGTAAAGTAGTTAACGTGAAACAGTAAATAACAAACTTGTTAGTAACTTCCCCTGTCCCTTTCCTACGAAAAAGTACAGCTTACAACGTGTTTCAGTGATTTGATCCATCAACTGATAATATCACTTGATATGATAAGCAGTAAGAAGTAAGGTAGTTAATGTGAAACAGTTAATAACAAACTTGTTAGTCACTTCCCCTGTCCCTTCCCATCGAAAAGTATAGTGGAGTCCACCAAGAGTGTCTCATTTACTTATCAATAAGAAGCGGTCGGCTGGGGATCAATGCGCATGAATCCCATACCAGCACGCTCGATACCGATTAAGCGAGAGCGGTTGTGCTGCAACGAGTTTCATGTTCATTGATCTCCAATCGACCGCTTCTTATTGATAAGTAAATGAGACACTCTCGGTGGACTCCACTATACATCCTACCATGTGTTTGAGCGATTTGGTCTACCAACTGATAATATCACTTGATATGATAAGCAGTAAGAAGTTAAGTAGTTAACGTGAAACAGTAAATAACAAACTTGTTAGTAACTTTCCCTGTCCCTTCCCTACGAAAAAGTACAGCTTACAACGTGTTTCAGTGATTTGATCCACCAACTGATAATATCACTTGATATGATAAGCAGTAAGAAGTAAGGTAGTAAATGTGAAACAGTTAATAACAAACTTGTTAGTCACTTCCCCTGTCCCTTCCCATCGAAAAGTACAGCCTACGATGTGTTTAAGCGATTTGGTCTACCAACTGATAATATCACTTGATATGATAAGCAGTAAGAAGTAAAGTAGTTAACGTGAAACAGTAAATAACAAACTTGTTAGTAACTTTCCCTGTCCCTTCCCATCGAAAAGTTCAGCCTACGACGTGTTTTAGCGATTTGATCAACCAACTGATAATATCACATGATATGATAAGCAGTAAGAAGTAAGGTAGTTAACGTGAAACAGTAACTAACAAACTTGTTAGTCACTTCCCCTGTCCCTTCCCTACGGAAAAGTACAGCTTACAACGTGTTTCAGTGATTTGATCCACCAACTGATAATATCACTTGATATGATAAGCAGTAAGAAGTAAGGTAGTTAATGGGAAACAGTTAATAACAAACTTGGTAGTCACTTCCGCTGTCCCTTCCCATCGAAAAGTACAGCCTACGATGTGTTTAAGCGATTTGATCAACCAACTGATAATATCACTTGATATGATAAGTAGTAAAGGGTGAAGTAGTTAATGTTAAAGTAAGTGAGTAAGTAATCATATCTGTCCACATACCAACTTACCTACCTGCCCAACTGATCGCCTGGCAGTGGCCACTGGCAGTGGCTAGTGGCAGGAACGAGGAACGAGGAACGAGGAACGGGGAACGAGAAACGAGGAACGAGGAACAGGACACGAGGGACGCGTTACAAGAAAAAAACGCGAATTTTTGCTAAGCTTCCGCCGATCTAACTTTGTTAATTTTCAATCGATTTGGCTGAAATTTTGTCAGCGGGTGTCTTCTAGACTCTCTCACATATATCCAGAAGGAAATCTCTAGAAAATTTGTTTTACAGGTTTTATTAACTACTTTACCAAAATCTAAGTGATCACAAGTGCCAGGCAAAACCAAACCTCTCCAGCCGCTTGGCGGCTGGAGCGATTAGAGGCTTCGTCCACGCAGAGAGCTTATATTATTTTTCACACTTTTGTATAGCTTGGCTTAAGTGAACGGAAATGTCGAAAGAGACCCTGAAAAAACTTCATTTGTTTTGAATACACTGGCAGATTGGATTTGAATTTCGCGCCAAAATCGTTTTTGAAGTTTCTCTGCATTTAGAGGGCTTGTCACTGTCATTTTAGAAGTTTTTCTGCATGTTGAGTTTGTGCCGCAACTGTTTTTCATTTTGTTTGACGGCTGCATCAACATTCAACAAAAAAGTGCTAGATGATTGATCCAGAAGTGCTAGATAATCCACTCCACAGCGGTTTTAGGTGGTCATAACTTTTGAGGGGCGCATTTTCTCCGCTGTAGTACCGCAACTGTGCCGCAGTCCCCATAGTTCCGCAGTTGTACCGCAATGACGATGTAGTGGGCTCGCACTTGTGTCAAATACCGCGATAGCGCCGCAATGATTACGGTACTACAGCGGCAAAATCACAGGGCCGCTGAAACCAGCCATGCCATTTATCGATCCACTTAACCCGGGTTGCCACGCATCCCATCCATTCGTCTTCCTCTTTCAGCTCTGTTGGAACGGAAGCGTATCTCTTGCTTTTCTCAAAATTCATAACCTTCCTTAAAGAAACACTGACACATTTGTCCTCCTTTGTCTTACAAGCGTATATGTTGACAAAGTTTTGATTCATTTTTTTGAGTGAAAGTTTAGAATCATTTTTTGAGCTTAAGAAGCTTTTTGAGTTTTGAGCTTTTCAGTTTTTTGAGCACATTCGACCACACTTACCTGAATTCATGAACTTGAATTCTATAATATTCACATTCTGTGCCAAGACGAGGTCCCATAGTTCTCTCGCGTGTGTTTCCAGGGATAAGCGGATTTTTTCAAAACCTTTTTAGAGGCTGTGCCCACTATCGAAAGCCGTATTCTAGTTTTCTATGTTTTTCAGTGGGCAAGTTCTCGATGTAGAGGATAATTGGGAAACGTCTCTATAGAACTTATGAAAGACGAATAAAAAACTTTCTTAAAAAACCAATTAATTATTTATTTACGCCTGCTGGTGTGTTTTGCGCACTGCAGACAAAACTTCAGACCAAACATCGCAAATTGTTTTGAGCTTTGAAAATGTTAGGTACGTGACTTTGCTTTCTGTTTCGTGTACCAGAAACTCTTGAAAAAATAACAAAGTTGAAAGCTCATGTTTGGATCTTACAATTTCTCGGAATAAACAGTTTTCGGAAATTCGGCAACAGTTCCTTTGATACTAGAAGCTATGGACAACTGTCACATGGCCTAGGCGGGGTGATCCAATAGGTCGACTGGTTCACGAGATTTTCACACGTTTTCTGGCCGTATTTCGAGTTGCTTCCATCCCTACTATTCTCAGAAGAACCCAAAGCTTACTTTCCTGTGAAAAACGGGCAAATTTCTCATCGTGAGCACTGCTTTTAAAATCAGATTTTGAAAAACGAGTGACCATCTCACAAGCGAAGTATACAAAGCGTAGGTCAGATCTGCGGAAACGAAACGTATTCTCAGTATCTCTTGTGCATCTATAGTAAAACTTTGCAGTGCCACGCCATAAGCTGCTGGTTCCAAAAAGTTCATTCATTCATTCATTGAGTACGTCGTACAAGACAGACGCTAGAAAAAGTTGCGAAAATTCTGAAAACAATACGAATTACAAACATATCTGAGACTTCAGTAAAATTTTAGCCATTCCCCGTTTAAATGACATCGTAGACCTGGCAGTGAGAGTGGGTTGCCCCACGCGCAGATACGCTGACCCCGCTGAGTGATGAGCTTTGCTAGAATTTCACGATAAGGTAAGGGTATCATCACGAGTTATTTGGGATGTTTTGAAAAAGAAATCGGGTTTGCTCAAAACTTGTATGTAAGGGTATTCTAGGGTGATCAAAACGAATCTGGGGTCTGTTTGTCGAAATGCTAGAAGTACACCCCCTGTTAGAAGTACACCTGTCATAGAGGTACATCAAAAAGACGGGTCTATGAGAATAAGAAGTACACATTCTATTTGAAGTACACCTCTAATTGAAGTGCGTCTAAAATAGAGGCGTGAGGATTAGAAGTGCATGTACCTCCAAAAGAGAAAATCCGGTATATCAATTAGGTGTTGCAGGCGAAAAGTTTAGTCCTCTTCGGTAGCTACTCCCTTAAGTTCCCTTCATTAAGCTGAGTATTCACTCCACTAGGATGATACCAAGTCTATCCACTCTCTGGTCTCTTACCGAAGATTTTCTCATTTTGAGACGACACCCATTAATGGTCTAAAGCCTGTCCGAATAAGACTCTCCTCCCAAGCGGTCAGCATGCGCAACGAGCACACGTCAAACCTAGTGCATACTAGAGTGTTGCCCGATTATTCGTTTATTCGAATAATATTCGAATATTCAAACAATTCGAATTTTAAAAGAAGTGGAATATTCGGTTCATTCGAACAATCGAATATTCAAGGAAGCGGGTTATTCGAATTATTGCTTATTCGAATATTCAAAAAAAATATTTGTTCCAACACTCTAGCGCATACTTCCCGCGTTGCGCGATCGCGACAGTGCATACCAGCAATATCGATTTTCGGTCGATATAGATGACAAGCATTATGTCGCGTCGCACGTTGCAGGAAGTATGCACTAGGCCTCATGAAGGCACTTTTCAGACGAGCTGACCGACGACTGAGATACAGCTAACTGGAATATTGTTCCCAATTTGTCTGATATTCGTGGTAATCTATTCACGAATCCAAAAAAAACCTTCGCGGCGGCCGGTCAACATGCTCACCGGCCGCGTGGGCGATCAGTCTCATTCGTATAGACCTAAATTACTCTGTGGAAGTAATAACAATTTTATTAATTCTAGTGTGAAAAAAATTGAGTGTGATCGTCCCACACGAAGAGTAACTAGACTTTCAAAATGGCAACAAGTTCATCGGAGAAGAGATGTGTAGGGGCAAATATGTAGCTGCGTGGACTACCATGTAGCCGTGTTTTCTCGTGAACTATAGTGCCAACGTAACTACATAGCACGTATTCGTGGTTTATGCAGCCGATTCTTTGGCGTCCAGTGTGTGGATAATGCTACTGAAAGCGAATTAAATCTATGGGTCGTGGGAAAATATAGTGGAGTCCACCAAGAGTGTCTCATTTACTTATCATTGAGAAGCGGTCGAGTGGAGTTCAATGAACATGAAACTCGTTGCAGCACAACCGCTCTCGCTCAATCGGTATCGAGCGTGCTGGCATGGGATTCATGCTCATTGATCCCCAGCCGACCGCTTCTTATTGATAAGTAAATGAGACACCCTTGGTGGACTCCACTATACTTTTTTCAGTAGAGATTGTGCAAGAATCAAGAAGACGTGGCCGATAATGACTTGGTGATAGCAGAAATGGCTTGGAAACAAAATTATAGGCTCAGCAGGAGCACCAAATCTGAGACGGAAGCGCTCTTGCGGCAAGGTCGTGACTGCCCGCAATCGCCCCGCAGTCGTACCGCAATCGTGCCTCTGCGGCTCCGGCCGGGATTACGGTACGATTGCGGGGCGATTGCGGCCAGTTCTCTTTGAGTTCGGAGCTCCAATTTCCGTGGGTGTTGTCAGCTAGCCCGAATTGTTTGATTGCAAACTTAAAATTGAAAGTGAGTTTAGTCGCGCATGATGTCTTAAACAAGGCCAATGCACCAACCTTTTCAAAATTTATTCTGAGCATACCTAAAGCTAATTCAATGGTTGAGTCAGCTCTACTCACATCGGCCGAGCCGTTCTTGCCTTGCTCAGTTTTCGACCTATCAAGGAACAGCCTTAGGCGCTTAGCCGATTTTGAGTTTGGGGTTATGGATCACTGTCTCTCCCCTGAACATATTGAGATTACATTCCGAAACTTCATAGTATGGGGGTAAACCCATGTAAAAGTTGCTTTAGGAGAATGATACATAAACTCTTTCAAATCAAGGACCTCTACCCACGCTTTATTCTCTGCTACAAGAAAAAACACTAAAACCTAATGCGCCGGTATTGACATGAAAACTGCTATAGGACCAGCACTGGTCATAGAGATGGTTCGTTTAAAAAAAAGGATTTTTCCCACATGATCTGAATAATCAACATCGTTAGTAATCGTGCAACAGGTCTAATTTGGGAATTCTGCATAACTATGATGCGGGCTGATAGTAGTAGTATTACAAGCTTACTGAGCTATTCACCTTCAATAGTAACCTGTAAGACTCTTCAGATGACTAGGTTTCCAGCTGCGTCTATTTTACCCTGCCTCTTACGTCTCTTACGAGGGAAGGTTGCACACATAAGATGGAGTTTCAAGATGCCACTTTAAAATGTTCTAGGAGGAGGACAGCGCTCTAATATCCCAAACTCAAAATTGGCTAGATGCCTCAGGGCTTTGCAGGAGATTTCCAAAAGTGGGTTCTTCCATAGCTTTGCCAATAGAAAAAGGGGTACATGAATGACAATTTTCAGGGCGTTCAAAAAATTGTCTCGGACTGTGCCTAAAACTTGTCTCTGGGGGTTGTTTTGGGTGCTAATTACGAATCTGAGTCCCGTTTGTCAATATTTGAAACATTCCATCTGATTTGATCCGAAGCTCCCGAATGGGGGAGAATTTGCTGGCCAAACGCGACTTTTGACGATTTCGAGAATCCTACGATCAAATCGCCTCAAAGCTTGCACACGGGGGCTATTTGGGCTGCCTAACACGAAACTACAACCCATTTATCGATTTCCAGTGAATTACGGTAGGTTACGGTGGGTATACGGTAGCTCGGTCAAAGTCTCAGATTAGACTCAAAATTTCGCTGTGGGTGGTGTTTGGGACATTGATTACGAAATTGAGGTCCATTTTTCAATTTTCGAAATTTTAAGGTACGTATCGCGAGCTAAAAGGCATTATGCCTACCGTTACCAGCAGTATCCCTGCGCTTGGCGAGAAATAGACCCCAGATCCGGGTTCAGGGCACAAATAACCCCCAGTTGAAAGTTTTGAGCCTAATCCGAAGAAAAAATTCTTAACGCCCCGAAAATTCCCTGTTTTTTCTGGATCAAAAAAAATGCCGTTTTTGGAATCCCCGCAGCCATTTAGCCAATTTTAAGCATGGATCAATTATATACTCTCACTGACCTACAGCAACGACAACATGGTTTCCCAAATCGCCACCGGAAGGTAACATGCCTCCCTTGTTAGTTTACGCAGTTCCAACAACTTTCTCTGGAAACTTTTGAGAAATTTGAATTAAGGAGTTTATTGCTAACTGAACAGAACAGGAATCACTTGGACATGAAACTATTTTGATCTGTCCGGGTTGTCTTTAACGATGATTCTTTGGAGTAGTTTTTTTCGTAGTTCTTAAATTTCCTCAGGATCTTTATCACTAGAATCCAAGTGGGTCCTTGACGAAAAATTCCGCCGGAAATGGATTGTATTCTCTAACCTGAAACAGAATGCATTTGCTCAAAACACAGGAACACAAAATCTGGAGGAGTGTTATTCAGAGAACACTAATGCGCCCACATGAGCTTTTACCTTTTCCAGAATAAGTTCTAACGGAATTAACACTCAAAAGCGGGTTCTCATACTAATTAATACAAAACTCACAGTTTTTGCAGTTGCTACCTCGCTACAATATTGGGTAGAGTCTGATGGTGGATTGCTTGCCTGCCTAGAAAAAACTGACTGCCAATACATGCTTCAGCTGTGTAGCGACTGCTCAGAAATTTTGAATCAAGTTACTGCGAGATATACGGGCGACATCAAGTTACTTGTGGCTTATCCGAGTTTTTAAGTTACTTGCGAGGTTTGTAACTTACATGGGCATAACAATGTTACTTGTGACTTTTGAATCTGGCAAGTAACTCACATTGGCCCATCAATCCTCACAACTAGGAGTGTGCAGGACATCATGGAACGTGTGCAGGACCTTAGTAGGGGTGTGCAGGACATCATGGGACCTGTGCAGGACCCCAGTAGCGGTGTGCAGGACGTCGTGGAATGTGTGCAGGACCTCAGTAGGAGAGTGCAGTACATTATGGGAACTGTAGAGGACCCCAGTAGGGATGTGCAGGACGTCGTAGAATGTGTGCAGGACATCAGTACGAGTGAGCAGGACATCATGGAACCTGTGCAGGACCTCAGTAGGGGTGTGCAATACGTCGTAGAATGTGTGCAGGACCTCAGTAGAAGTGTGCAGGACATCATGGAACGTGTGCAGGACCTTAGTAGGGGTGTGCAGGACATCATGGGACCTGTGCAGGACCCCAGTAGCGGTGTGCAGGACGTCGTGGAATGTGTGCAGGACCTCAGTAGGAGAGTGCAGGACATTATGGGAACTGTACAGGACCCCAGTAGGGATGTGCAGGACGTCGTAGAATGTGTGCAGGGCCTCAGTAGGAGTGTGCAGGACATCAAGGAACTTGTGCAGGACCCCAGTAGGGTGTGCAGAACGTCGTAGAGTGTGTGCAGGACATCAGTACGAGTGAGCAGGACATCATGGAACCTGTGCAGGACCTCAGTAGGGGTGTGCAATACGTCGTAGAACGTGTGCAGGACCTCAGTAGAAGTGTGCAGGACATCATGGAACGTGTGCAGGACAAGAGTACGAGTGAGCAGGACATCATGGAACCTGTGCAGGACCTCAGTAGGGGTGTGCAAGACGTCGTAGAATGTGTGCAGGACCTCAGTAGAAGTGTGCAGGACATCATGGAACTTGTGCAGGACCTTAGTAGGGGTGTGCAGGACATCATGGGACCTGTGCAGGACCCCAGTAGCGGTGTGCAGGACGTCGTGGAATGTGTGCAGGACCTCAGTAGGAGAGTGCAGGACATTATGGGAACTGTACAGGACCCCAGAAGGGATGTGCAGGACGTCGTAGAATTTGTGAAGGACATCATGGAACATGTGCAGGACCTTAGTAGGAGTGTGCAGGACACCTTGGGACCTAAATAGGACTCCACTAAGGGTCTGCAGGGCGTCGTAGAATGTGTGCAGGACCTCAGTAGGAGTGTGCAGGACATCAAGGAACTTGTGCAGGACCCCAGTAGGGTGTGCAGAACGTCAAAGAATGTGTGCAGAACCTCAGTACGAGTGTGCAGGACATCATGGAACCTGTGCAGGACCCCAGTAGGAGTGTGCAGGACATCATGGAACGTGTGCAGGACCTTCGTAGGGGTGTGCAGGACATCATGGAACGTGTGCAGGACATCAGTACGAGTGAGCAGGACATCATGGAACCTGTGCAGGACCTCAGTAGGGGTGTGCAATACGTCGTAGAATGTGTGCAGGACCTCAGTAGAAGTGTGCAGGACATCATGGAACTTGTGCAGAACCTTAGTAGGGGTGTGCAGGACATCATGGGACCTGTGCAGGACCCCAGTAGCGGTGTGCAGGACGTCGTGGAATGTGTGCAGGACCTCAGTAGGAGAGTGCAGGACATTATGGGAACTGTACAGGACCCCAGAAGGGATGTGCAGGACGTCGCAGAATGTGTGAAGGACATCATGGAACATGTGCAGGACCTTAGTAGGAGTGTGCAGGACACCTTGGGACCTAGATAGGACTCCATTAAGGGTCTGCAGGGCGTCGTAGAATGTGTGCAGGACCTCAGTAGGAGTGTGCAGGACATCAAGGAACTTGTGCAGGACCCCAGTAGGGTGTGCAGAACGTCAAAGAATGTGTGCAGGACCTCAGTACGAGTGTGCAGGACATCATGGAACCTGTGCAGGACCCCAGTAGGAGTGTGCAGGACATCATGGAACGTGTGCAGGACCTTCGTAGGGGTGTGCAGGACATCATGGGACCTGTGCAGGACCTCAGTAGCGGTGTGCAGGACGTCGTGGAATCTGTGCAGGACTTCAGTAGGAGAGTGCAGGACATTATGGGAACTGTACAGGACCCCAGTAGGGATGTGCAGGACGTCGTAGAATGTGTGCAGGACATCAGTACGAGTGAGTAGGACATCATGGAACCTGTGCAGGACCTCAGAAGGAGTGTGCAATACGTCGTAGAATGTGTGCAGGACCTCAGTAGAAGTGTGCAGGACATCATGGAACGTGTGCAGGACCTTAGTAGGGGTGTGCAGGACATCATGGGAACTGTACAGGACCCCAGTAGGGATGTGCAGCACGTCGTGGAATGTGTGCAGGACCTTAGTAGGAGAGTGCAGGACATTATGGGAACTGTACAGGACCCCAGTAGGGATGTGCAGGACGTCGTAGAATGTGTGAAGGACATCATGGAACATGTGCAGGACCTTAGTAGGAGTGTGCAGGACACCTTGGGACCTAAATAGGACTCCATTAAGGGTCTGCAGGGCGTCGTAGAATGTGTGCAGGACCTCAGTAGGAGTGTGCAGGACATCAAGGAACTTGTGCAGGACCCCAGTAGGGTGTGCAGAACGTCAAAGAATGTGTGCAGGACCTCAGTACGAGTGTGCAGGACATCATGGAACCTGTGCAGGACCTCAGTAGGGGTGTGCAATATGTCGTACAATGTGTGCAGGACCTCAGTAGGAGTGTGCAGGACATCATGGAACGTGTGCAGGACCTTAGTAGGGGTCTGCAGGACATCACTGGACCTGTGCAGGACCCCAGTAGCGGTGCGCAGGACGTCGTAGAATGTGTGCAGGACCTCAGTAGGGGTGTGCAGGACATCATGGAACGTGTGCAGGAACCCAATAGAGGTGTGCAGGACATCATGAAACGTGTGCACGACATCAAGGAACTTGTGCAGGATCCCAGTAGGGATGTGCAGGGCGTCGTAGAATGTGTGCAGGACATCAGTACGAGTGAGTAGGACATCAGTACGAGTGAGTAGGACATCATGGAACCTGTGCAGGACCTCAGTAGGAGTGTGCAATACGTCGTAGAATGTGTGCAGGACCTCAGTAGAAGTGTGCAGGACATCATGGAACGTGTGCAGGACCTTAGTAGGGGTGTGCAGGACATCATGGGACCTGTGCAGGACCCCAGTAGCGGTGTGCAGCACGTCGTGGAATGTGTGCAGGACCTCAGTAGGAGAGTGCAGGACATTATGGGTACTGTACAGGACCCCAGTAGGGATGTGCAGGACGTCGTAGAATGTGGGAAGGACATCATGGAACATGTGCAGGACCTTAGTAGGAGTGTGCAGGACACCTTGGGACCTAAATAGGACTCCATTAAGGGTCTGCAGGGCGTCGTAGAATGTGTGCAGGACCTCAGTAGGAGTGTGCAGGACATCAAGGAACTTGTGCAGGACCCCAGTAGGGTGTGCAGAACGTCAAAGAATGTGTGCAGGACCTCAGTACGAGTGTGCAGGACATCATGGAACCTGTGCAGGACCTCAGTAGGGGTGTGCAATATGTCGTAGAATGTGTGCAGGACTTCAGTAGGAGTGGGCAGGACATCATGGAACGTGTGCAGGACCTTAGTAGGGGTCTGCAGGACATCACTGGACCTGTGCAGGACCACAGTAGCGGTGCGCAGGACGTCGTAGAATGTGTGCAGGACATCAGTACGAGTGAGTAGGACATCATGGAACCTGTGCAGGACCTCAGAAGGAGTGTGCAATACGTCGTAGAATGTGTGCACGACATCAAGGAACTTGTGCAGGATCCCAGTAGGGATGTGCAGGACGTCGTAGAATGTGTGCAGGACATCAGTACGAGTGAGTAGGACATCTGGGAACTGTACAGGACCCCAGTAGGGATGTGCAGGACGTCGTAGAATGTGTGCAGGGCCTCAGTAGGAGTGTGCAGGACATCATGGAACCTGTGCAGGACCTCAGTAGGGGTGTGCAATATGTCGTAGAATGTGTGCAGGACTTCAGTAGGAGTGTGCAGGACATCATGGAACGTGTGCAGGACCTTAGTAGGGGTCTGCAGGACATCACTGGACCTGTGCAGGACCACAGTAGCGGTGCGCAGGACGTCGTAGAATGTGTGCAGGACCTCAGTAGGGGTGTGCAGGACATTATGGAACGTGTGCAGGAACTCAATAGAGGTGTGCAGGACATCATGAAACGTGTGCAGGACATCAAGTAACTTGTGCAGGATCCCAGTAGGGGTGTGCAGGACATCATGGAACGTGTGCAGGAACCCAATAGAGGTGCGCAGGACATCATGAAACGTGTGCAGGACATCAAGGAACTTGTGCAGGACCTTAGTAGGAGTGTGCAGGATATCATGGAACGTGTGCAGGACCTTAGTAGGGGTGTGCAGGACATCATGGGATCTGTGCAGGACCCCAGTAGCGGTGTGCAGCACGTCGTGGAATGTGTGCAGGACCTCAGTAGGAGAGTGCAGGACATTACGGGAACTGTACAGGACCCCAGTAGGGATGTTCAGGACGTCGTAGAATGTGTGCAGGGCCTCAGTAGGAGTGTGCAGGACATCAGGGAACTTGTGCAGGACCCCAGTAGGGTGTGCAGAACGTCGTAGAGTGTGTGCAGGACATCAGTACGAGTGAGCAGGACATCATGGAACCTGTGCAGGACCTCAGTAGGGGTGTGCAATACGTCGTAGAACGTGTGCAGGACCTCAGTAGAAGTGTGCAGGACATCATGGAACGTGTGCAGGACATCAGTACGAGTGAGCAGGACATCATGGAACCTGTGCAGGACCTCAGTAGGGGTGTGCAATACGTCGTAGAATGTGTGCAGGACCTCAGTAGAAGTGTGCAGGACATCATGGAACTTGTGCAGGACCTTAGTAGGGGTGTGCAGGACATCATGGGACGTGTGCAGGACCCCAGTAGCGGTGTGCAGGACGTCGTGGAATGTGTGCAGGACCTCAGTAGGAGAGTGCAGGACATTATGGGAACTGTACAGGACCCCAGAAGGGATGTGCAGGACGTCGTAGAATGTGTGCAGGACATCATGGAACATGTGCAGGACCTTAGTAGGAGTGTGCAGGACATCTTGGGACCCAAATAGGACTCCAGTAGGGGTCTGCAGGACGTCGTAGAATGTGTGCAGGGCCTCAGAAGGAGTGTGCAGGACATCATGGAACCTGTGCAGGACCTCAGTAGGGGTGTGCAATACGTCATAGAATGTGTGCAGGACCTCAGTAGAAGTGTGCAGGACATCATGGAACTTGTGCAGGACCTAAGTAGGGGTGTGCAGGACATCATGGGACCTGTGCAGGACCCCAGTAGCGGTGTGCAGGACGTCGTGGAATGTGTGCAGGGCCTCAATAGGAGTGTGCAGGACATCAAGGAACTTGTGCAGGACCTTAGTAGGAATGTGCAGGACGTCGTAGAATGTGTGCAGGACATCATGGAACATGTGCAGGACCTTAGTAGGAGTATGCAGGACATCTTGGGACCTAAATAGGACTCCAGTAGGGGTCTGCAGGACGTCGTAGAATGTGTGCAGGGCCTCAGTAGGAGTGTGCAGGACATCAAGGAACTTGTGCAGGACCCCAGTAGGGTGTGCAGAACGTCGTAGAGTGTGTGCAGGACATCAGTACGAGCGAGCAGGACATCATGGAACCTGTGCAGGACCTCAGTAGGGTTGTGCAATACGTCGTAGAACGTGTGCAGGACCTCAGTAGAAGTGTGCAGGACATCATGGAATGTGTGCAGGACATCAGTACGAGTGAGCAGGACATCATGGAACCTGTGCAGGACCTCAGTAGGGGTGTGCAATACGTCGTAGAATGTGTGCAGGACCTCAGTAGAAGTGTGCAGGACATCATGGAACTTGTGCAGGACCTTAGTAGGGGTGTGCAGGACATCATGGGACCTGTGCAGGACTCCAGTAGGGGTCTGCAGGACGTCGTAGAATGTGTGCAGGACCTCAGTAGGAGTGTGCAGGACCTTATTAGGAGTGTGCAGGACATCTTGGGACCTAAATAGGACTCCAGTAGGGGTCTGCAGGACGTCGTAGAATGTGTGCAGGACCTCAGTAGGAGTGTGCAGGACATCAAGGAACTTGTGCAGGACCCCAGTAGGGGTTTGCAGAACGTCGTAGAATGTGTGCAGGACATCAGTATGAGTGTGCAGGACATCATGGAACCTGTGCAGGACCTCAGTAGGGGTGTGCAATACGTTGTAGAATGTGTGCAGGACCTCAGTAGGAGTGTGCAGGACATCATGGAACGTGTGCAGAACCTTAGTAGGGATGTGCAGGACATCGTAGAATGTGTGCAGGACATCATGGAACATGTGCAGGACCTTAGTAGGAGTGTGCAGGACATCTTGGGACCTAAGCAGGACTCCAGTAGGGGTCTGCAGGACGTCGTAGAATGTGTGCAGGACCTCAGTACGAGTAAGCAGGACATCATGGAACCTGTGCAGGACCTCAGTAGGGGTGTGCAATACGTCGTAGAATGTGTGCAGGACCTCAGTAGGAGTGTGCAGGACATCATGGAACGTGTGCAGGACCTTAGTATGGGTGTGCAGGACATCATGGGACCTGTGCAGGACCCCAGTAGCGATGTGCAGGACGTCGTGGAATGTGTGCAGGACCTCAGTAGGAGAGTGCAGGACATTATGGGAACTGTACAGGACCCCAGTAGAAATGTGCAGGACGTCGTAGAATGTGTGCAGGACATCAGTACGAGTGAGTAGGACATCATGGAACCTGTGCAGGACCTCAGTAGGAGTGTGCAATACGTCGTAGAATGTGTGCAGGACCTCAGTAGAAGTGTGCAGGACATCATGGAACGTGTGCAGGACCTTAGTAGGGGTGTGCAGGACATCATGGGACCTGTGCAGGACCCCAGTAGCGGTGTGCAGGACGTCGTGGAATGTGTGCAGGGCCTCAATAGGAGTGTGCAGGACATCAAGGAACTTGTGCAGGACCCCAGTAGGGTGTGCAGGACGTCGTAGAATGTGTGCAGGACCTCAGTAGAAGTGTGCAGGACATCATGGAACGTGTGCAGGACATCAGTACGAGTGAGTAGGACATCATGGAACCTGTGCAGGACCTCAGTAGGGGTGTGCAATACGTCATAGAATGTGTGCAGGACCTCAGTAGAAGTGTGCAGGACATCATGGAACTTGTGCAGGACCTAAGTAGGGATGTGCAGGACGTCGTAGAATGTGCAGGACATCATGGAACCTGTGCAGGACCTTGGGAGTGTGCAGGACATCTTGGGACTCGCAGACTCCAGTAGCGGTGTGCAGGACGTCGTGGAATGTGTGCAGGGCCTCAGTAGGAGTGTGCAGGACATCAAGGAACTTGTGCAGGACCCCAGTAGGGTGTGCAGGACGTCGTAGAATGTGTGCAGGACATCATGGAACATGTGCAGGACCTTAGTAGGAGTGTGCAGGACATCTTGGGACCTAAATAGGACTCCAGTAGGGGTCTGCAGGACGTCGTAGAATGTGTGCAGGGCCTCAGTAGGAGTGTGCAGGACATCAAGGAACTTGTGCAGGACCCCAGTAGGGTGTGCAGAACGTCATAGAATGTGTGCAGGACCTCAGTACGAGTGAGCAGGACATCATGGAACCTGTGCAGGACCTCAGTAGGGGTGTGCAGGACATCATGGAACCTGTGCAGGACCTCAGTAGGGGTGTGCAATACGTCGTAGAATGTGTGCAGGACCTCAGTAGGAGTGTGCAGGACATCATGGAACGTGTGCAGGACCTTAGTAGGGATGTGCAGGACGTCGTAGAATGTGTGCAGGACATCATGGAACATGTGCAGGACCTTAGTAGGAGTATGCAGGACATCTTGGGACCTAAGCAGGACTCCAGTAGGGGTCTGCAGGACGTCGTAGAATGTGTGCAGGACCTCAGTAGGAGTGTGCAGGACCTTATTAGGAGTGTGCAGGACATCTTGGGACCTAAATAGGACTCCAGTAGGGGTCTGCAGGACGTCGTAGAATGTGTGCAGGACCTCAGTAGGAGTGTGCAGGACATCAAGGAACTTGTGCAGGACCCCAGTAGGGGTTTGCAGAACGTCGTAGAATGTGTGCAGGACATCAGTATGAGTGTGCAGGACATCATGGAACCTGTGCAGGACCTCAGTAGGGGTGTGCAATAATTGTAGAATGTGTGCAGGACCTCAGTAGGAGTGTGCAGGACATCATGGAACGTGTGCAGAACCTTAGTAGGGATGTGCAGGACATCGTAGAATGTGTGCAGGACATCATGGAACATGTGCAGGACCTTAGTAGGAGTGTGCAGGACATCTTGGGACCTAAGCAGGACTCCAGTAGGGGTCTGCAGGACGTCGTAGAATGTGTGCAGGACCTCAGTAGGAGTGTGCAGGGCATCAAGGAACTTGTGCAGGACCCCAGTAGGGGTGTGCAGAACGTCGTAGAATGTGTGCAGGACCTCAGTAGGAGTGTGCAGGACATCATGGAACGTGTGCAGGACCTTAGTATGGGTGTGCAGGACATCATGGGACCTGTGCAGGACCCCAGTAGCGATGTGCAGGACGTCGTGGAATGTGTGCAGGACCTCAGTAGGAGAGTGCAGGACATTATGGGAACTGTACAGGACCCCAGTAGAAATGTGCAGGACGTCGTAGAATGTGTGCAGGACATCAGTACGAGTGAGTAGGACATCATGGAACCTGTGCAGGACCTCAGTAGGAGTGTGCAATACGTCGTAGAATGTGTGCAGGACCTCAGTAGAAGTGCGCAGGACATCATGGAACGTGTGCAGGACCTTAGTAGGGGTGTGCAGGACATCATGGGACCTGTGCAGGACCCCAGTAGCGGTGTGCAGCACGTCGTGGAATGTGTGCAGGACCTCAGTAGGAGAGTGCAGGACATTATGGGAACTGTACAGGACCCCAGTAGGGATGTGCAGGACGTCGTAGAATGTGTGAAGGACATCATGGAACATGTGCAGGACCTTAGTAGGAGTGTGCAGGACACCTTGGGACCTAAATAGGACTCCATTAAGAGTCTGCAGGGCGTCGTAGAATGTGTGCAGGACCTCAGTAGGAGTGTGCAGGACATCAAGGAACTTGTGCATTACCCCAGTAGGGTGTGCAGAACGTCAAAGAATGTGTGCAGGACCTCAGTACGAGTGTGCAGGACATCATGGAACCTGTGCAGGACCTCAGTAGGGGTGTGCAATATGTCGTAGAATGTGTGCAGGACCTCAGTAGGAGTGTGCAGGACATCATGGAACGTGTGCAGGACCTTAGTAGGGGTCTGCAGGACATCATGGAACGTGTGCAGGAACCCAATAGAGGTGTGCAGGACATCATGAAACGTGTGCAGGACATCATGGAACGTGTGCCGGACCGTAGTAGGAGTGTGCAGGACATCATGGGACCTAAGCAGGACTCCAGTAGGGGTGTGCAGGACATCATGGAACGTGTGCAGGAACCCAATAGAGGTGTGCAGGAATTCAAGGAACTTGTGCAGGACCTCAGTAGGAGTGTGCAGGATATCATGGAACGTGTGCAGGACCTTAGTAGGAGTGTGCAGGACATCATGGAACCTGTGCAGGACCTCAGTAGGGGTGTGCAATATGTCGTAGAATGTGTGCAGGACCTCAGTAGGAGTGTGCAGGATATCATTGAACGTGTGCAGGACATTAGTAGGGGTGTGCAGGACGTCGTATAATGTGTGCAGGACCTCAGTAGGAGTAAGCAGGACATCATGGAACGTGTGCTGGACCTTAGTAGGAGTGTGCAGGACATCATGGGACCTGTGCAGGACCCCAGTAGAGATGTGCAGGACGTCGTGGAATGTGTGCAGGACCTCAGTAGGAGAGTGCAGGACATTATGGGAACTGTACAGGACCCCAGTAGGGATGTGCAGGACGTCGTAGAATGTGTGCAGGACATCAGTACGAGTGAGTAGGACATCATGGAACCTGTGCAGGACCTCAGTAGGAGTGTGCAATACGTCGTAGAATGTGTGCAGGACCTCAGTAGAAGTGTGCAGGACATCATGGAACGTGTGCAGGACCTTAGTAGGGGTGTGCAGGACATCATGGGACCTGTGCAGGACCCCAGTAGCGGTGTGCAGCACGTCGTGGAATGTGTGCAGGACCTCAGTAGGAGAATGCAGGACATTATGGGAACTGTAAAGGACCCCAGTAGGGATGTGCAGGACGTCGTAGAATGTGTGAAGGACATCATGGAACATGTGCATGACCTTAGTAGGAGTGTGCAGGACACCTTGGGACCTAAATAGGACTCCATTAAGGGTCTGCAGGGCGTCGTAGAATGTGTGCAGGACCTCAGTAGGAGTGTGCAGGACATCAAGGAACTTGTGCATTACCCCAGTAGGGTGTGCAGAACGTCAAAGAATGTGTGCAGGACCTCAGTAAGAGTGTGCAGGACATCATGGAACCTGTGCAGGACCTCAGTAGGGGTGTGCAATACGTCGTAGAATGTGTGCAGGACCTCAGTAGGAGTGTGCAGGACATCATGGAACGTGTGCAGGACCTTAGTAGGGATGTGCAGGACGTCGTAGAATGTGTGCAGGACATCATGGAACATGTGCAGGACCTTAGTAGGAGTATGCAGGACATCTTGGGACCTAAGCAGGACTCCAGTAGGGGTCTGCAGGACGTCGTAGAATGTGTGCAGGACCTCAGTAGGAGTGTGCAGGACCTTATTAGGAGTGTGCAGGACATCTTGGGACCTAAGCAGGACTCCAGTAGGGGTCTGCAGGACGTCGTAGAATGTGTGCAGGACCTCAGTAGGAGTGTGCAGGGCATCAAGGATCTTGTGCAGGACCCCAGTAGGGGTGTGCAGAACGTCGTAGAATGTGTGCAGGACCTCAGTACGAGTGAGCAGGACATCATGGAACCTGTGCAGGATCTCAGTAGGGGTGTGCAATACGTCGTAGAATGTGTGCAGGGCCTCAGTAGGAGTGTGCAGGACATCAAGGAACTTGTGCAGGACCCCAGTAGGGTGTGCAGAACGTCGTAGAGTGTGTGCACGACATCGTGGAACATGTGCAGGACCTTAGCAAGAGTGTGCAGGACATCATTGAACATGTGCAAAACCTCAGTAGGGGTGTGCTGGACGTCGTAGACTGTGTGCAGGACCTCAGTAGAAGGGTGCACGACATCATGGAACCTGTGCAGGACCCCAGTTGGGGTGTGCAAAACGTCGTAGAAGGTGTGCAGGACCTCATGGAACGTGTGCAGGACCTTAGTAGGAGTGTGCAGGACATCAAGGAACTTGTGCAGGATCCCAGTAGGGGTGTGCAGGACATCATGGAACGTGTGCAGGACATCATGGAACGTGTGCAGGAACCCAATAGAGGTGTGCAGGAATTCAAGGAACTTGTGCAGGACCTCAGTAGGAGTGTGCAGGATATCATGGAACGTGTGCAGGACCTCAGTAGGAGTGTGCAGGACATCATGGAACCTGTGCAGGACCTCAGTAGGGGTGTGCAATATGTCGTAGAATGTGTGCAGGACCTCAGTAGGAGTGTGCAGGATATCATGGAACCTGTGCAGGACCTCAGTAGGGGTGTGCAATACGTCGTAGAATGTGTGCAGGACCTCAGTAGGAGTGTGCAGGACATCATGGAACGTGTGCAGGACCTTAGTATGGGTGTGCAGGACATCATGGGACCTGTGCAGGACCCCAGTAGCGATGTGCAGGACGTCGTGGAATGTGTGCAGGACCTCAGTAGGAGAGTGCAGGACATTATGGGAACTGTACAGGACCCCAGTAGGGATGTGCAGGACGTCGTAGAATGTGTGCAGGACATCAGTACGAGTGAGTAGGACATCATGGAACCTGTGCAGGACCTCAGTAGGAGTGTGCAATACGTCGTAGAATGTGTGCAGGACCTCAGTAGAAGTGTGCAGGACATCATGGAACGTGTGCAGGACCTTAGTAGGGGTGTGCAGGACATCATGGGACCTGTGCAGGACCCCAGTAGCGGTGTGCAGCACGTCGTGGAATGTGTGCAGGACCTCAGTAGGAGAGTGCAGGACATTATGGGAACTGTACAGGACCCCAGTAGGGATGTGCAGGACGTCGTAGAATGTGTGAAGGACATCATGGAACATGTGCAGGACCTTAGTAGGAGTGTGCAGGACACCTTGGGACCTAAATAGGACTCCATTAAGGGTCTGCAGGGCGTCGTAGAATGTGTGCAGGACCTCAGTAGGAGTGTGCAGGACATCAAGGAACTTGTGCATTACCCCAGTAGGGTGTGCAGAACGTCAAAGAATGTGTGCAGGACCTCAGTACGAGTGTGCAGGACATCATGGAACCTGTGCAGGACCTCAGTAGGGGTGTGCAATATGTCGTAGAATGTGTGCAGGACCTCAGTAGGAGTGTGCAGGACATCATGGAACGTGTGCAGGACCTTAGTAGGGGTCTGCAGGACATCATGGAACGTGTGCAGGAACCCAATAGAGGTGTGCAGGACATCATTAAACGTGTGCAGGACATCAAGGAACTTGTGCAGGATCCCAGTAGGGGTGTGCAGGACATCATGGAACGTGTGCAGGAACCCAATAGAGGTGCGCAGGACATCATGAAACGTGTGCAGGACATCAAGGAACTTGTGCAGGACCTTAGTAGGAGTGTGCAGGATATCATGGAACGTGTGCGGGACCTTAGTAGGGGTCTCCAGGACATCATTGGACCTGTGCAGGACCCCAAAAGGGGTGTGCAGGACCTCAGTAGGAGTGTGCAGGACATCATGGAACGTGTGCAGGAACCCAATAGAGGTGTGCAGGACATCAAGGAACTTGTGCAGGACCTCAGTAGGAGTGTGCAGGATATCATGGAACGTGTGCAGGACCTCAGTAGGAGTGTGCAGGACATCATGGAACCTGTGCAGGACCTCAGTAGGGGTGTGCAATATGTCGTAGAATGTGTGCAGGACCTCAGTAGGAGTGTGCAGGATATCATGGAACCTGTGCAGGACCTCAGTGGGGGTGTGCAATATGTCGTAGAATGTGTGCAGGACATCATGAAACGTGTGCAGGACATCAAGGAACTTGTGCAGGACATCAGTAGGAGTGTGCAGGATATCATGGAACGTGTGCAGGACCTTAGTAGGGGTCTGCAGGGCATCATTGGACCTGTGCAGGACCCCAGTAGGGGTGTGCAGGACGTCGTAGAATGTGTGCAGGACCTCAGTAGGAGTGTGCAGGACATCATGGAACGTGGGCAGGAACCCAATAGAGGTGTGCAGGACATCATGAAACGTGTGCAGGACATCAAGGAACTTGTGCAGGACCTTACTAGGAGTGTGCAGGACATCATGAAGCGTGTGCAGGACTCCAGTAGGGGTGAGCAGAACGTCATGGATTGTATGTAGGACCTTTGTAAAAGTGTTCAGGACATCATGGAACGTGTGCAGGACCCCAGTAAGGATTAGCAGCACGTCATGGAATGTGTGCTGGACCTCAGTAGGAGTGTGCAGGACATCAAGGGACGTGTGCATGACCTCACTTTAATGTTCAGGACACCGTATGCAGCCATGCCTCCGAATCAACAAGAACGATAATTAAGTGCGCCAGAAGAGAGCTACCGTAATCTCGCTCTATGTTTTAACTCCGAATTCGCTACATCTCCACCACCGATGGTGCTGCTTTCCTCCTTTGTAGACCAGGCAGATCCTCAACTGTTGGTTGACCTCTGGAGAAGGACGATGTGTGAATCAAGACACACCGCTCTTCACTTCTTTTCCACTTTACCCTTGATCAATTGGGTATCATCAAATTTGTTTACGAGAGCCGAACAACATCATTCCTGAGATTACGGTAGCCCTCTTCTGGCGCACTTACTATCGTTCTTGTTCCGAATCAGACATATGGGCCGGCGCAGACAAGCCACATCAGCATGAACCGGTGACGATTGGATAGAGCGGCTGACCCTGGGTCTATCCTAGACGTGGTGGGGCCACCCAAGGTTTATTCATAGAAGTGATGAAATACTCTGATGAAAGACGCCTGATACTGCGCTATAAATCATTGTTTTCATAAGAGCTTTATGGAAATACTCCGACTGGTAGCCTTACCAATCGGTGGTTCATTTCATTTCTGTCTTGAATGGTGGATGCCCTCCCCCCTCCGTCTAGGATAGTGCCTAGACCCTGTGCAATTGGGTCATTTTAAAACTCATTCCTTCATTTTTTCGACTTTCAAATTCAAAAAGTTCATGCCTTGTATCTTATCTGTAGGAAGCCGCGTTGCAACTATTATCTTGTAATCTTAGCAGCGGAGCGGTTGTTTCTTCATTTCTACCGCTATTTTTTCTAAAGAAACAACTTGACTTTTAGAGATTTATGATATTACAAAAGGGAAACCCTTGGAAAAAGTTGTGAAATTCCTGAAAGTTGGGCTCCGCAGAAAAGGTTAAGGATTTGGCATTGCTCTAAAATGTCGTGAAATTGTTTAATTAGATTTGGCTATCAAACTGATTTTCTAAATGAGGTACAATTGTTGAATCAACTTGGCTGTTTTGGTATATGCAGATAACATAATCATCAAATGTAGTGAAATTGTTGCAAATGGATTTGGCAGGCGCTCTGTGAATTATCAGAGTCAAATCACGCGTCAGAAGGGGTTTTGCTTGGAGCGTGTATTGAATCAGATGAGAACAAGAATAAGTCTAGCAACAAAAACGTTTCCATACAATGTGAACCGTGAAAGCGTTGAGGACACGAAGACATAGCGTCAGTAGCGAATAAATTGTGTTTTATTTTGCTTCATGATCTTTATCTAATCGGTGAGGGAAGGTCTAGTACCTTAGTGGGAGCTACACTGAAAAGGCAGACTAACATTCGAAAACCTTATTTCTAGTCCACAAGGCCACATTTCGTTTAGCATTGGTAATTGAAAAGCAGTTTTTTTCCTTTTTGTCTTCATTTGCTCGCCAGAGGACCTTCTGACGCGCGATTTGACTCTGATAAATCATAGAGCGCCTGCCAAATCCATTTGCAACAATTTTACTACATTTTATGATTATGTTATCTGCATATACCAACAACAGCTCAATCGATTCAACAATTGCACCTCATTTAGAAAATCATTTGATAGCCAAATCTGATTAAGCAATTTCACGACATTTTAGAGCAATGCCAAATCCTTAACCTTTTATGCGGAGCCCAACATTCAGGAGTGCTGTTGAGTGAATTTTTTGAGAAAGAGAAGAGATGAGGGTGCAAGAACAAGGGGGGAAAATTGTATAGAAGAGCCTGAATGAGACGAAAGCCTGGTTAACTAATATTTCATCGAATAAGGGGTAATGAAAGCAGATCAAAGTACTGGAAGGATAGGATGAGGACGAAGAAGAGACGCCAGATTGATGACGTCACAGCCTTTGCATTCTCCACCACGTCGAGCAAAATCTGCATTTTCCCCCACGTCGGGCAAAGTCATTTCTCCCCCCCCCCCATGTCGGGCAACTACGGCGACGTAGAGGGAGAAAGGAAGGGTCCGACCCGACAGAAATCTGGGGTTGGATCCCGTTCAGGCTGGGGTCGGACCCGGCAAATGTCTGAGAATGCATACCTGGCTTCGACCTCATCACATTGACAGCTCGTGCTGCAGTTGACAGGAACCGATGCGGACAACGAATGGTTGAACAGGATATCAACACTGGGGTGCAACCCTTACCCCTTCCCTTCGGCGGCATTTGCTGCTAGTATAAGCACATTGGGGGTGTGTCTACAAGTCTGTTGGTACCTGCTGATTGGTGCCCCTGCCTCTACAGAATCCAACAGACATTTGAGTGTACACAGGGAACGTTCGAGCAATATAGCGTGCACAACTATATCGCGAAAGTATCCTCACACATTGCATAAAGGTATGGCCGTCCGGCACACTAAGGCCTCTGATCCATAGCACCTTAGGATCCATACCTAGGGAGTTCACGGAGTCTATGGCCACAAGCCACAATTTCGCCACCCTGAATTGCCTGTCATTGTCGAGTGATATCCAACAATCTGCGCTGCTCAATCTTCTTAGCTATTTCCATGCACCCTTTGCTGCTTTGCAGGAAACTCGCCTCAAGGATAGACCCGTCATTAACGTCGGCGAGTACGCCATCTACTGCGGTGACGCTGATGATAGAAGAGTGGGAGACTTTGCGATAGCTGTTAGGCAGGACTACAATGGTATGATCGAAGAATTCGGCTCAACGTCGTGTAGGAATGCATTTGTGCGACTGCGGGATCACAGAGGATTCAATCTGTGTATAGTGAGTACTCATGCACCCATCGGTACCGCCGAAGACAATTCCAGAGGTGCCTTCTACGAGGAACTCAATACGTTGCTAGCCAGGATAGCTTTTCAACATGCTGTTGTCGTGGGAATCGACGCAAACGCGCAGATGGGACTTGATCAGGAATCCGAAGTACTTGGTAAATGGTTTTACCCAGTGGAGCAAACATCGGACTATAGCTACCGCCTTGTCGACTTGTGTGAACACAGTGGTCTGATTATTGCATCGACATTCAAGAGGAATCATCGCCGCCATCAGCTTACGTGGTAGGGACCAACCCAGCTATCTCTGGAAGAGCAGCGGAAGCGGAAAATTACAACTTTGAAGCTACAGTTCGACTATGTTCTGACAAGGTGTATTCCAGTATCGGACATTCGAAGATCTAGAGCTGTGTGGAATGTCGCATTCGATTCGGATCACCGTCCAGTTCTGTTGAACTTCATTGCGAGGATTCATAAGAAGAAGCGGGGTGCTAAGCCTTTCCAGAGGATTGGTATGACAAGTTTCAGAAATGAAGAATGCAGGAAGAACTTCCAACAACGCGCTTCTATCCATATTGGAGTACGGACTAAGAAGAAACTGCGACGCGGACTCTTTCGTCAAGTGCATCCAGGACGCTCCGAAAGAGGCACTTCCGGTTTTACAGCCCAATAAGAAGCTCGCCTACGTCTCAGAGGAAACAGCATCTATACTGCCTTTACTCGGGAGTGCACAAGCTCTCCTTTTCACCCGCACTCGCTGTTACAAGAGTGCAGCACTGCGGCGCGGTCTGTGACGAGCCCTTCTCTCTCACCCCATGTGGCAGGCATCGACTTTCGCATGACCACCGTTCATTCGTCCGCATGACCGGCGATCATGTTCAGAGAAGGTGAGTTTTTGAATTTTTTTGCCGTCTTATGTTGTTTCGGTGATAATTTAAATGTCGACGTAATGGGATGCGGGTAAATGACCCATGGATATGAAACAGTAGACAAATGTTCAAAAACAGAGTTCTCAAAATCATCACCGAAACAACTGAAAACGGCAGAGAAAAAATGAAAAAACTCACTGTCTCTGAGCATGATCGCCGGCCATACGGACGACTGGACGGTGGCCATGCGAAAGTCGATGCCTGTCGCATGGGGTGGGAGAGAACGGGCTCATCACAGACCGCGCTGCCGTGATCCATTCCTGTAGCAGCGTGTGCGGGTGAAAATGGGAGCTTGTGGACTCCCGATTAAAGGCACTACACTTACAACAGAGTATGTGCTCTTCAAACTGCAGGAAACTTCGTGGAGGAGAAGCGTCTGAGGAGGAAGTTGCGTCGGCAGCTTCAAAGTGACCGCGAACGAGAATGGACGTGTAGAGCTAAGGAGTTCGAGAAGGCTTGGGAGGAGAAGAATCCGAGGAAAGCCTACACGTTGTTACGACAGTATAGCGGCAAGATGAAGAGATGTTCTGCTGTCCTCAACACTACCAATGGAGTTGCAGTTGGTGATGCGATGCTGCCATTATGGAAGGATTACTCCAGTTCACTACTGAACCGTCCAGCGCCATCAGTACCTGAGCTCAAGCATGTTCAGAGAGCACATTACGGTGTCAGTGAGGAACCGCCGACTGAGGCTGAAGTTTCGAAATGTGTCCGGAAAACGAAGAAAGGAAAGGTTGGTGGAGATGACAACATCACTGTTCAAATGCTGGAAGCTCTCCGTCCGTCTGGGATTCGTGAAATGACCAACACTATCCGTACCATGTGGATGAGCGAAAGGATACCCGATTCGTGGAGACATGCGATCATCATACCTCTTCAAAAGAAGTTATCAGCCACGGAGCCTAAGAACTATAGGGGGATTTATCTGCTGCGTGTCATGTACAAAGTTTTCGAACGTATCATTCTCGAACGACTTATCAAACATCGTGAGTTAACGACTAGAAATGAGCAAGCTGGTTTTCGACCTGGAAAACCGACAGTCGAGCAAGCTTTCGTTGTGAGAGAAGAGTAATTGAATTGTGGCAGCGGTGTTCGAAGTCATTACAGCTTGCTTTTTTGAACTTTGGAACTGCATTCGACTCTCCTCATCTTGACCGATTGCTCAACGCTCTGCGAGCCTATGGAGTCCTGGAAAAGTATGTTCGACTAATCGAGGACATGAACAGAGGAACAGCAGCAGCAGTTCGTACGCCTGTCGGGTTCACGTCAGCTTTCGAGAAGAGAACAGGAGTAAGGCAAGGAGCTATAGCAGAACCTTTTCTATTGAACTTCGCCGTTGATGACATCATGCGTAGAGTTGCAGAACAGTTTCCTGCGGACGTGATCCTAACACCATCAGGACGCTCCCTTGTCGACCTGGAGTACGCCGACGACATCGTGTTATTCGCTAAAAACAACGCAAAACTGCAAAGGATTGTGAACCTTGTTTCAAAGTATGCCGCAGCCTATAGACTTCGTCTTCGTCCCGACAAATGCAAGCAGATGTGGTTCTCTCAGAGGCCTTCAACGGGAGTTTGTGTGGATGGGCAACGTATCGAACTGGTGGACGATTTCTGTTATCTGGGCTGTTTGCCTAAGAAAGATTGTAGTTATGTAGCGGATATTCAACAACGATGTGCGAAAGCTACGTTTGCATTCAATTCTCTAACCAAGTGTTTGTGGTCCACCCCCATCGCGAAGGAAGTTAGGTTGCGCGTCTACTTATCCGCTATTCGCCCTATCAGATCGGAAACGTGGGCAGCACCGAAGGCGCAGACGGAAAGGTTGAATGGCACGCAGAGGAAGCTGTTTAGACGTTTTCTCGGATTTATCTGGCTGCGGATGTGATACAACGAAGATCTCTACAACGAGATTAACGCCTTACATCAACGTTTGGCACGAGGGAGGTGCCAACATCTCCCAACGCCATTTCAAGCGGCAACGGAAGGTCGTCTTCGTCTGTTCGGGCATATTTTAGGAAGACCGCCAGGGCTGGGAATCATGAACGGCAAACCGTGGGCCACAGTTGGGTTTGCCGCGGAAATAGCACGCATTCTTCGGAGACAAACCAACTGTAGCCCATGGTTTGCGTTCATGAATCCCAGCGCAGATCGTCTTGTTCAACACGCTCTAAGGATGCTTCCGAGTACTGTCTGGAAACGGCCGCCTGGACGTAGGCGAAAGTTTTGAACAGATGTGGTGAAAAAGGATTTGAAATCACTCGGCATTGAAATGCCATTCAGGCGAGATGTTTTACTTAGCAGGAAGTGGAATAGCAACCAACGGATGGATTGTGTTTGAATTGTGGCTGAAGACCGTGACAAATGGACACGGCTGACTACTAGGACGGCACATCTCGGTGAAGATGCGGAATGACCGCGTCAGGCGAAAGCCAACCGTTTAGGTCAAGTAAGTCTAAGTCGAAAGCACATCGTGGAAATGGGGGTGAGCATTTGGGCTACCACCTCATCTAGGAACGATTCTGCCCATCTTGTAGCAAGGTGGCAATCTTCGCCACGATCTGCAATAAGAGAATCGTTATCGCGGCTGGTTTTAGCTACGATCTTCTCAGTGTCCAAATTCAACGTCCAGAAAATTACTCATATTACCTTTTAGTATAATCCTCGAGTTCCAACTGCCCTTTGACATGGAAGTGCTCAGAGCGTTAAGCGCATCTGCGAAAACTTATTATATTGTTAGTAATAGTTGGGCATGCATCGTAAAACTGCGTGGTATTCCGGCCCGAGCTACTGGTTCGAAGAAGTTCTAGGCTCAAAACGCTCGTTTTTTGTAGTTTTGTACCTTCCATAACGCGCAGTAATTCTTCGAATATCAGGACACGGACCCAATAATTGTGTTACCCGGCGCACTCAAAATCAAGCCGCACTACGCAGTTCAGACCTTCGAAGTATATGCCGTATTCATGATCCGGTGCGCATCGAAAGCCAAATTTCTGTGGTTCGGTCACGTTGTGAGGAGAGCCGACAATAGATGAACAAGAAGAACGGTCGAATGGATCCCGATTGGGCGTTTGCGCTGTTTAGCGAGTTCGTATGCTAGATAGGCAGATGTTTTTCGCACGATCCGTGCAGACGAGTCGTCAAAGTATCAAAGTAAAGTAAGGTATTATCGAGCCTTACATGAGGCTATCGACAAAAATGGTAGATACATTTTATGTGTAAATTTTATGCAGAATAAGAATTCTAGTGTCCTGTCTAACCAGTATAATACGGTACGGCGCATAGTCGCTCAAACAGAAAAGTAAGCAAAGGGTTTAATTATCCACATTGTCGACCGGTGCTATGGGAGTAGCGCGACATTTGACGCGTGCCGTCGCACGCTTTTCAAAGCGTCTCTGATCGAAACCGAACAGCAATTCGAAGTCTCAAACTCACTGGTCCAATGAAGGAATAGACGATCTTAGTTCCCAATCGTAAGGGTCAGAGAACCTGGAAAATGGCGTAATACTGGTTTTCTACTATATGTAGTTGTGTCCAATTCCTCTCATTAACATGCAATCGCCACAGATTTGTGACCCCCTTTCGTATATAACTCAGCAAGAAGGGTTCGGTGGTGTCAGAGATTAATGACTCTGCATTATATAACACTGCTCTTATCAATTACATTTGCTCTTGCCTGCTAGCTCCTGTCTTCCCTAGATGATCTACAGGTACTGTAGAGTGTTTGATCTTTTGCCGCCCACTGACGATGCGTGGCCGAAAAGACCCAAACACGCCGGTTGCCTCTTCTAGAGCTAGCAGAGGTTGGTTCTCTGCAATCCTGCTCTCCATTGCTAGCTGTCTTCTGTTCCACCTCCCATTCCCTTCCCCTCGTCTACTTGGTACAGCCCCAATTGTTGAGTCGTTTAGGCAGTGCCGTATTTGAAAACTTCAATCTTTAAAAATGTTCCATATAGCGTCGTATACTTCCCTAGGTGGAGGCTAAATCTCAAAACACGGTTGATCTTGGTTGACATACGATGCACTGTGGACGAAATACCGTGACAGACTGACAGATGCCTTTTGTATATGAATAAGGATTTAAAATTCAAATTCGAAATATGGTCTCAGTACCGCGTACACGATCCCTTGGCTGATGTGCTGTTTTTTCTCGTTTCTCCGCCAAAAACCATACAAAAACTGAACAAAAAATTTTGAAATGGTCATTCTCAGGCGTCATCAGTACTCATTATAGTAATAAGGACTGCTCGACGTTTGTTTGAGAGACGGTTGAACGCATGAGTAAAGAAGTTGAGCTACGCCAATGTCAGCGATACTCACCACTCAAAGCTTCCACCGACTACCACATCAATAGCTCGTTGGAAAACTGCAAACAAACAGGAATTATCTGACTGTTTTGCTTCGCTACCAGAGGTTCCTGATTAGGTATAATAATATTTGTGAGAAACTCGTTAAAAGAAGTGAAATAATTGTTGCATTTGATTTGTCATAGAATTTAAATTTAACACAGAAGAAACACTAAAAGCCCGATGAAATGATGCATGTACCATTGATTTGGATGTGCGCCTTCTTACCAAAAAACGGAAAATCGAATGTGGTCTTGAAAGGGCTAATCTTGCGCTCTCTGAGAACAATTATTGCTCACAGTTGAAAGTTTTCAAGTCTGAGCTCCTTGAAATATTATTTTGTGGCTCCTATCCTATATTTCATTTTTGACGAATCTATGTATGTCAGGGCTCTGTTAAACGCGCGTGATTTGGCCTCTCAAAACCACACTCAATTTTCCGATTTTTCGTGAGAAAGCGCACATCCAAATCAATGGTACATACATCATTCCATCGGGCTTTTAGTGTTTCTTCTGTGTTAAATTTAAATTCTATGACAAACCAAATGCACCAAGTAATTCACTTCTTTTAACGAGTTTCTCACAAATATTAGTATACAAAATCATGAACCTCTGATAGCGAAGCAAAACAGTTGGATAATTTCATTTAATTTTAGCGAAGGTTTCCTTCAGAGATAGGAAGAAGAAAACAGGGCACTATCCTAGAGGAGGAGGGGGGCCACCCAGGATTCAAGACAAACTAAATGAACCACTGACTGGTAAGGCTACCAAACGGAGTGTTTCTGTAGAGCTTTTATAAAAACAATGATTGATAGCACTATCATGCATCTTTTATCAGATTTTTTCTTCATTTCTATCAATAAGTCTTGGCTGCCCCCCCCGTCTAGGATAGACCAGAAAACAGGCCGTTTCCAGTTGGGTCCCGCCCACTTTTACCGGCGTGTTGTGCACTCCCACATGGGGGTCCCGTCCACAGTTCCCGGCGCACTGTGGACTCTCAGTTGGGTCCCGTCATTTTTTCGCGGCACTCTGCGCACTCCCACCTTTATCCCGTCCACAGTTCCCGGCGCTCTGTGGACTCCCAGTTGGGTCCTGCCCACTTTTACCGGTGCGTTGTGCACTCCCACTTGGGCCCCGTCCACAGTTCCCGGCGCTCTGTGGACTCCCAGTTAGGTCCTGCCCACTTTTACCGGCGCGTTGTGCACTCCCACATGGGTCCCGTCCACAGTTCCCGGCGCACTGTGGACTCCCAGTTGGGTCCCGCCCACTTTCAACGGCGTGTTGTGCACTCCCACGTGGGTTCCGTCCACAGTTCCCGGCGCTCTGTGGACTCCCAGTTGGGTCCCGCCCATTTTTACCGGCGCGTTGTGCACTCCCACTTGGGCCCCGTCCACAGTTCCCGGCGCTCTGTGGACTCCCAGTTAGGTCCTGCCCACTTTTACCGGCGCGTTGTGCACTCCCACATGGGTCCCGTCCACAGTTCCCGGCGCACTGTGGACTCCCAGTTGGGTCCCGTCATTTTTTCGCGGCACTCTGCGCACTCCCACCTTTTTCCCGTCCACAGTTCCCGGCGCTCTGTGGACTCCCAGTTGGGTCCCGCCCACTTTTACCGGCGCGTTGTGCACTCCCACATGGGTTCCGTCCACAGTTCCCGGCGCACTGTGGACTCCCAGTTGGGCCCCGCCCACTTTTACCGGCGTGTTGTGCACTCCCACGTGGGTTCCGTCCACAGTTACCGGCGCTCTGTGGACTCCCAGTTGGGTCCCGCCCACTTTTACCGGCGCGTTGTGCACTCCCACTTGGGTTCCGTCCACAGTTCCCGGCGCACTGTGGACTCCCAGTTGGGCCCCGCCCACTTTTACCGGCGTGTTGTGCACTCCCACGTGGGTTCCGTCCACAGTTACCGGCGCTCTGTGGACTCCCAGTTGGGTCCCGCCCACTTTTACCGGCGCGTTGTGCACTCCCACTTGGGTCCCGTCCACAGTTCCCGGCGCACTGTGGACTCCCAGCTGGGTCCCGTCATTTTTTCGCGGCACTCTGCGCACTCCCACCTTTTTCCCGTCCACAGTTCCCGGCGCTCTGTGGACTCCCAGTTGGGTCCCGCCCTCTTTTACCGGCGCGTTGTGCACTCCCACGTTTTGTTCCGTCCACAGTTCCCGCCGCTCTGTGGACTCCCAGTTGGGTCCCGCCCACTTTTACCGGCGCGTTGTGCACTCCCACATGGGTCCCGTTCACAGTTCCCGGCGCACTGTGGACTCCCAGTTGGGTCCCGCCCACTTTTAACGGCGTGTTGTGCACTCCCACGTGGGTTCCGTCCACAGTTCCCGGCGCTCTGTGGACTCCCAGTTGGGTCCCGCCCATTTTTACCGGCGCGTTGTGCACTCCCACTTGGGCCCCGTCCACAGTTCCCGGCGCTCTGTGGACTCCCAGTTAGGTCCTGCCCACTTTTACCGGCGCGTTGTGCACTCCCACATGGGTCCCGTCCACAGTTCCCGGCGCACTGTGGACTCCCAGTTGGATCCCGCCCACTTTTACCGGCGTGTTGTGCACTACCACGTGGGTTCCGTCCACAGTTCCCGGCGCTCTGTGGACTCCCAGTTGGGCCCCGCCCACTTTTACCGGCGCGTTGTGCACTCCCACTTGGGTCCCGTCCACAGTTCCCGGCGCTCTGTGGACCCCCAGTTGGGTCCCGCCCACTTCTACCGGCGTGTTGTGCACTCCCACGTGGGTTCCGTCCACAGTTCCCGGCGCACTGTGGACTCCCAGTTGGGTCCCGTCATTTTTTCGCGGCACTCTGCGCACTCCCACCTTTTTCCCGTCCACAGTTCCCGGCGCTCTGCGGACTCCCAGTTGGGTCACGCCCACTTTTACCGGCGCGTTGTGCACTCCCACATGGGTTCCGTCCACAGTTCCCGGCGCACTGTGGACTCCCAGTTGGGTCCCGCCCACTTTTACCGGCGCGTTGTGCACTCCCACGTGGGTTCCGTCCACAATTACCGGCGCTCTGTGGACTCCCAGTTGGGTCCCGCCCACTTTTACCGGCGCGTTGTGCAGTCCCACTTGGGTCCCGTCCACAGTTCCCGGCGCTCTGTGGACTCCCAGTTGGGTCCCGCCCACTTTTACCGGCGTGTTGTGCACTCCCACGTGGGTTCCGCCCACAGTTCCCGGCGCACTGTGGACTCCCAGTTGGGTCCCGTCATTTTTTGGCGGCACTCTGCGCACTCCCACCTTTTTCCCGTCCACAGTTCCCGGCGCTCTGTGGACTCCCAGTTGGGTCCCGCCCACTTTTACCGACGCGTTGTGCACTCTCACATGGGTTCCGTCCACAGTTCCCGGCGCTCTGTGGACTCCCAGTTGGGTCCCGTCCACTTTTACCGGCGCGTTGTGCACTCCCACTTGGGTCCCGTCCACAGTTCTCGGCGCTCTGTGGACTCCCAGTTGGGTCCTGCCCACTTTTACCGGCGCGTTGTGCACTCCCACATGGGTCCCGTTCACAGTTCCCGGCGCACTGTGGACTCCCAGTTGGGTCCCACCCACTTTTACCGGCGCGTTGTGCACTCCCACTTGGGTCCCGTCCACAGTTCTCGGCGCTCTGTGGACTCCCAGTTGGGTCCCGTCCACTTTTACCGGCGCGTTGTGCACTCCCACTTGGGTTCCGTCCACAGTTCCCGCCGCTCTGTGGACTCCCAGTTGGGTCCCGCCCACTTTTACCGACGCGTTGTGCACTCTAACATGGGTTCCGTCCACAATTTCCGGCGCTCTGTGGACTCCCAGTTGGGTCCCGCCCACTTTTACCGGCGCGTTGTGCACTCCCACTTGAGTCCCGTCCACAGTTACCGGCGCTCTGTGGACTCTCAGTTGGGTCCCGCCCACTCTTACCGGCGCGCTGTGCACTCCCACTTGAGTTCCGTCCACAGTTCCCGGCGCTCTGTGGACTCCCAGTTGGGTGCCGCCCACTTTTACCGGCGCGTTGTGCACTCCCATGGGTTCCGTCCACAGTTCCCGGCGCTCTGTGGACTCCCAGTTGGGTCCCGCCCACTTTACCGGCGCGTTGTGCACTCTAACATGGGTTCCGTCCACAGTTCCCGGCGCTCTGTGGACTCTCAGTTGGGTCCCGCCCACTTTTACCGGCGCTTTGTGCACTCCCACTTGGGTCCCGTCCACAGTTCCCGGCGCTCTGTGGACTCTCAGTTGGGTCCCGCCCACTTTTACCGGCGCGTTGTGCACTCCCACATGGGTTCCGTCCACAGTTCCCGGCGCACTGTGGACTCCCAGTTGGGCCCCGCCCACTTTTACCGGCGCGTTGTGCACTCCCACATGGGTCCCGTCCACAGTTCCCGGCGCACTGTGGACTCCCAGTTGGGCCCCGCCCACTTTTACCGGCGCGTTGTGCACTCCCACATGAGTCCCGTCCACAGTTCCCGGCGCACTGTGGACTCCCACTTGGGTCCCGTCCACATTTCCCGGCGCTCTGTGCACTCCCAGTTGGGTTCCGTCCACAGTTCCCGGCGCTCTGTGGACTCCCAGTTGGGTCCCGCCTACTTTTACCGGCGCGTTGTGCACTCCCACTTGGGTTCCGTCCACAGTTCCCGGCGCTCTATTTACTCCCAGTTGGGTCCCGCCTACTTTTACCGGCGCGTTTTGCACTCCCACGTGGGTTCCGTCCACAGTTACCGGCGCTCTGTGGACTCCCAGTTGGGTCCCGCCCACTTTTACCGGCGCGTTGTGCACTCCCACTTGGGTCCCGTCCACAGTTCCCGGCGCTCTGTGGACTCCCAATTAGGTCCTGCCCACTTTTACCGGCGTGTTGTGCACCCCCACGTGGGGTCCGTCCACAGGTCCCGGCGCTCTGTGGACTCCCAGTTGGGTCCCGCCCACTTTACCGGCGCGTTGTGCACTCCCACCGGGTTCCGTCCACAGTTCCCGGCGCTCTGTGGCCTCTCAGTTGGGTCCTGCCCACTTTTACCGGCGTGTTGTGCACCCCCACGTGGGTTCCGTCCACAGTTCCCGGCGCTCTGTGGACTCTCAGTTGGGTCCCGCCCACTTTTACCGGCGCGTTGTGCACTCCCACTTGGGTCCCGTCCACAGTTCCCGGCGCTCTGTGGACTCCCAGTTAGGTCCTGCCCACTTTTACCGGCGTGTTGTGCACCCCCACGTGGGCTCCGTCCACAGTTCCCGGCGCTTTGTGGACTCCCAGTTGGGTCCCGCCTACTTTTACCGGCGCGTTTTGCACTCCCGCGTGGGCCCCCTCCACAGTTCCCGGCGCTCTGTGGACTCCCAGTTGGGTCCCGCCCACTTTTACCGGCGTGTTGTGCACCCCCACGTGGGCTCCGTCCACAGTTCCCGGCGCTCTGTGGACTCCCAGTTAGGTCCTGCCCACTTTTACCGGCGCGTTGTGCACTCCCACATGGGTCCCGTCCACAGTTCCCGGCGCACTGTGGACTCCCAGTTGGGTCCCGCCCACTTTTACCGGCTCGTTGTGCACTCCCACTCTGGGTCCCGTCCACAGTTCCCGGCGCTCTGTGGACTCCCAGTTGGGTCCCGCCCACTTTTACCGGCTCGTTGTGCACTCCCACTTGGGTCCCGTCCACAGTTCCCGGCGCTCTGTGGACTCCCAGTTGGGTCCCGCCCTCTTTACCGGCGCGTTGTGCACTCCCACGTGGGTTCCGTCCACAGTTCCCGGCGCTCTGTGGACTCCCAGTTGGGTCCCGCCCTCTTTACCGGCTCGTTGTGCACTCCCACATGGGTCCCGTCCACAGTTCCCGGCGCTCTGTGGACTCCCAGTTGGGTCCCGCCCTCTTTTACCGGCGCGTTGTGAACTCCCACGTGGGTTCCGTCCACAGTTCCCGCCGCTCTGTGGACTCCCAGTTGGGTCCCGCCCACTTTTACCGACGCGTTGTGCACTCTAACATGGGTTCCGTCCACAGTTCCCGGAGCGCTGTGCATTCCCAGTTGGCTCCCGTCCACTTTTCCCGGCGCGCTGTGCACTCCCACTTGGGTCCCGTCCACAGTTCCCGGCGCTCTGTGGACTCCCAGTTGGGTCCCGCCTACTTTTACCGGCGCGTTGTGCACTCCCACTTGGGTTCCGTCCACAGTTCCCGGCGCTCTGTTTACTCCCAGTTGGGTCCCGCCCACTTTTTCCGGAGCGCTGTGCATTCCCAGTTGGCTCCCGTCCACAGTTCCCGGCGCTCTGTGGACTCCCAGTTGGGTCCCGCCTACTTTTACCGGCGCGTTTTGCACTCCCACTTGGGTCCCGTCCACAGTTCCCGGCGCTCTGTGGACTCCCAGTTGGGTCCCGCCCACTTTTACCGACGCGTTGTGCACTCCCACTTGGGTCCCGTCCACAGTTCCCGGCGCTCTGTGGACTCCCAGTTGGTTCCCGCCCACTTTTACCGGCTCGTTGTGCACTCCCACTTGGGTCCCGTCCACAGTTCCCGGCGCTCTGTGGACTCCCAGTTGGGTCCCGCCCTCTTTTACCGGCTCGTTGTGCACTCCCACTTCTGGGTCCCGTCCACAGTTCCCGGCGCCTCTGTGGACTCCCAGTTGGGTCCCGCCCTCTTTACCGGCGCGTTGTGAACTCCCACGTGGGTTCCGTCCACAGTTCCCGCCGCTCTGTGGACTCCCAGTTGGGTCCCGCCCTCTTTTACCGGCTCGTTGTGCACTCCCACTTGGGTCCCGTCCACAGTTCCCGGCGCTCTGTGGACTCCCAGTTGGGTCCCGCCCACTTTACCGGCGCGTTGTGCACTCCCCACTTGGGTTCCGTCCACAGTTCCCGCCGCTCTGTGGACTCCCAGTTGGGTCCCGCCCACTTTTACCGACGCGTTGTGCACTCTAACATGGGTTCCGTCCACAGTTCCCGGCGCTCTGTGGACTCCCAGTTGGGTCCCGCCTACTTTTACCGGCGCGTTGTGCACTCCCACTTGGGTCCCGTCCACAGTTCCCGGCGCTCTATTTACTCCCAGTTGGCTCCCGTCCACTTTTCCCGGCGCGTTGTGCACTCCCACTTGGGTCCCGTCCACTATTCCCGGCGCTCTGTTTACTCCCAGTTGGGTCCCGCCCACTTTTTCCGGAGCGCTGTGCATTCCCAGTTGGCTCCCGTCCACAGTTCTCGGCGCTCTGTGGACTCCCAGTTGGGTCCCGCTTACTTTTACCGGCGCGTTGTGCACTCCCACTTGGGTTCCGTCCACAGTTCCCGGTGCTCTGTTTACTCCCAGTTGGGTCCCGCCCTCTTTTACCGGCTCGTTGTGCACTCCCACTTGGGTCCCGTCCACAGTTCCCGGCGCTCTGTGGACTCCCAGTTGGGTCCCGCCCTCTTTTACCGGCTCGTTGTGCACTCCCACTTGGGTCCCGTCCACAGTTCCCGGCGCTCTGTGGACTCCCAGTTGGGTCCCGCCCTCTTTTACCGGCTCGTTGTGCACTCCCACTTGGGTCCCGTCCACAGTTCCCGGCGCTCTGTGGACTCCCAGTTGGGTCCCGCCCTCTTTTACCGGCGCGTTGTGAACTCCCACGTGGGTTCCGTCCACAGTTCCCGCCGCTCTGTGGACTCCCAGTTGGGTCCCGCCCACTTTTACCGACGCGTTGTGCACTCTAACATGGGTTCCGTCCACAGTTCCCGGCGCTCTGTGGACTCCCAGTTGGGTCCCGTCCACTTTTACCGGCGCGTTGTGCACTCCCACTTGGGTCCCGTCCACAGTTCCCGCCGCTCTGTGGACTCCCAGTTGGGTCCCGCCCACTTTTACCGACGCGTTGTGCACTCTCACATGGGTTCCGTCCACAGTTCCCGGCGCTCTGTGGACTCCCAGTTGGGTCCCGTCCACTTTTACCGGCGCGTTGTGCACTCCCACTTGGGTCCCGTCCACAGTTCTCGGCGCTCTGTGGACTCCCAGTTGGGTCCCGTCCACTTTTACCGGCGCGTTGTGCACTCCCACTTGGGTTCCGTCCACAGTTCCCGCCGCTCTGTGGACTCCCAGTTGGGTCCCGCCCACTTTTACCGACGCGTTGTGCACTCTAACATGGGTTCCGTCCACAGTTCCCGGCGCTCTGTGGACTCCCAGTTGGTTCCCGCCCACTTTTACCGGCTCGTTGTGCACTCCCACTTGGGTCCCGTCCACAGTTCCCGGCGCTCTGTGGACTCCCAGTTGGGTCCCGCCCTCTTTTACCGGCTCGTTGTGCACTCCCACTTGGGTCCCGTCCACAGTTCCCGGCGCTCTGTGGACTCCCAGTTGGGTCCCGCCCTCTTTTACCGGCGCGTTGTGAACTCCCACGTGGGTTCCGTCCACAGTTCCCGCCGCTCTGTGGACTCCCAGTTGGGTCCCGCCCACTTTTACCGACGCGTTGTGCACTCTAACATGGGTTCCGTCCACAGTTCCCGGCGCTCTGTGGACTCCCAGTTGGGTCCCGTCCACTTTTACCGGCGCGTTGTGCACTCCCACTTGGGTCCCGTCCACAGTTCCCGCCGCTCTGTGGACTCCCAGTTGGGTCCCGCCCACTTTTACCGACGCGTTGTGCACTCTCACATGGGTTCCGTCCACAGTTCCCGGCGCTCTGTGGACTCCCAGTTGGGTCCCGTCCACTTTTACCGGCGCGTTGTGCACTCCCACTTGGGTCCCGTCCACAGTTCTCGGCGCTCTGTGGACTCCCAGTTGGGTCCCGCCCACTTTTACCGGCGCGTTGTGCACTCCCACATGGGTCCCGTTCACAGTTCCCGGCGCACTGTGGACTCCCAGTTGGGTCCCGCCCACTTTTATCGGCGTGTTGTGCACTCCCACGCGGGTTCCGTCCACAGTTCCCGGCGCTCTGTGGACTCCCAGTTGGGTCCCGCCCACTTTTGCCGGCGCGTTGTGCACTCCCACTTGGGTCCCGCCCACAGTTCCCGGCGCTCTGTGGACTCCCAGTTGGGTCCCGCCCACTTTTACCGGCGCGTTGTGCACTCCCACATGGGTCCCGTCCACAGTTCCCGGCGCACTGTGGACTCCCAGTTGGGTCCCGCCCACTTTTACCGGCGTGTTGTGCACCCCCACGTGGGTTCCGTCCACAGTTCCCGGCGCTCTGTGGACTCTCAGTTGGGTCCCGCCCACTTTTACCGGCGCGTTGTGCACTCCCACTTGGGTCCCGTCCACAGTTCCCGGCGCTCTGTGGACTCCCAGTTGGGTCCCGCCCACTTTTACCGGCGCGTTGTGCACTCCCACATGGGTCCCATCCACAGTTCCCGGCGCACTGTAGACTCCCAGTTGGGTCCCGCCCACTTTTACCGGCGTGTTGTGCACTCCCACGTGGGTTCCGTCCACAGTTCCCGGCGCTCTGTGGACTCCCAGTTGGGTCCCGCCCACTTTAACCGGCGCGTTGTGCACTCCCACTTGGGTCCCGTCTACAGTTCCCGGCGCTCTGTGGACTCCCAGTTGGGTCCCGCCCACTTTTACCGGCGCGTTGTGCACTCCCACTTGGGTCCCGTCTACAGTTCCCGGCGCTCTGTGGACTCCCAGTTGGGTCCCGCCCACTTTTACCGGCGCGTTGTGCACTCCCACATGGGTCCCGTCCACAGTTCCCGGCGCACTGTGGGCTCCCAGTTGGGTCCCGCCCACTTTTACCGGCGCGTTGTGCACTCCCACTTGGGTCCCGTCCACATTTCCAGAGCTCTCTGCACCCCTAGTTGGATTCCGGCCACTTCTTTCGACGCCCAACGCACTCCCAGTTGGGTCCCGACCACTCTTCGCGGCGCACTGTGCACCAGGGCTGTGCGTAATTACGAATTACGATTTACGAATTACGAATTACGGGCGTTTTTGGCAATTTTTTTACGATTTACGATTTACGAAATTTCGGCCCAAAATCGTAACGAATCATAACAAATCGTAACAAAACGTGAAAACGTGGTTGAAGAAGGAACAATACAAATTTGCGGTCTTGTTCATATAGTGGAGTCCACCAAGAGTGTCTCATTTACTTATCAATAGGAAGCGGTCGGCTGGGGATCAATGTGCACGAATCTCATACCAGCACGCTCGACACCGATTGAACGAGAGCGGTTGTGCTGCAACGAGTTTCATGTTCATTGATCTCCAATCGACCGCTTCTCATTGATAAGTAAATGAGACACTCTTGGTGGACTCCACTATAGATAAATTTAACACTCTTGATATTTGATTTTCTTTTTGAATTCAATTTCCCTAGCCTGACATTCCAAGTCGGGCGTAGTCAGCAGTGGGGTCGGTCATGGCGAAATATAATTGTTGATAACGAGATTTAGGTATGATCACACACTGACCGGCCCAAACATTATTAGGTTCCAACCTTTTATTGCTTCGAATGTGAGCCAGGTCTGTAAAGCCGAACATGAACACGAGAGACGCAGACCTTTGATGGAGCTACAGTTTATATCAGAGCGAAATTCGGGTCCGCAGTTCCCAACAGCCGTTGTTGCAACGTGTAGTGCAAACATAATCATTCTTGGACCGCGACCACGAGGCTCTTAACCGATTGATATTCGTCCCACCACAACTGTCTTCAAGCTCTCTGCAAGGTGCAAAAGCACTCATCTGCAACTGCGGGTACTTAGCAATTCCATCCCGAGATGGACAGTAAATATGGGACTCTGCTCTAAAGACCTGGCTGGCTCATGGAACAAACAAAGATTGGAACCCAATAGACACTTCGTTGCAGAATTTCGCGTGGCTTCCAATACGACCTTCTCCGTCTTCAGTGTAAACGTACAAGCAAGAAACTGGTGTTTCTAGGATTCAAATCTGCTGAAGAATCGGGAGAATATTTTTCTGACCAGAAAACAGTAAGCGATAAAGAATTTTACGGGGACTCCCAAAATTACCTTTGATAGATGTCTCCAGAAGCTACGAGAGGGAAAATGGTAATCTCAGAACTCAGTTTGAACCATTTGAAATAAAAATGTGACAGCAGGGTCACCTAAGTACAATACCCGCGCTAAGTTTTTGAACACGGGGAGCATTTGCCAAACTTGGCAAAAAAGCGTCCGATGCATGTAACTTTTTTGAACGAAGACGTTTTCTGATTCTCAAAGCGCTATCATGTTCACAGCTCAAACTCCTACATAATAATGTTCATTCCCTAAAATCGCTTTGTTTTCGAGTGAAATTGTTTTTGCGGTCGTTTCCCAAAACCATCGCGCGCGGCAAAGTGCGACGAAAATTCGAGTAGTAATCGCAGCAGTAATAGAGCAGCAATCCCTATGTTACCTTCGTGAATTAGAGGGAAGTTGGGCTATTTAGAGATCTGTGCAAATTAGATCTTCGAAATTCTCCATTTATCGGTCTTGGGCTTTCGCAACAAAATCCGACTATTCAGAAAGCTCACGACCGTGTTTAATCAAGGATTAAGAAAATTCAATACGCACAGATCTCGAGATTGCCACACCTTCATCTAATTAACGAAGAAAACATGAAGATTGCTCTCCTATTAACTGTACAATTACTACTCAAAGTTTCGCCGCACTTTGCCGCGCGCGACGTTCCTGTGAAATGACCACAAAAACAATTTTACTCGAAAACGAAGCGATCCTAGGGAGCTTCGGTTTTCAATGTACATAACTATGTAGGAATTCCAGCTGTGAATATGTTGGCGTTTCCAGAATTCAAAAACGTCTTTGTTCAAAAAAGTTACAAGCATCAGACGTTTTTTTTGCCAAGTTTGGCAAATGCTCCCCGTTTTTACAAAACTTAGCGCGGGTGTTGTACCTTTTAAAAAGAGTTTTCTAATCTTTTTTTTCTCAAATTAAGAGATTCAGCAAATTTTAATGGCAAAAGAAAAGAGCATCAAAAAATTGTTCATTTTTGAATGAGATATTTGGAGAAAACCTTTCCCTTTTCGCATTCCAGAATTCTGAACAACCTTTACCCCTCAGACCGCTGTCTCCATCCCAACAAACTTGTGCTTATAGGTGGGAACGCTCCATTCAGGGAAACGCTTCACAAATATAGAGGGCAGACTCGATTTCTGCCTTAAAACGTAGGTTTGTGAATGTATATCCCCTCTAGGGTGGCCACCTTGTCCGAGCATTGAAGGCATCTTACGCGCAGGAAACAATATATTATTTTTCATGTTTTTGTATAGCTTGGCCTCCTCAGTGAACGAAAATGTCGAAGGAGCTCCTGAAAAGCTTCCATTTGCAAATAAAAACGGGTTTGAATACTCTGTAAGAATGAATCTGAACTTCCCGCCAAATTCGTTTTCGAAGTTTTCTGCATTTAGAGGGGTCTAATCATTGCCATTCTGGAAATCTCCTTCATGCGGAATTTGTTCCATAATTTTTTCCACGTTATTTGACAGTCGGATCAACATTCTATCGAAAAGTGCTAGATGATCGACCCAGAAGTGCTAGACGATCGACCCCACAGCAGTTTTCAGGTGGCCATAACTTCAAAGGCAGTGTTCACAATAGAAATTCCTTCTCTGTTTTTTTTGCCTATGTTCAGAACGATTCCATTCTGATTTCAAAGATGTCTCTGGAATTGTACAAGACCTCTAGAAACGGAGTGATGGCCCCTCAAAAGTTGAGCTGTGGAAGCATGGTGGACGTGTTGTCCGAGGCTTGTAACTCCCGTTTTTTGCAGCCAATGTATGCGAGCTGACCTGAGTAAAGAGAGAAGTTGAGAATTAAGGGAAGAACGGGGCTTTTGTTCGGAAATCATCGCTCAACTCACGATTTCGAGTGTTCCTTTGTTCACGTCGAGGGCCGGAAAGGGGCCGGACTTGCCCAAAGCGGCGGGGTTTGCCCACTTTTCTAAGCCGTTTTGCGGCTCCTGGGTAGCTTTTCTTCGCGTTTTTTGACGCTGTTCTGCTTCTGAGAGCCACGATAAGCTTTTGTATTGGAAAACTCGAGGATAAAGTTTATCGTGAACAGTGCCTTTAACGGGGCGCATTTCCAGAGCCTCAAATCTGGTGGTTGTCAGCTAGCCCAATTTGTTCTGTTGTACACAAAAATAATTGAAATTGATTAGCAGCGCGCACGATGGCTTCAACAGATTGAGTCTAAAACTATTGAACCGTTTTTTTTTCTCATCACAGTGTTGCCCTCCTGTGCTTCCATCGAATTTTGTTTGATAAAGCGATGATTCTCTATTTGATTAAGCTCAGAGTTTTATTTTGTCCACTAAAGTCGTGTCCATCCCACGTACCTATGTGTACAGAAAATTCATCGAAGTACTGCTAGAAAAGGTGTCATTTCGAAACTCAACCTCCAACCTCCTTCGATATGGAAATACTTCATCACTGGATTGCTAAAGGTCTCCAACATCGAATAAGGATTAGGCTGTGTGTGGGCTTATTACTCATTATCAGTTACGAATTTCTAAAAATCCAGCTTCCTGGCAAAAGTAACGATTTGTTAATGGTGAAAAAAAGTTTCAAAAATACCTTGAAATATCTTAAAAAATGAGTTGGCGTAAAATAGCCTGGAGTAATAAAAAGCTAGGAAATGAAATGAAATAACCAAAATGCGATTTGGTGGTTTATCATTTCACAAGCTTCTCCGTTAAACTTATCAAAACGAAATCAAGCAGGATATGGAATGGAGTGCACCTAGCTTGACCTATGCTGATTTTCTTATTACAGCTTTAAAAATGGCTTAATGTTTCCGTTGCGCGCTTGATTTCGTTTTGATAAGTTTAACGGAGAAGCTTGTGAAATGATCAACCACCAAATCGCATTTTTGGTTATTTCATTTCATTTCCTAGCTTTTTTATTACTCCAGGCTATTTTACGCCAAATCATTTTTTAAGATATTTCAAGGTATTTTTGAAACTTTTTTTCACCATTACCAAATCGTTACTTTTGCCAGGAAGCTAGATTTTCAGAAATTTCACATATTTTTCCCGAAGGTTCCCTTTCTGACTTCAATATTGCTCAGAAGTTTCCATTTTGGAATGATGAAACATCTAACAGACGATATTGCCGTATGAGTACAATTTTTAAAACTTATGACCCAAAACTATAAAAAATACCACTCATTCCCGCATTTTGTGCAACATGTGAGAGCTCGATATTATTGATCATTAATATTTGATCTTGCCTGATGAGAAGAGTTTCCGAACAAGTGGCTTCATTAATATTTGATCTTGCATGATGAGAAAATTTCCCAAAAAAAGTGAACAATAAAAAATCATTACGGCATTTTGTGCAACGGGCGAAAAATCAATATTATCGATTGGTATTTATCGATAATGACTGATTAGCAAAATATCTCAACCAAGAAAACCAATCCCTTCAGCAATCACTACTACTGGCCGCATTTGGTGCAGAAAGCGCCAAAATCGATAATCTTGATTATCGATCGATGACGCGTCATGAGTACGAATTCTGACAAGTTCTGTACTTACCTCCGACGACCTGTGTTGATTGGCTACAGATTCACCCACCCACCACGGTCTCCACAGTCGTAGCAGAAAGAAGCAGTTTTCGTGCTCCACGGCTAATTTAGTATGTAAACCCACGATTTTGAGGTACCCTTCAAAGTTGAGGTATCAAGTTCAAAATGGAATAGGAGCGACCTGCATCCATTTCCAGCCTCCTGTTCAAAAATGAGCTCTCTAGCTCAATTTTAAGTGTACCCGCAAGATCGTGAACGCCGTCTGAAAAAAAGGAGATTAACAACAAAAACGGGCGGTCTTTCACTTTTTACTCGAAAACCAGTAAACCATTCCAAACCATTTTTGGGTTACAATACCAACTTTTTGCGCTCGAATGAGCATAGGGTCCCTGATGAACCTGAGGCACAACGTCTCTCGAGCTTTATTAGGTCTTATCACGTTATTACTCCACTTCTCTAGAAACTCTGCCAATTCGACGAGACTTGATGCTTCGGGGAAAGCGGCCTTTATCACACTCTATTATCATTAGGCATCAAACTCACCTTTAGCGCCGTCATCAAAGGTTATCCGCGCAAAGGGTGAATTTGCTGAGCGGTTGGATATCAGTTAGCGCAAAGCGTGAAAATACCGCCAGCGCTAACAAGTTAATGCATATCAGTTGTTCAACGGCTGGATATCACTCAGCGCAAAGGACGAACTTACCGCCAACATCTCAGAAATTTCTAAACAAGCGAAAACATCTCAGTGAAAACATGATAGAACGAATGATCACGTCTAAATGTGTTTACCATGAGCACAGCCGGTATAAAAGCCGCCTCATCTCACTAGAGTTCTCATTCGGAATTTGGATGCCGGCCCTGGAGGGTGACTTTCTCAGGCATTCGGGAGCTCCTAGCCCACGACTATGGAGATTGGGGCGATAATACCGCGAAGTAAGTGCAGACGACTTCGTCGCGGTATTCTTATGGCAAAGCTCGTGGGCCAACTAGCGAAATGCTTTTTCCAACTTTATAGTAGCCCACGAGTATACGGCTGTCCTTTTTTTATCGACGATTTGCTGTCGCCTACTGCAGCCCACGACAAAGCAGTTTTTGAATTTGCACGTATGCCCGACACTGATCGTGCTGGCAAGACAGATCGAAACGTGTCCAAACAACTCGCCACGTTCATGGTTGGGCGTCATTCTGATTTTTTTTTTATTCCTGTTCTTGTGATGCTGTTTTCTGACTGCAATTCTCAAGTACAAACTTCAACAATACCGAGGGGTGCTGATTGCCACACAAGGGCATAAAATGATGGTATCAGTTGCATTTCTACATATCAGGCTCCCAAATGAAAGTTAAATCAAAAGCATTTTATGGCTTTGTAGGCACTCGGCACCGTCTCGATATTTTTCGTCTAGTCGATGAATGATTCTGCTTTTAAGAAATCTACCTATAAAATCTCATGGAATTTTTAGGATTATACTGATAACGTTATCACATATCTGATAACCAAATAAATTTCCACCACCATGACTGGAATCTTTTCATTTCTATGAGTAAGTCTTGGATGCCCTCCCGAATAATGTTATCCAGCCCACCCCCAATCGACTCCATTGGCGACGTGTATCGACGGAGCCTAGAAAACCTAATTCTCCCGGCGCTCGTCCCGGTCCGCTTCGATGCGTCGCGGACAGCATGATCTGAGCGCGCTTGCGCGCCACGGATTATGTAGTAGCGGACGATTTCATACACGCATAAATGGCAGGTGACGACAGATGCTATACGCAAATTGTAAAAATGTTAGTAATATGCATACACGCATAATATCAGAGTATTTTCCGTCATCTCGTGACTTCGGCATTGCGACAAAAATCTGCGGGCAGTGGTCATGCTCTTCTGCAGAATAAAATCGAGTTGACATAAGCGATGCAAAAGTACAACTAAGAATTAATTGACCGGAATAGGCTGATTAGCTGATTTTCAAAGCTTCTGACAGATTTGATTCAAAGCTTCCCCATTGAAGATAATTTTTTTAGGGGGTGGAAAACGCGACATTTGAGGACGGAGTTCTCGGAAATACCATTCTAAAAAACCAATCATTCAGAATTATTGGGTGTGCCCACCTTATAATCTAGGTCCTCCTCATCGAGTTTCAATAGATTACGGGTCTAAAGGTGTTGTATGGTAGCTCGGCCAGAGTCTCACAAGGAAACCTCTCTTTGGTCAAAGCGGCCATTCCAAATGAAGTGTACTTTTGGACGTGTAGAGTCCGAATATGCCTTCGGGCGGCTGCCTGACTTTTTCTGGAAAGAAGTGATAGGTGTTCTCGGAGCTTCGCAAAAAGGTAAGGGTACCTATGAGCCAGTTTCTTTAGGGTGTGCTTGAAATTTTAAAAAAATCGGATTTTTGTCGAAATGTACATCGAATTCGTATTCAGCATCCCGATTGACACCCACATAGAAATTTTTAGGTAAATCTGAGGCTTTCTGACCAAACTACTGTATATCCACCGCAATCTGCCGTAAGCTGTCAAAAATCGAAAACTGTCCTGAGATTCAAGTGTTGAGCACTACAAATAACTCCTCACAAAAAACTATCTGAGCTACACCAATCGTAGCATCTTGAACACGTCAAAAATAGTTTCAAGCCTTCCAAATTGACCTCTCCTGATGGGAAGCTTTGACGAAATTTGTCGGAAAGCTTTGGGAAATCGAGAGGTGAGAATAAACTTCAGATTCGCGATCAGCGCCCCAAATTACCCTCCTGAGAGAATTTTGAGTCTTATCTGGGAAATTTTTCTCTAACGCTTTCGATTCCTCTAACTGGTATAAGCAAGTACGCTCAACCGAAGTTCCGTACAGGTAAAAATGCGCTATCATTTTCGGCAAATTGTGCTTTCAAGCGTTGCCTAGGATTAGTTTTATGCGCTGAACACGTCTATATAAGGTCAGTTTCAGATTTTCGAAATGACAACTGCAAGTTATAAAGGCAAATAGGCACGGATATCAGGAAAGTTCCTATGTATCTTTCAGAGTGATTCTGGGCAGCTGTGAAAGGGCATATCCACCCCTACGCTCAAAAAATTGTTCTAGAAAAAATACATTTGAATTGGTATGGGCACTTTGGCTAGTAGTGGTTTCCTTTGTCAGATTTTTACCAAAAACTTCTCCGGTTAAAGGTTACTTCGAACTTAAAGACAATGTTGAAGTCTATTTTGTCGACCTTTGGAATATATAAAGGTGGTTACCCCAGTTCAATGATGCCATTATAACCGCCGGAACCTACAGTTTATCTTCCAAATATCGGCAGGTGGGCTCCAGATTACGTCCGTTGAAATGTTATTCGTGAAAGTTGGTTTCAAACATACGTAATACTCCACTAAACGTTTATTTCTTCTCAAAAAAAAAAAAACGAAAATAATATCAGGAAGGCTATTAAAATCTGTGCCAGGTTGGCACATGCAGCTACATTGCGTGTGATACAGCGAGGCAGCGCGCTTGAATTCACACTCACCGCGATTAGCGCGGGGCCGGGCGAGCGCCGGGAGAATTAGGTTTTCTAGGCTCCGTAGAATACGTCCTCATTGGCCGTGGGACAGATTTTTGCATTGGCACAATCTCGCAGGATTTCTCAATGGTAACGAGCAAATTTCAAGGGATAGAATGGCTCAATCCACATGTATAACTGGTTTCGATATAGTTTGACTGCGGCTAACAACAATGTCGAAATGTATCACTGTAGAACTATAAATGAAAATATTCTATTTTATTACGTTTTAGACATCAGTGACGCATATAATTATGATTATGAATGTACTATTCTAGAACTATTTTTGGCGTAGAATCCGGGATTATCGTCTTTGCAGCTGCCTGAAACCACTCTTGAAAAAATTATACGCTTTTTTCAAAGCCTGGTGGCATGTGGTAAGGGTACTCTCCATGATTTTTTGGTGTTTTGAAGAAAAATCTCGGATTCGGCTCAAAATTTGTATGAAGGGGTAATCCAGGGTGCTGAAACACGAATTTAAAGTCCGTTTGTCAAAATTCTGAAGTTTACTGTAAGTTACGGTAGGTACCACGCAATTATAGGAGCGAAACGTACCTCAATAATTCAGAAAATCGACAAAATGGACATTGAATTCGTAGTTCACTCCGCCCCGAATAACCCCTGCATACGAATCCTGAGTCAAATCTGAGACTTTGACCAAAACTACCGTATACCCATCGTGATCTACCGTAACTGAATGAAGTCGATGAACGGATCGTCAGGATTCGTGCCTCAGCACTCCAAATAATCTTCCAAAGACACAATTGTCCTGCGAAATTGTGGGATATTGATACTTTCTGAGGAGATTCTGAGGCTAGCGCGAAAAGCCTGCTCCAATGCAAAAATCTGTCCCACGGCCAATGAGTCGATTGGGGGTGGGCTGGATAACATTATCCGGTAATTTCTCTTTCGGAATAGACGACCCACTATGGAATACATGAGAATTCGTTCATTGCAATAGCCAAGCTGTCGATGTTGATTTAGCCTTTTTAAACACACAGAACTGTTTGATGAGACACAAACAACTAGGGTCGGTCAATCCCAAACAACTGCTCATTTCATTGTGAAATCTTAGATGAGAGTCGTTCATTCCGGAAAAGAGCACCGCATTATCCCCCCTCCCCAACTACGTTTTTGCACCCTCATTTGGCGCTTTGTGATGATGGCGTATCGCGCAGTCGATTGACGTGCACAGTGTGCATCTGCAGACATGATTAAGAGACTCCTGCACACTGCGCACGTCTGGGGTACTCCTGCACACTGCGCACGTGCTTCCGCTGTCCCCTTCGGTTTTTTTTTTTTGAAGAGGATACATTTTATGTGATGTTCTTCAGCCTTCCCTCATATATAATTTCGATTCTTTAGGAAAGATGTTCGTCTTTATGATGAAACGAACGACGTTCTGACCCCAAAGATCGGTAGGTTCTAACGAATATGCGTCTGAGCCGGCTCAGTTTACTTCCGGAAGATGGTGGTTTAGAAGAAAGGAACGTAGAGACAGCGGCAGTCCTGACGAGAATCTGATGATGGAGTGGAAGGGATGAATTTACTGGAGGAGCGTCACCCTGTGATGTTGATCAGCTGCCCGCTGGCTGAAGCGTTTGAACTTCTGCCAGGTCATGATTTCGTGGCTCGTGATAAACCGTGGTGTTCAAAACTTGTCTTCTTGTTCTTGTTGTTGATTTTACTCTTGTTGAAATATGTTTTTATTATGCTATTTTTGAAGATCTTGTGAATCAGGGTTCCTAGGCCCTTGCTGCATCTCGTGATCTTGTGTTTTTGGAGCCTTTTGTTTTGAAGCATGATCTGGTGAATTTCTGGGTCCCCAGGCCTTTGTTATGAGAAATGATTGTGTGAATTGAGGTGCCTATGCGAGAGTTAGGGTGCTAGTGAAGGAGAAGAATTTCAGCTGTGTTTTTTTCGTAAAGTCTGAAATATTTTTGCGTGTGTCATAACTACTGGTGAATTCTACTATGAATCTTTGTATTGCTGGTGTTCACGGAACAACTTGAAAG
>JAPDOI010001507.1:0-171874 GCA_029168955.1 Aplectana chamaeleonis
GTGCGCTGCGCCGGGAAAGTTTAGGACCAGACTGGGGTGCGCCAGGCGCCACCAAAATGTTTGTGTGGGACCCAACTGAGGGTGCGCCGGAGAGCCGGGCAACGTGTGTGGGGACCCAATCGGGAATGCGCCAAGCACCAGGGAAAATGTGGTACCCTAAATTGGGCTCGTCGAGTGCCGGGGAAAGTGTGCGTGACCAGCAGCGGTAAAAGTGCGCTGAGCGCCGGGCAACGTGTGGGACCCAATCGGGAATGCGCCAAGCGCCAGGCAAAGCGTGTGGGACCCCTAATGGGCGCGTCGAGTGCCGGGGAAAGTGTGCGGAGCAAAGTAAAAGTGCGCATGAGCGCCGAAAAGTGTGTGGGACCCAACTCGGGATGCGACAAGCGCCGGGGAAATTGTGTGAGACCCAACCATGGGTGCGCCAAGCGTCAGGGAGAGTGTGTGGGACCCAACTGAGGATGCGCCAAGCGCCGGGGAAGTTCAGGGACCTAAGAAGGTGCGCCAAGCGCCGGGGAAAGTTTGTGGACCAGACTGGGGGTGCGCGCCAGGCACCCCCAGATGTGTGGGGCCCAACTGAGGGTGCGCCAAGAGCCGGGCAACGTGTGTGGGACCCGATCGGGAATGCGCCAAGCACCGGGAAAATGTGTGGGACCCTAATGGGTGCGTCGAGTGTCGGGGAAAGTGTACGGACCCAACTGAGGGTGCGCAATGCGCCGGGGAAAGTGTGTGGGACCCAATCGGGGATGCGCCAAGCGCCAGGCAAAGTGTGTGGGACCCTAATTGGGCTCGTCGAGTGCCGGGGAAAGTGTGCGGGACCAAAGTAAAAGTGCGCTGAGCGCCGGGCAACGTGTGTGGGACCCAATCGGGAATGCGCCAAGCGCCAGGCAAAGTGTGTGGGACCCAAATGCGCCAAGCACCAGGGAAAATGTGTGGGACCCTAATGGGTGCGTCGAGTGCCGGGGAAAGTGTGCGGGACCAGCAAAGTGCGCTGAGCGCCGGGCAACGTGTGTGGGACCCAATCGGGAATGCGCCAAGCGCCAGGCAAAGTGTGTGGAACCGAACTAAAAGTGCGTTGAGAGCCGGGCAACGTGTGTGGGACCCAATCGGGAATGCGCCAAGCACCAGGAAAAATGTGTAGGACCCTAAAGGGGTGTGTCGAGCGCCGGGGAAAGTGTACGGGACCCAACTGAAGGTGCGCCATGCGCCGGGGAAAGTGTGTGGGACCCCATCGGGGATGCGCCAAGCGCCAGGGAAAGTGTGTGGGACCCAACTGGGGATGCGCCAAGCGCCGGGGAATTTCGTGGGACCCAACTGAAGGTGCGCTAAGCGCCGGGGAAAGTTTAGGACCAGACTGGGGTGCGCCAGGCGCCAATTAAATGTTTGTGGGACCCAACTGAGGGTGCGCCGAGAGCCGGGCAACGTGTGTAGGACCTGATCGGGAATGCGCCAAGCGCCAGGGAAAATGTGTGGGACCCTAATGGGGCGCGTCGAGTGCCGGGAAAAGTGTGCGGGACCAAAGTAAAAGTGCGCTGAGCGCCGGGCAACGTGTGTGGGACCCAATCGGGAATGCGCCAAGCGCCAGGCAAAGTGTGTGGGACCCTAATGGGGCGCGTCGAGTGCCGGGGAAAGTGTGCGGGAGCAAAGTAAAAGTGCGCTGAGCGCCGGGAAAAGTGTGTGGGACCCAACTCGGGATGCGACAAGCGCCGGGGAAATTGTGTGAGACCCAACCATGGGTGCGCCAAGCGTCAGGGAGAGTGTGTGGGACCCAACTGAGGATGCGCCAAGCGCCGGGGAAGTTCGGGGACCTTAACTGAAGGTGCGCCAAGCGCCGGGGAAAGTTTGTGGGACCAGACTGGGGGTGCGCCAGGCACCCCCAGATGTGTGTGGGACCCAACTGAGGGTGCGCCAAGAGCCGGGCAACGTGTGTGGGACCTGATCGGGAATGCGCCAAGCACCAGGGAAAATGTGTGGGACCCTAATGGGGTGCGTCGAGTGTCGGGGAAAGTGTACGGGACCCAACTGAGGGTGCGCAATGCGCCGGGGAAAGTGTGTGGGACCCAATCGGGGATGCGCCAAGCGCCAGGCAAAGTGTGTGGGACCCTAATGGGGCGCGTCGAGTGCAGGGGAAAGTGTGCGGGACCAAAGTAAAAGTGCGCTGAGCGCCGGGCAACGTGTGTGGGACCCAATCGGGAATGCGCCAAGCGCCAGGCAAAGTGTGTGGGACCCAAATGCGCCAAGCACCAGGGAAAATGTGTGGGACCCTAATGGGGTGCGTCGAGTGCCGGGGAAAGTGTGCGGGACCAAAGTAAAAGTGCGCTGAGCGCCGGGCAACGTGTGTGGGACCCAATCGTGAATGCGCCAAGCGCCAGGCAAAGTGTGTGGAACCGAACTAAAAGTTCGTTGAGAGCCGGGCAACGTGGACCCAATCGGGAATGCGCCAAGCACCAGGAAAATGTGTAGGACCCTAATGGGGTGTGTCGAGCGCCGGGGAAAGTGTACGGGACCCAACTGAAGGTGCGCCATGCGCCGGGGAAAGTGTGTGGGACCCCATCGGGGATGCGCCAAGCGCCAGGGAAAGTGTGTGGGACCCAACTGGGGATGCGCCAAGCGCCGGGGAATTTCGTGGGACCCAACTGAAGGTGCGCTAAGCGCCGGGGAAAGTTTGTGGGACCAGACTGGGGGTGCGCCAGGCGCCACCAAATGTTTGTGGGACCCAACTGAGGGTGCGCCGAGAGCCGGGCAACGTGTGTGGGACCCAATCGGGAATGCGCCAAGCACCAGGGAAAATGTGTGGTACCCTAATTGGGCTCGTCGAGTGCCGGGGAAAGTGTGCGGGACCAAAGTAAAAGTGCGCTGAGCGCCGGGCAACGTGTGTGGGACCCAATCGGGAATGCGCCAAGCGCCAGGCAAAGTGTGTGGGACCCAAATGCGCCAAGCACCAGGGAAAATGTGTCGGACCCTAATGGGGTGCGTCGAGTGCCGGGGAAAGTGTGCGGGACCAAAGTAAAAGTGCGCTGAGCGCCGGGCAACGTGTGTGGGACCCAATCGGGAATGCGCCAAGCGCCAGGCAAAGTGTGTGGAACCGAACTAAAAGTGCGTTGAGAGCCGGGCAACGTGTGTGGGACCCAATCGGGAATGCGCCAAGCACCAGGAAAAATGTGTAGGACCCTAATGGGGTGTGTCGAGCGCCGGGGAAAGTGTACGGGACCCAACTGAAGGTGCGCCATGCGCCGGGGAAAGTGTGTGGGACCCCATCGGGGATGCGCCAAGCGCCAGGGAAAGTGTGTGGGACCCAACTGGGGATGCGCCAAGCGCCGGGGAATTTCGTGGGACCCAACTGAAGGTGCGCTAAGCGCCGGGGAAAGTTTGTGGGACCAGACTGGGGGTGCGCCAGGCGCCACCAAATGTTTGTGGGACCCAACTGAGGGTGCGCCGAGAGCCGGGCAACGTGTGTGGGACCCAATCGGGAATGCGCCAAGCACCAGGGAAAATGTGTGGTACCCTAATTGGGCTCGTCGAGTGCCGGGGAAAGTGTGCGGGACCAAAGTAAAAGTGCGCTGAGCGCCGGGCAACGTGTGTGGGACCCAATCGGGAATGCGCCAAGCGCCAGGCAAAGTGTGTGGGACCCTAATGGGGCGCGTCGAGTGCCGGGGAAAGTGTGCGGGAGCAAAGTAAAAGTGCGCTGAGCGCCGGGAAAAGTGTGTGGGACCCAACTCGGGATGCGACAAGCGCCGGGGAAATTGTGTGAGACCCAACCATGGGTGCGCCAAGCGTCAGGGAGAGTGTGTGGGACCCAACTGAGGATGCGCCAAGCGCCGGGGAAGTTCGTGGGACCCAACTGAAGGTGCGCCAAGCGCCGGGGAAAGTTTGTGGGACCAGACTGGGGGTGCGCCAGGCACCCCCAGATGTGTGTGGGGCCCAACTGAGGGTGCGCCAAGAGCCGGGCAACGTGTGTGGGACCTGATCGGGAATGCGCCAAGCACCGGGGAAAATGTGTGGGACCCTAATGGGGTGCGTCGAGTGTCGGGGAAAGTGTACGGGACCCAACTGAGGGTGCGCAATGCGCCGGGGAAAGTGTGTGGGACCCAATCGGGGATGCGCCAAGCGCCAGGCAAAGTGTGTGGGACCCTAATGGGGCGCGTCGAGTGCAGGGGAAAGTGTGCGGGACCAAAGTAAAAGTGCGCTGAGCGCCGGGCAACGTGTGTGGGACCCAATCGGGAATGCGCCAAGCGCCAGGCAAAGTGTGTGGGACCCAAATGCGCCAAGCACCAGGGAAAATGTGTGGGACCCTAATGGGGTGCGTCGAGTGCCGGGGAAAGTGTGCGGGACCAGCAAAGTGCGCTGAGCGCCGGGCAACGTGTGTGGGACCCAATCGGGAATGCGCCAAGCGCCAGGCAAAGTGTGTGGAACCGAACTAAAAGTGCGTTGAGAGCCGGGCAACGTGTGTGGGACCCAATCGGGAATGCGCCAAGCACCAGGAAAAATGTGTAGGACCCTAATGGGGTGTGTCGAGTGCCGGGGAAAGTGTACGGGACCCAACTGAAGGTGCGCCATGCGCCGGGAAAGTGTGGGACCCCATCGGGGATGCGCCAAGCGCCAGGGAAAGTGTGTGGACCCAACTGGGATGCGCCAAGCGCCGGGAATTTCGTGGGACCCAACTGAAGGTGCGCTAAGCGCCGGGGAAAGTTTGTGGGACCAGACTGGGGGTGCGCCAGGCGCCAACAAATGTTTGTGGGACCCAACTGAGGGTGCGCCGAGAGCCGGGCAACGTGGGGGGGGCCCAATCGGGAGTGCGCGAGGCACCAGGGAAAATGTGTGGGACCCTAATTGGGCTCGTCGAGTGCCGGGGAAAGTGTGCGGGACCAAAGTAAAAGTGCGCTGAGCGCCGGGCAACGTGTGTGGGACCCAATCGGGAATGCGCCAAGCGCCAGGCAAAGTGTGTGGGACCCTAATGGGGCGCGTCGAGTGCCGGGGAAAGTGTGGGGGAGCAAAGTAAAAGTGCGCTGAGCGCCGGGAAAGTGTGTGGGACCCAACCGGGATGCGACAAGCGCCGGGGAAATTGTGTGAGACCCAACCATGGGTGCGCCAAGCGTCAGGGAGAGTGTGTGGGACCCAACTGAGGATGCGCCAAGCGCCGGGGAAGTTCGTGGGACCCAACTGAAGGTGCGCCAAGCGCCGGGGAAAGTTTGTGGGACCAGACTGGGGGTGCGCCAGGCACCCCCAGATGTGTGTGGGACCCAACTGAGGGTGCGCCAAGAACCGGGCAACGTGTGTGGGACCTGATCGGGAATGCGCCAAGCACCGGGGAAAATGTGTGGGACCCTAATGGGGTGCGTCGAGTGTCGGGGAAAGTGTACGGGACCCAACTGAGGGTGCGCAATGCGCCGGGGAAAGTGTGTGGGACCCAATCGGGGATGCGCCAAGCGCCAGGCAAAGTGTGTGGGACCCCGATTGGGCGCGTCGAGTGCCGGGGAAAGTGTGCGGGACCAAAGTAAAAGTGCGCTGAGCGCCGGGAAAAGTGTGTGGGACCCACCTGAGGATGCGCCAAGCGACGGGGAAATTGTGTGAGACCCAACCATGGGTGCGCCAAGCGTCAGGGAGAGTGTGTGGGACCCAATCGGGAATGCGCCAAGCACCAGGGAAAATGTGTGGGACCCTAATGGGGCGCGTCGAGTGCCGGGAAAAGTGTACGGGACCCAACTGAAGGTGCGCCATGCGCCGGGGAAAGTGTGTGGGACCCCATCGGGGATGCGCCAAGCGCCAGGCAAAGTGTGTGGGACCCAGGGCGCGTCGAGTGCAGGAAAGTGTGCGGGACCAAAGTAAAAAGTGCGCTGAGCGCCGGGCAACGTGTGTGGGACCCAATCGGGGGAATGCGCCAAGCGCCAGGCAAAGTGTGTGGGACCCAAATGCATGCGCAAGCACCAGGAAAATGGGGACCCTAATGGGGTGCGTCGAGTGCCGGGGAAAGTGTGCGGGACCAAAGTAAAAGTGCGCTGAGCGCCGAGCAGCAACGTGTGTGGGACCCAACTCGGGATGCGACAAGCGCCGGGGAAATTGTGTGGAGACCCAACCATGGGGTGCGCCAAGCGTCAGGAGAGTGTGTGGACCCAACTGAGGATGCGCCAGCGCCAGGGAAGTTCGTGGGACCCAACTGAAGGTGCGCCAAGCGCCGGGGAAAGTTTGGCTGGGACCAGACTGGGTGCGCCAGGCACCCCCAGATGTGTGTGGGACCCAACTGAGGGTGCGCCAAGAGCCGGGCAACGTGTGTGGGACCTGATCGAATGCGCCAAGCACCAGGGAAAATGTGTGGACCCTAATGGGGTGCGTCGAGTGTCGGGGAAAGTGTACGGGACCCAACTGAAGGTGCGCAATGCGCCGGGGAAAGTGTGGGACCCAATCGGGGATGCGCCAAGCGCCAGGCAAAGTGTGTGGGACCCCTAATTGGGCGCGTCGAGTGCCGGGAAAGTGTGCGGGACCAAAGTAAAGTGCGCTGAGCGCCGAAAGTGTGTGGGACCCACCTGAGGATGCGCCAAGCGCCGGGGAAATTGTGTGAGACCCAACCATGGGTGCGCCAAGCGTCAGGGAGAGTGTGTGGGACCCAATCGGGAATGCGCCAAGCACCAGGGAAAATGTGTGGGACCCTAATGGGGCGCGTCGAGTGCCGGGAAAAGTGTACGGGACCCAACTGAAGGTGCGCCATGCGCCGGGGAAAGTGTGTGGGACCCCATCGGGGATGCGCCAAGCGCCAGGCAAAGTGTGTGGGACCCTAATGGGGCGCGTCGAGTGCAGGGGAAAGTGTGCGGGACCAAAGTAAAAGTGCGCTGAGCGCCGGGCAACGTGTGTGGGACCCAATCGGGAATGCGCCAAGCGCCAGGCAAAGTGTGTGGGACCCAACCATGCGCCAAGCACCAGGGAAATGTGGGACCCTAATGGGGTGCGTCGATGCCGGGGAAAGTGTGCGACCAAAGTAAAAGTGCGCTGAGCGCCGGGCAAAGTTTGTGGACCCAGATCGTGAATGCGCCAAGCGCCAGGCAAAGTGTGGGACCGAACTGAAAGTTCGTTGAGAGCCGGGCAACGTGTGTGGGACCCCATCGGGAATGCGCCAAGCACCAGGAAAAATGTGTAGGACCCTAATGGGGTGTGTCGAGTGCCGGGGAAAGTGTACGGGACCCAACTGAAGGTGCGCCATGCGCCGGGGAAAGTGTGTGGGACCCCATCGGGGATGCGCAAAGCGCCAGGGAAAGTGTGTGGGACCCAACTGGGGATGCGCCAAGCGCCGGGGAATTTCGTGGGACCCAACTGAAGGTGCGCCAAGCGCCGGGGAAAGTTTGTGGGACCAGACTGGGGGTGCGCCAGGCGCCACCAAATGTTTGTGGGACCCAACTGAGGGTGCGCCGAGAGCCGGGCAACGTGTGGGACCCAATCGGGAATGCGCCAAGCACCAGGGAAAATGTGTGGTACCCTAATGGGGTGCGTCGAGCGCCGGGGAAAGTGTACGGGACCCAACTGAAGGTGCGCCAAGCGGCGGGGAAAGTTTGTGGGACCAGACTGGGGGTGCGCCAAGCGCCAGGCAAAGTGTGTGGGACCCCGATTGGGCGCGTCGAGTGCCGGGGATAGTGTGCGGGACCAAAGTAAAAGTGCGCTGAGCGCCGGGAAAAGCGTGTGGGACCCACCTGAGGATGCGCCAAGCGCCGGGGAAATTGTGTGAGACCCAACCATGGGTGCGCCAAGCGTCAGGGAGAGTGTGTGGGACCCAATCGGGAATGCGCCAAGCACCAGGGAAAATGTGTGGGACCCTAATGGAGCGCGTCGAGTGCCGGGAAAAGTGTGCGGGACCAGAGTAAAAGTTCGCTGAGCGCCGGGAAAGGTGTGTGGGACCCAATCGGGGATGCGCCAAGCGCCAGGCAAAGTGTGTGGGTCCCTAATTGGGCTCGTCGAGTGCCGGGGAAAGTGTGCGGGACCAAAGTAAAAGTGCGCTGAGCGCCGGGAAAAGTGTGTGGGACCAGACTGGGGGTGCGCCAAGCGCCAGGCAAAGTGTGTGGGACCCAACTAAAAGTGCGTTGAGAGCCGGGCAACGTGTGTGGGACCCAATGGAGAATGCGCCAAGCACCAGGGAAAATGTGTGGGACCCTAATGGGGCGCGTCGAGTGCCGGGGAAAGTGTGCGGGACCAAAGTAAAAGTGCGCCAAGCGCCGGGGAAAATTTGTGGGACCAGACTTGGGGTGCGCCAAGCGCCAGGCAAAGTGTGTGGGACCCAACTAAAAGTGCGTTGAGAGCCGGGCAACGTGTGTGGGACCCAATCGGGAATGCGCCAAGCACCAGGGAAAATGTGTGGGACCCTAATGGGGCGCGTCGAGTGCCGGGGAAAGTGTGCGGGACCAAAGTAAAAGTGCGCTGAGCGCTGGGAAAAGGGTGTGGGACCCAATCGGGGATGCGCCAAGCGCCAGGGAAAATGTGTGGGACCCTAATGGGGTGCGTCGAGTGCCGGGGAAAGTGTGCGGGACCAAAGTAAAAGTGCGCTGAGCGCCGGGCAACGTGTGTGGACCCATCGGGAATGCGCCAAGCGCCAGGAAAAGTGTGTGGGACCGAACTAAAAGTGCGTTGAGAGCCGGGCAACGTGTGTGGGACCCAATCGGGAATGCGCCAAGCACCAGGGAAAATGTGTGGGACCCTAATGGGGTGTGTCGAGCGCCGGGGAAAGTGTACGGGACCCGATCGGGGATGCGCCAAGCGCCAGGGAAAATGTGTGGGACCCTAATGGGGTGCGTCGAGCGCCGGGGAAAGTGTGCGGGACCAAAGTAAAAGTGCGCTGAGCGCCGGGCAACGTGTGTGGGACCCAATCGGGAATGCGCCAAGCGCCAGGAAAAGTGTGTGGGACCCTAATGGCGTGCGTCGAGTGCCGGGGAAAGTGTGCGGGACCAAAGTAAAAGTGCGCTGAGCGCCGGGCAACGTGTGTGGGACCCAATCGGGAATGCGCTAAGCGCCAGGAAAAAAGAGTGGGACCGAACTAAAAGTGCGTTGAGAGCCGGGCAACGTGTGTGGGACCCAATCGGGAATGCGCCAAGCACCAGGGAAAATGTGTGGGACCCTAATGGGGTGTGTCGAGCGCCGGGGAAAGTGTACGGGACCCAACTGAGGGTGCGCCATGCGCCGGGGAAAGTGTGTGGGACCCAATCGGGGATGCGCCAAGCGCCAGGGAAAGTGTGTGGGACCCAACTGGGGATGCGCCAAGCGCCGGGGAATTTCATGGGACCCAACTGAAGGTGCGCCAAGCGCCGGGGAAAGTTTGTGGGACCAGACTGGGGGTGCGCCAAGCGCCAGGCAAAGTGTGTGGGACCCAACTAAAAGTGCGTTGAGAGCCGGGCAACGTGTGTGGGACCCAATCGGGGATGCGTCAAGCGCCAGGCAAAGTGTGTAGGACCCTAATTGGGCTCGTCGAGTGCCGAGGAAAGTGTGCGGGACCAAAGTAAAAGTGCGCTGAGCGCCGGGAAAAGTGTGTGGGACCCAACTGGGGATGCGCCAAGCGCCGGGGAAATTGTGTGAGACCCAACCATGGGTGCGCCAAGCGCCAGGGAAAGTGTGTGGGACCCAACTGGGGATGCGCCAAGCGCCGGGGAAGTTCGTGGGACCCAACTGAAGGTGCGCCAAGCGCAGGGGAAAGTTTGTGGGACCAGACTGGGGGTGCGCCAGGCACCCGCAGATGTGTGTGGGACCCAACTGAGGGTGCGCCGAGAGCCGGGCAATGTGTGTGGGACCTGATCGGGAATGCGCCAAGCACCAGGGAAAATGTGTGGGACCCTAATGGGATGCGTCGAGTGCAGGGGAAAGTGTGCGGGACGAAAGTAAAAGTGCGCTGAGCGCCGGGCAACGTGTGTGGGACTCAATCGGGAATGCGCCAAGCACCAGGGAAAATGTGTGGGACCCTAATGGGGTGCGTCAAGCGGCGGAAAAAGTGTACGGGACTCAACTGAGGGTGCGCCATGCGCCGGGGAAAGTGTGTGGGACCCAATCGGGTATGCGCCAAGCGCCAGGCAAAGTGTGTGGGACCCTAATGGGGCGCGTCGAGTGCCGGAGAAAGTGTGCGGGACCAAAGTAAAAGTGCGCTGAGCGCCGGGAAAAGTGTGTGGGACCCAACTGGGGATGCGCCAAGCGCCGGGGAAATTGTGTGAGACCCTAATGGCGTGCGTCTAGCGCCGGGGAAAGTTCGTGGGACCCAACGGAAGGTGCGCCAAGCGCCGGGGAAAGTGTGTGGGACCAGACTGGGAATGCGCCAAGGCACCCCAGATGTGTGTGGGACCCAACTAAGGGTGCGCCGAGAGCCGGGCAATGTGTGTGGGACCTGATCGGGAATGCGCCAAGCGCCAGGCAAAGTGTGTGGGACCCTAATGGGGCGCGTCGAGTGCCGGGGAAAGTGTGCGGGACCAAATTAAAAGTGCGCTGAGCGCCGGGCAACGTGTGTGGGACCCAATCGGGAATGCGCCAAGCGCCAGGCAAAGTGTGTGGGACCCTAATGGGGCGCGTCGAGTGCCGGAGAAAGTGTGCGGGACCAAAGTAAAAGTGCGCTGAGCGCCGGGAAAAGGGTGTGGGACCCTAATGGGGTGCGTCGAGTGCCGGGGAAAGTGTGCGGGACCAAAGTAAAAGTGCGCTGAGCGCCGGGAAAAGGGTGTGGGACCCAATCGGGGATGCGCCAAGCGCCAGGGAAGATGTGTGGGACCCTAATGGGGTGTGTCGAGCGCCGGGAAAAGTGTACGGGACCCAACTGAAGGTGCGCCATGCGCCGGGGAAAGTGTGTGGGACCCAATCGGGGATGCGCCAAGCGCCAGGGAAAGTGTGTGGGACCCAACTGGGGATGCGCCAAGCGCCGGGGAATTTCGTGGGACCCCACTGAAGGTGCGCCAAGCGCCGGGGAAAGTTTGTGGGACCAGACTGGGGTGCGCCAGGCACCACCAAATGTTTGTGGGACCCAACTGAGGGTGCGCCGAGCCGGGCAACGTGTGTGGGACCCAATCGGGAATGCGCCAAGCACCAGGGAAAATGTGTGGTACCCTAATGGGGTGCGTCGAGCGCCGGGAAAGTGTGGGACCCAACTGAAGGTGCGCTGAGCGCCGGGCAACGTGTGTGGGACTCAATCGGGAATGCGCCAAGCACCAGGGAAAATGTGGGACCCAATGGGTTGCGTCGAGTGGCGGAAAAAGTGTACGGGCCCCAACTGTGAGTGCGCGATGCGCCGGGGAAAGTGTGTGGGACCCAATCGGGAATGCGCCAAGCGCCAGGCAAAGTGTGTGGGACCCTAATGGGGCGCGTCGAGTGCCGGGGAAAGTGTGCGGGACCAAATTAAAGTGCGCTGAGCGCCGGGCAACGTGTGGGACCCAATCGGGAATGCGCCAAGCGCCAGGCAAATGTGTGGACCCTAATGGGGCGCGTCGAGTGCCGGAGAAAGTGTGCGGGACCAAAGTAAAAGTGCGCTGAGCGCCGGGAAAAGGGTGTGGGACCTAACTGCGGGTGCGCCAGTGCCGGGGAAAGTGTGTGGGACCAAAGTAAAGTGCGCGAGCGCCGGGAAAAAGTGTGGGACCCAATCGGGGATGCGCCAAGCGCCAGGAAGATGTGGGACCCTAATGGGGTGCGTCGAGCGCCGGGGAAAGTGTACGGGACCCAACTGGGGATGCGCCATGCGCCGGGGAAAGTGTGTGGGACCCAATCGGGAATGCGCCAAGCGCCAGGAAAGTGTGTGGGACCCAACTGGGGATGCGCCAAGCGCCGGGGAAGTTCGTGGGACCCAACTGAAGGTGCGCCAAGCGCAGGGGAGAGTTTGGGGGACCAGACGGGGGGTGCGCCAGGCACCCGCAGACGCGTGTGGGACCCAACTGAGGGTGCGCCGAGAGCCGGGCAACGTGTGGGACCCAATCGGGAATGCGCCAAGCACCAGGGAAAATGTGTGGTACCCTAATGGGGTGCGTCGAGCGCCGGGGAAAGTGTACGGGACCCAACTGAGGGTGCGCCATGCGCCGGGGAAAGTGTGTGGGACCCAATCGGGGATGCGCCAAGCGCCAGGCAAAGTGTGTGGGACCCTAATTGGGCGCGTCGAGTGCCGGGGAAAGTGTGCGGGACCAAAGTAAAAGTGCGCTGAGCGCCGGGAAAAGTGTGTGGGACCCAACTGAGGATGCGCCAAGCGCCGGGCAACGTGTGTGGGACCTGATCGGGAATGCGCCAAGCACCAGGGGAAATGTGTGGGACCCTAATGGGATGCGTCGAGTGCAGGGGAAAGTGTGCGGGACGAAAGTAAAAGTGCGCTGAGCGCCGGGCAACGTGTGTGGGACTCAATCGGGAATGCGCCAAGCACCAGGGAAAATGTGTGGGACCCTAATGGGGTGCGTCGAGTGGCGGAAAAAGTGTACGGGACCCAACTGAGCGTGCGCCATGCGCCGGGGAAAGTGTGTGGGACCCAATCGGGTATGCGCCAAGCGCCAGGCAATGTGTGTGGGACCCTAATGGGGTGCGTCGAGTGCAGGGGAAATTGTGTGGGACCGAACTAAAAGTGCGTTGAGAGCCGGGCAACGTGTGTGGGACTCAATCGGGAATGCGCCAAGCACCAGGGAAAATGTGTGGGACCCTAATGGGGTGCGTCGAGTGGCGGAAAAAGTGTACGGGACCCAACTGAGCGTGCGCCATGCGCCGGGGAAAGTGTGTGGGACCCAATCGGGTATGCGCCAAGCGCCAGGCAAAGTGTGTGGGACCCTAATGGGGTGCGTCGAGTGCAGGGGAAAGTGTGCGGGACCAAAGTAAAAGTGCGCTGAGCGCCGGGCAACGTGTGTGGGACCCAATCGGGAATGCGCCAAGCGCCAGGCAAAGTGTGTGGGACCCTAATGGGGCGCGTCGAGTGCCGGGGAAAGTGTGCGGGACCAAAGTAAAAGTGCGCTGAGCGCCGGGAAAAGTGTGTGGGACCCAACTGGGGATGCGCCAAGCGCCGGGGAAATTGTGTGGGACCCTAATGGGGTGCGTCGAGGGCAGGGGAAAGTGTGCGGGACCAAAGTAAAAGTGCGCTGAGCGCCGGGCAACGTGTGTGGGACCCAATCGGGAATGCGCCAAGCGCCAGGCAAAGTGTGTGGGACCCTAATGGGGCGCGTCGAGTGCCGGGGAAAGTGTGCGGGACCAAAGTAAAAGTGCGCTGAGCGCCGGTAAAAGTGTGTGGGACCCAACTGGGGATGCGCCAAGCGCCGGGGAAATTGTGTGAGACCCAACCACGGGTGCGCCAAGCGCCAGGGAAAGTGTGTGGGACCCAACTGAAGGTGCGCCAAGCGCCGGGGAAAGTTTGTGGGACCAGACTGGGGGTGCGCCAGGCACCCCCAGATGTGTGTGGGACCCAACTGAGGGTGCGCCAAGAGCCGGGCAATGTGTGTGGGACCTGATCGGGAATGCGCCAAGCGCCAGGCAAAGTGTGTGGGACCCTAATGGGGCGCGTCGAGTGCCGGGGAAAGTGTGCGGGACCCAACTGAGCGTGCGCCATGCGCCGGGAAAAGTGTTTGGGACCCAATCGGGTATGCGCCAAGCGCCAGGCAAAGTGTGTGGGACCCTATTGGGGTGCGTCGAGTGCAGGGGAAAGTGTGCGGGACCAAAGTCAAAGTGCGCTGAGCGCCGGGCAACGTGTGTGGGACCCAATCGGGAATGCGCCAAGCGCCAGGCAAAGTGTGTGGGACCCTAATGGGGCGCGTCGAGTGCCGGGGAAAGTGTGCGGGACCAAAGTAAAAGTGCGCTGAGCGCCGGGAAAAGTGTGTGGGACCCAACTGAGGATGCGCCAAGCGCCGGGGAAATTGTGTGGGACCCTAATGGGGTGCGTCGAGGGCAGGGGAAAGTGTGCGGGACCAAAGTAAAAGTGCGCTGAGCGCCGGGCAACGTGTGTGGGACCCAATCGGGAATGCGCCAAGCGCCAGGCAAAGTGTGTGGGACCCTAATGGGGCGCGTCGAGTGCCGGGGAAAGTGTGTGCGGGACCCAAGTAAAGTGCGCTGAGCGCCGGGTAAAGTGTGGGACCCAACTGGGGATGCGCCAAGCGCCGGGGAAATTGTGTGAGACCCAACCACGGGTGCGCCAAGCGCCAGGGAAAGTGTGTGGGACCCAACTGAAGGTGCGCCAAGCGCCGGGGAAAGTTTGTGGGACCAGACTGGGGGTGCGCCAGGCACCCCCAGATGTGTGTGGGACCCAACTGAGGGTGCGCCGAGAGCCGGGCAATGTGTGTGGGACCTGATCGGGAATGCGCCAAGCGCCAGGCAAAGTGTGTGGGACCCTAATGGGGCGCGTCGAGTGCCGGGGAAAGTGTGCGGGACCGAATTAAAAGTGCGCTGAGCGCCGGGCAACGTGTGTGGGACCCAATCGGGAATGCGCCAAGCGCCAGGCAAAGTGTGTGGGACCATAATGGGGCGCGTCGAGTGCCGGAGAAAGTGTGCGGGACCAAAGTAAAAGTGCGCTGAGCGCCGGGAAAAGGGTGTGAGACCCAAATGGGGGTGCGCCAAGCGCCGGGGAAATTGTGTGGGACCGAACTAAAAGTGCGTTGAGAGCCGGGCAACGTGTGTGGGACCCAATCGGGAATGCGCCAAGCACCAGGGAAAATGTGTGGGACCCTAATGGGGTGCGTCGAGTGCCGGGGAAAGTGTGCGGGACCAAAGTAAAAGTGCGCTGAGCGCCGGGAAAAGGGTGTGGGACCCAATCGGGGATGCGCCAAGCGCCAGGGAAGATGTGTGGGACCCTAATGGGGTGCGTCGAGTGCCGGGGAAAATGTGCGGGACCAAAGTAAAAGTGCGCTGAGCGCCGGGAAAAGGGTGTGGGACCCAAATGGGGGTGCGCCAAGCGCCGGGGAAATTGTGTGGGACCGAACTAAAAGTGCGTTGAGAGCCGGGCAACGTGTGTGGGACCCAATCGGGAATGCGCCAAGCACCAGGGAAAATGTGTGGGACCCTAATGGGGTGCGTCGAGTGCCGGGGAAAGTGTGCGGGACCAAAGTAAAAGTGCGCTGAGCGCCGGGCAACGTGTGTGGGAGGGAATGCGCCAAGCGCCAGGCAAAGTGTGTGGGACCGAACTAAAAGTGCGTTGAGAGCCGGGCAACGTGTGTGGGACCCAATCGGGAATGCGCCAAGCACCAGGGAAAATGTGTGGGACCCTAATGGGGTGTGTCGAGCGCCGGGGAAAGTGTACGGGACCCAACTGAAGGTGCGCCATGCGCCGGGGAAAGTGTGTGGGACCCAATCGGGGATGCGCCAAGCGCCAGGGAAAGTGTGTGGGACCCAACTGGGGATGCGCCAAGCGCCGGGGAATTTCGTGGGACCCAACTGAAGGTGCGCCAAGCGCCGGGGAAAGTTTGTGGGACCAGACTGGGGGTGCGCCGAGAGCCGGGCAACGTGTGTACGACCCAATCGGGAATGCGCCAAGCACCAGGGAAAATGTGCGGGACCCAAATGGGGTGCGTCGAGCGCCGGGAACGTTTGTGGGACCCAACGGAGGGTGCGCCATGCGCCGGGGAAAGTGTGTGGGACCCAATCGGGGATGCGCCAAGCGCCAGGCAAAGTGTGTGGGACCCTAATTGGGCGCGTCAAGTGCCGGGGAAAGTGTGCGGGACCAAAGTAAAAGTGCGCTGAGCGCCGGGAAAAGTGTGTGGGACCCAACTGAGGATGCGCCAAGCGCCGGGGAAATTGTGTGAGACCCAACCATGGGTGCGCCAAGCGTCAGGGAGAGTGTGTGGGACCCAACTGGGGATGCGCCAAGCGCCGGGGAAGTTCGTGGGACCCAACTGAAGGTGCGCCAAGCGCCGGGGAAAGTTTGTGGGACCAGACTGGGGGTGCGCCAGGCACCCCCAGATGTGTGTGGGACCCAACTGAGGGTGCGCCGAGAGTCGGGCAACGTGTGTGGGACCTGATCGGGAATGCGCCAAGCACCAGGGAAAATGTGTGGGACCCTAATGGGGTGCGTCGAGTGTCGGGGAAAGTGTACGGGACCCAACTGAGGGTGCGCAATGCGCCGGGGAAAGTGTGTGGGACCCAATCGGGGATGCGCCAAGCGCCAGGCAAAGTGTGTGGGACCCTAATGGGGCGCGTCGAGTGCCGGAGAAAGTGTGCGGGACCAAAGTAAAAGTGCGCTGAGCGCCGGGAAAAGTGTGTGGGACCCAACTGGGGATGCGCCAAGCGCCAGGCAAAGTGTGTGGGACCCTAATGGGGTGCGTCGAGTGCAGGGGAAAGTGTGCGGGACCAAAGTAAAAGTGCGCTGAGCGCCGGGAAACGTGTGTGGGACCCAATCGGGAATGCGCCAAGCGCCAGGCAAAGTGTGTGGGACCCAAATGCGCCAAGCACCAGGGAAAATGTGTGGGACCCTAATGGGCTGCGTCGAGTGCCGGGGAAAGTGTGCGGGACCAAAGTAAAAGTGCGCTGAGCGCCGGGCAACGTGTGTGGGACCCAATCGGGAATGCGCCAAGCGCCAGTCAAAGTGTGTGGAACCGAACTAAAAGTGCGTTGAGAGCCGGGCAACGTGTGTGGGACCCAATCGGGAATGCGTCAAGCACCAGGAAAAATGTGTAGGACCCTAAAGGGGTGTGTCGAGCGCCGGGGAAAGTGTACGGGACCCAACTGAATGTGCGCCATGCGCCGGGGAAAGTGTGTGGGACCCAATCGGGGATGCGCCAAGCGCCAGGGAAAGTGTGTGGGACCCTAATGGGGCGCGTCGAGTGCCGGAGAAAGTGTGCGGGACCAAAGTAAAAGTGCGCTGAGCGCCGGGAAAAGTGTGTGGGACCCAACTGGGGATGCGCCAAGCGCCAGGCAAAGTGTGTGGGACCCTAATGGGGTGCGTCGAGTGCAGGGAAAGGTGTGCGGGACCAAAGTAAAAGTCCGCTGAGCGCCGGGCAACGTGTGTGGGATCCAATCGGGAATGCGCCAAGCGCCAGGCAAAGTGTGTGGGATCCTAATGGGGCGCGTCGAGTGCCGGGAAAAGTGTGCGGGACCAAAGTAAAAGTGCGCTGAGCGCCGGGAAACGTGTGTGGGACCCAATCGGGAATGCGCCAAGCGCCAGGCAAAGTGTGTGGGACCCAAATGCGCCAAGCACCAGGGAAAGTGTGTGGGACCCTAATGGGGTGCGTCGAGTGCAGGGGAAAGTGTGCGGGACCAAAGTAAAAGTGCGCTGAGCGCCGGGAAACGTGTGTGGGACCCAATCGGGAATGCGCCAAGCGCCAGGCAAAGTGTGTGGGACCCAAATGCGCCAAGCACCAGGGAAAATGTGTGGGACCCTAATGGGCTGCGTCGAGTGCCGGGGAAAGTGTGCGGGACCAAAGTAAAAGTGCGCTGAGCGCCGGGCAACGTGTGTGGGACCCAATCGGGAATGCGCCAAGCGCCAGTCAAAGTGTGTGGGACCCAAATGCGCCAAGCACCAGGGAAAGTGTGGGACCCAATGGCTGCGTCGAGTGCAGGAAAGTGTGGGACCCAACTGAGCGCCGGGAAACGTGTGGACCCAGAATGCGCCAAGCGCCAGGCAAAGTGTGTGGGACCCAAAATGCGCCAAGCGCCAGGAAAATGTGGGACCCAATGGGCTGCGTCGAGCGCCGGGGAAAGGTGTGGGACCAAAGTAAAAGTGCGCTGAGCGCCGGGCAACGTGTGGGACCCAATCGGGAATGCGCCAAGCACCAGGAAAATGTGTGGGACCCTAAATGGGGTGCGTCGAGCGCCGGGGAAAGTGTGTGGGACCCAACTGAAAGTGCGCTGAGCGCCGGGAAAAGTGTGGGACCCAATCGGGATGCGCCAAGCGCCAGGGAAAGTGTGTGGGACCCTAATGGGGCGCGTCGAGTGCCGGAGAAAGTGTGCGGGACCAAAGTAAAGTGCGCTGAGCGCCGGGGAACGTGTGTGGGACCCAACTGGGGATGCGCCAAGCGCCAGGGAAAGTGTGTGGGACCCTAATGGGGTGCGTCGAGTGCAGGGAAAGGTGTGCAGGACCAAAGTAAAGTGCGCTGAGCGCCGGGCAACGTGTGTGGGACCCAATCGGGAATGCGCCAAGCGCCAGGCAAAGTGTGTGGGACCCTAATGGGGCGCGTCGAGTGCCGGGAAAGTGTGCGGGACCAGTAAAAGTGCGCTGAGCGCCGGGAAAGTGTGTGGGACCCAATCTGAATGCGCCAAGCGCCAGGCAAAGTGTGTGGGACCCAACTGAGTGCGCCAAGCACCAGGGAAAGTGTGGGACCCAACTGGGGTGCGTCGAGTGCAGGGAAAGTGTGGGACCAGTGGGTGCGCCAGCGCCGGGAAACGTTTGTGGGACCCAATGAGGGTGCGCCAAGCGCCGGGCAAAGTGTGTGGGACCCAAATGCGCCAAGCGCCAGGGAAAGTGTGTGGGACCCTAATGGGGCGCGTCGAGTGCCGGGAAAGTGTGCGGGACCAAAGTGAAAGTGCGCTGAGCGCCGGGCAACGTGTGTGGGACCCAATCGGGAATGCGCCAAGCGCCAGGCAAAGTGTGTGGGACCCAAATGCGCCAAGCACCAGGAAAATGTGTGGGACCCTAATGGGGTGCGTCGAGTGCCGGGGAAAGTGTGCGGGACCAGTAAGTGCGCTGAGCGCCGGGAAACGTGTGTGGGACCCAATCGGGAATGCGCCAAGCGCCAGGCAAAGTGTGTGGGACCCAAATGCGCCAAGCACCAGGGAAAATGTGTGGGACCCTAATGGGGCTGCGTCGAGTGCCGGGGAAAGGTGTGCGGGACCAAAGTAAAAGTGCGCTGAGCGCCGGGCAACGTGGGACCCAATCGGGAATGCGCCAAGCACCAGGAAAATGTGTGGGACCCTAAGGGGTGCGTCGAGCGCCGGGGAAAGTGTACGGGACCCAACTGAATGTGCGCCATGCGCCGGGGAAAGTGTGGGACCCAATCGGGGATGCGCCAAGCGCCAGGAAAGTGTGGGACCCTAATGGGGCGCGTCGAGTGCCGGAGAAAGTGTGCGGGACCCAAGTGAAAGTGCGCTGAGCGCCGGGGAAAGTGTGTGGGACCCAACGGGGATGCGCCAAGCGCCAGGCAAAGTGTGTGGGACCCTAATGGGGTGCGTCGAGTGCCGGGGAAAGGTGTGCGGGACCAAAGTAAAGTCCGCTGAGCGCCGGGCAACGTGTGTGGGACCCAATCGAATGCGCCAAGCGCCAGGCAAAGTGTGTGGGACCCTAATGGGGCGCGTCGAGTGCCGGGAAAAGTGTGCGGGACCAAAGTAAAAGTGCGCTGAGCGCCGGGAAACGTGTGTGGGACCCAATCGGGAATGCGCCAAGCGCCAGGCAAAGTGTGTGGGACCCAAATGCGCCAAGCACCAGGGAAAATGTGTGGGACCCTAATGGGGTGCGTCGAGTGCCGGGGAAAGTGTGCGGGACCAAAGTAAAAGTGCGCTGAGCGCCGGGCAACGTGTGTGGGACCCAATCGGGAATGCGCCAAGCGCCAGGCAAAGTGTGTGGAACCGAACTAAAAGTGCGTTGAGAGCCGGGCAACGTGTGTGGGACCCAATCGGGAATGCGCCAAGCACCAGGAAAAATGTGTAGGACCCTAATGGGGTGTGTCGAGCGCCGGGGAAAGTGTACGGGACCCAACTGAATGTGCGCCATGCGCCGGGGAAAGTGTGTGGGACCCAATCGGGGATGCGCCAAGCGCCAGGGAAAGTGTGTGGGACCCAACTGGGGATGCGCCAAGCGCCGGGGAATTTCGTGGGACCCAACTGAAGGTGCGCCAAGCGCCGGGGAAAGTTTGTGGGACCAGACTGGGGGTGCGCCAGGCGCCACCAAATGTTTGTGGGACCCAACTGAGGGTGCGCCGAGAGCCGGGCAACGTGTGTGGGACCCAATCGGGAATGCGCCAAGCACCAGGGAAAATGTGTGGTACCCTAATGGGGTGCGTCGAGCGCCGGGGAAAGTGTACGGGACCCAACTGAGGGTGCGCCATGCGCCGGGGAAAGTGTGTGGGACCCAATCGGGGATGCGCCAAGCGCCAGGCAAAGTGTGTGGGACCCCGATTGGGCGCGTCGAGTGCCGGGGATAGTGTGCGGGACCAAAGTGCGCTGAGCGCCAGGAAAAGTGTGTGGGACCCAACTGAGGATGCGCCAAGCGCCGGGGAAATTGTGTGAGACCCAACCATGGGTGCGCCAGGCGTCAGGGAGAGTGTGTGGGACCCAACTGGGGACGCGCCAAGCGCCGGGGAAGTTCGTGGGACCCAACTGAAGGTGCGCCAAGCGCCGGGGAAAATTTGTGGGACCAGACTGGGGGTGCGCCAGGCACCCCCAGATGTGTGTGGGACCCAACTGAGGGTGCGCCGAGAACCGGGCAACGTGTGTGGGACCCAATCGGGGATGCGCCAAGCGCCAGGCAAAGTGTGTGGGACCCTAATGGGGTGCGTCGAGTGCAGGGAAAGGTGTGCGGGACCAAAGTAAAAGTGCGCTGAGCGCCGGGCAACGTGTGTGGGACCCAATCGGGAGTGCGCCAAGCGCCAGGCAAAGTGTGTGGGACCCTAATGGGGCGCGTCGAGTGCCGGGAAAAGTGTGCGGGACCAAAGTAAAAGTGCGCTGAGCGCCGGAAAAAGGGTGTGGGACCCAAATGGGGGTGCGCCAAGCGCCGGGGAACATGTGCGGGACCAAAGTAAAAGTGCGCTGAGCGCCGGGAAAAGGGTGTGGGACCCGATCGGGGATGCGCCAAGCGCCAGGGAAAATGTGTGGGACCCTAATGGGGTGCGTCGAGTGCCGGGGAAAGTGTGCGGGACCAAAGTAAAAGTGCGCTGAGCGCCGGGCTACGTGTGTGGGACCCAATCGGGAATGCGCCAAGCGCCAGGAAAAGTGTGTGGGACCGAACTAAAAGTGCGTTGAGAGCCGGGCAACGTGTGTGGGACCCAATCGGGAATGCGCCAAGCACCGGGGAAAATGTGTGGGACCCTAATGGGGTGTGTCGAACGCCGGGAAAGTGTACGGGACCCAACTGAAGGTGCACCATGCGCCGGGGAAAGTGTGTGGGACCCAATCGGGGATGCGCCAAGCGCCAGGGAAAGTGTGTGGGACCCAACTGGGGATGCGCCAAGCGCCGGGGAATTTCGTGGGACCCAACTGAAGGTGCGCCAAGCGCCGGGGAAAGTTTGTGGGACCAGACTGGGGGTGCGCCAGGCGCCACCAAATGTTTGTGGGACCCAACTGAGGGTGCGCCGAGAGCCGGGCAACGTGTGTGGGACCCAATCGGGAATGCGCCAAGCACCAGGGAAAATGTGTGGTACCCTAATGGGGTGCGTCGAGCGCCGGGGAAAGTGTACGGGACCCAACTGAGGGTGCGCCATGCGCCGGGGAAAGTGTGTGGGACCCAATCGGGGATGCGCCAAGCGCCAGGCAAAGTGTGTGGGACCCTAATTGGGCGCGTCGAGTGCCGGGGAAAGTGTGCGGGACCAAAGTAAAAGTGCGCTGAGCGCCGGGAAAAGTGTGTGGGACCCAACTGGGGATGCGCCAAGCGCCGGGGAAATTGTGTGAGACCCAACCATGGGTGCGCCAAGCATCAGGGAGAGTGTGTGGGACCCAACTGGGGATGCGCCAAGCGCCGGGGAAGTTCGTGGGACCCAACTGAAGGTGCGCCAAGCGCCGGGGAAAGTTTGTGGGACCAGACTGGGGGTGCGCCAGGCACCCCCAGATGTGTGTGGGACCCAACTGAGGGTGCGCCGAGAGCCGGGCAACGTGTGTGGGACCTGATCGGGAATGCGCCAAGCACCAGGGAAAATGTGTGGGACCCTAATGGGGTGCGTCGAGTGCCGGGGAAAATGTACGGGACCCTACTGAGGGTGCGCAATGCGCCGGGGAAAGTGTGTGGGACCCAATCGGGGATGCGCCAAGCGCCAGGCAAAGTGTGTGTGACCCTAATGGGGAGCGTCGAGTGCCGGAGAAAGTGTGCGGGACCAAAGTAAAAGTGCGCTGAGCGCCGGGAAAAGTGTGTGGGACCCAACTGGGGATGCGCCAAGCGCCAGGCAAAGTGTGCGGGACCCTAATGGGGCGCGTCGAGTGCCGGGAAAAGTGTGCGGGACCAAAGTAAAAGTGCGCTGAGCGCCGGTAAAAGGGTGTGAGACCCAAATGGGGGTGCGCCAAGCGCCGGGGAAATTGTGTGGGACCGAACTAAAAGTGCGTTGAGAGCCGGGCAACGTGTGTCGGACCCAATCGGGAATGCGCCAAGCACCAGGGAAAATGTGTGGGACCCTAATGGGTGCGTCGAGTGCCGGGGAAAGTGAGCGGGACCAAAGTAAAAGTGCGCTGAGCGCCGGGAAAAGGGTGTGGGACCCAAATGGGGCTGCGCCAAGCGCCGCGGAAATTGTGTGGGAGCGAACTAAAAGTGCGTTGAGAGCCGGGCAACGTGTGTGGGACCCAATCGGGAATGCGCCAAGCACCAGGGAAAATGTGTGGGACCCTAATGGGGCGCGTCGAGTGCCGGGAAAAGTGTGCGGGACGAAAGTAGAAGTGCGCTGAGCGCCGGGCAACGTGTGTGGGACCCAATCGGGAATGCGCCAAGCGCCAGGCAAAGTGTGTGGGACCCTAATGGGGCGCGTCAAGTGCCGGGAAAAGTGTGCGGGACCAAGTAAAAAGTGCGCTGAGCGCCGGGGAAAAGTGTGGGACCCAAATGGGGTGCGCCAAGCGCCGGGGAAGTGTGTGGGACCCAATGGGTGCGCCATGCGCCGAAAGCGACCCAATGGGGAAGTGTGTGGGACCCAAGATGCGACGTGTGCGCCATTGGCGCTGAGCGCCGGGAAAAGTGTGTGGGACCCAACTGAGGATGCGCCAAGCGCCGGGGAAATTGTGTGAGACCCAACCATGGGTGCGCCAAGCGTCAGGGAGAGTGTGTGGGACCCTAATGGGGTGCGTCGAGTGCCGGGGAAAGTGTACGGGACCCTACTGAGGGTGCGCAATGCGCCGGGGAAAGTGTGTGGGACCCAATCGGGGATGCGCCAAGCGCCAGGCAAAGTGTGTGTGACCCTAATGGGGCGCGTCGAGTGCCGGAGAAAGTGTGCGGGACCAAAGTAAAAGTGCGCTGAGCGCCGGGAAAAGTGTGTGGGACCCAACTGGGGATGCGCCAAGCGCCAGGCAAAGTGTGCGGGACCCTAATGGGGCGCGTCGAGTGCCGGGAAAAGTGTGCGGGACCAAAGTAAAAGTGCGCTGAGCGCCGGGCAACGTGTGTGGGACCCAATCGGGAATGCGCCAAGCGCCAGGAAAAGTGTGTGGGACCGAACTAAAAGTGCGTTGAGAGCCGGGCAACGTGTGTGGGACCCAATCGGGAATGCGCCAAGCACCGGGGAAAGTGTGTGGGACCCTAATGGGGTGTGTCGTGCGCCGGGGAAAGTGTACGGGACCCAACTGAGGGTGCGCCATGCGCCGGGGAAAATGTGTGGGACCAAATCGGGGATGCGCCAAGCGCCAGGAAAAGTGTGTGGGACCCAACTGAGGGTGCGCCGAGAGCCGGGCAACGTGTGTGGGACCCAATCGGGAATGCGCCAAGCACCGGGGAAAATGTGTGGGACCCTAATGGGGTGTGTCGAGCGCCGGGGAAAGTGTACGGGACCCAACTGAGGGTGCGCCATGCGCCGGGAAAAGTGTGGGACCCAATCGGGATGCGCCAAGCGCCAGGCAAAGTGTGTGGGACCGTAATGGGGTGCGTCGAGTGCCGGGAAAGTGTGCGGGACCAAAGTAAAGTGCGCTGAGCGCCGGGCAACGTGTGTGGGACCCAATCGGGAATGCGCCAAGCGCCAGGAAAAGTGTGTGGGACCGAACTAAAAGTGCGTTGAGAGCCGGGCAACGTGTGTGGGACCCAATCGAGAATGCGCCAAGCACCGGGGAAATTGTGTGGGACCCAACTGAGGGTGCGTTGGAGCGCCGGGCAACGTGTGTGGGACCCAATCGGGAATGCGCCAAGCGCCAGGGAAAATGTGTGGGACCCTAATGGGGCGCGTCGAGTGCCGGAGAAAGTGTGCGGGACCAAAGTAAAAGGGCGCTGAGCGCCGGGAAAAGTGTGTGGGACCCAATCGGGAATGCGCCAAGCGCCAGGAAAAGTGTGTGGGACCCTAATGGGGTGCGTCGAGTGCCGGCGAAAGTGTGCGGGACCAAAGTAAAAGTGCGCTGAGCGCCGGGCAACGTGTGTGGGACCCAATCGGGAATGCGCCAAGCGCCAGGCAAAGTGTGTGGGACCCTAATTGGGCGCGTCGAGTGCCGGGGAAAGTGTGCGGGACCAAAGTAAAAGTGCGCTGAGCGCCGGGAAAAGTGTGTGGGACCCAACTGAGGATGCGCCAAGCGCCGGGGAAATTGTGTGAGACCCAACCATGGGTGCGCCAAGCGTCAGGGAGAGTGTGTGGGACCCAATCGGGAATGCGCCAAGCACCGGGGAAAATGTGTGGGACCCTAATGGGGTGTGTCGTGCGCCGGGGAAAGTGTACGGGACCCAACTGAGGGTGCGCCATGCGCCGGGGAAAATGTGTGGGACCCAATCGGGGATGCGCCAAGCGCCAGGAAAAGTGTGTGGGACCCAACTGAGGGTGCGCCGAGAGCCGGGCAACGTGTGTGGGACCCAATCGGGAATGCGCCAAGCACCAGGGAAAATGTGTGGTACCCTAATGGGGTGCGTCGAGCACCGGGGAAAGTGTACGGGACCCAACTGGGGGTGCGCCATGCGCCGGGAAAAGGGTGTGGGACCCAATCGGGGATGCGCCAAGCGCCAGGGAAAATGTGTGGGACCGTAATGGGGTGCGTCGAGTGCCGGGGAAAGTGTGCGGGACCAAAGTAAAAGTGCGCTGAGCGCCGGGCAACGTGTGTGGGACCCAATCGGGAATGCGCCAAGCGCCAGGAAAAGTGTGTGGGACCGAACTAAAAGTGCGTTGAGAGCCGGGCAACGTGTGTGGGACCCAATCGAGAATGCGTCAAGCACCGGGGAAATTGTGTGGGACCGAACTAAAAGTGCGTTGAGAGCCGGGCAACGTTTGTGGGACCCAATCGGGAATGCGCCAAGCACCAGGGAAAATGTGTGGGACCCTAATGGGGTGCGTCGAGTGCCGGGGAAAGTGTGCGGGACCAAAGTAAAAGTGCGCTGAGCGCCGGGAAAAGTGTGTGGGACCCAACTTGGGATGCGCCAAGCGCCAGGAAAATGTGTGGGACCCTAATGGGGTGCGTCGAGTGCCGGGGAAAGTGTGCGGGACCAAAGTAAAAGTGCGCTGAGCGCCGGGAAACGTGTGTGGGACCCAATCGGGAATGCGCCAAGCGCCAGGCAAAGTGTGTGGGACCCTAATTGGGCGCGTCGAGTGCCGGGGAAAGTGTGCGGGACCAAAGTAAAAGTGCGCTGAGCGCCGGGAAAAGTGTGTGGGACCCAACTGAGGATGCGCCAAGCGCCGGGGAAATTGTGTGAGACCCAACCATGGGTGCGCCAAGCGTCAGGGAGAGTGTGTGGGACCCAACTGATGATGCGCCAAGCGCCGGGGAAGTTCGTGAGACCCAACTGAAGGTGCGCCAAGCGCCGGGGAAAGTTTGTGGGACCAGACTGGGGGTGCGCCAGGCACCCCCAGATGTGTGTGGGACTCAACTGAGGGTGAGCCGAGAGCCGGGCAACGTGTGTGGGACCTGATCGGGAATGCGCCAAGCACCAGGGAAAATGTGTGGGACCCTAATGGGGTGCGTCGAGTGCCGGGGAAAGTGTACGGACCCAACTGAGGGTGCGCAATGCGCCGGGGAAAGTGTGTGGGACCCAATCGGGGATGCGCCAAGCGCCAGGCAAAGTGTGTGTGACCCTAATGGGGCGCGTCGAGTGCCGGAGAAAGTGTGCGGGACCAAAGTAAAAGTGCGCTGAGCGCCGGGAAAAGTGTGTGGGACCCTAATGGGGCGCGTCGAGTGCCGGGAAAAGTGTGCGGGACCAAAGTAAAAGTGCGCTGAGCGCCGGGAAAAGGGTGTGGGACCCAAATGGGGGTGCGCCAAGCGCCGGGGAAATTGTGTGGGACCGAACTAAAAGTGCGTTGAGAGCCGGGCAACGTGTGGGACCCAATCGGGAATGCGCCAAGCACCAGGGAAAATGTGTGGGACCCTAATGGGTGCGTCGAGTGCCGGGGAAAGTGTGCGGGACCAGTAAAAGTGCGCTGAGCGCCGGGAAAAGGGTGTGGGACCCAATCGGGGATGCGCCAAGCGCCAGGGAAAATGTGTGGGACCGTAATGGGGTGCGTAGAGTGCCGGGGAAAGTGTGCGGAACCAAAGTAAAAGTGCGCTGAGCGCCGGGCAACGTGTGTGGGACCCAATCGGGAATGCGCCAAGCGCCAGGAAAAGTGTGTGGGACCGAACTAAAAGTGCGTTGAGAGCCGGGCAACGTGTGTGGGACCCAATCGGGAATGCGCCAAGCACCGGGGAAAATGTGTGGGACCCTAATGGGGTGTGTCGAGCGCCGGGGAAAGTGTACGGGACCCAACTGAGGGTGCGCCATGCGCCGGGGAAAATGTGTGGGACCCAATCGGGGATGCGCCAAGCGCCAGGGAAAGTGTGTGGGACCCAACTGGGGATGCGCCAAGCGCCGGGGAATTTTGTGGGACCCAACTGAAGGTGCGCCAAGCGCCGGGGAAAGTTTGTGGGACCAGACTGGGGGTGCGCCAGGCGCCACCAAATGTTTGTGGGACCCAACTGAGGGTGCGCCGAGAGCCGGGCAACGTGTGTGGGACCCAATCGGGAATGCGCCAAGCACCAGGGAAAATGTGTGGTACCCTAATGGGGTGCGTCGAGCACCGGGGAAAGTGTACGGGACCCAACTGGGGGTGCGCCATGCGCCGGGAAAAGGGTGTGGGACCCAATCGAGGATGCGCCAAGCGCCAGGGAAAATGTGTGGGACCGTAATGGGGTGCGTCGAGTGCCGGGGAAAGTGTGCGGGACCAAAGTAAAAGTGCGCTGAGCGCCGGGCAACGTGTGTGGGACCCAATCGAATGCGCCAAGCGCCAGGAAAGTGTGTGGACCGAACTAAAGTGCGTTGAGAGCCGGGCAACGTGGGACCCAATCGAGAATGCGTCAAGCACCGGGGAAATTGTGTGGGACCGAACTAAAGTGCGCTGAGAGCCGGGCAACGTGTGTGGGACCCAATCGGGAATGCGCCAAGCACCAGGGAAAATGTGTGGTACCCTAATGGGGTGCGTCGAGTGCCGAGGAAAGTGTGCGGGACCAAAGTAAAAGTGCGCTGAGCGCCGGGAAAAGTGTGTGGGGCCCAATCGGGGATGCGCCAAGCGCCAGGAAAATGTGTGGGACCCTAATGGGGTGCGTCGAGTGCCGGGGAAAGTGTGCGGGACCAAAGCAAAGTGCGCTGAGCGCCGGGAAAGGTGTGTGGGACCCAATCGGGGATGCGCCAAGCGCCAGGCAAAGTGTGTGGGTCCCTAATTGGGCTCGTCGAGTGCCGGGGAAAGTGTGCGGGACCAAAGTAAAAGTGCGCTGAGCGCCGGGAAAAGTGTGTGGGACCCAACTGGGGATGCGCCAAGCGCCGGGGAAATTGTGTGAGACCCAACCATGGGTGCGCCAAGCATCAGGGAGAGTGTGTGGGACCCAACTGGGGATGCGCCAAGCGCCGGGGAAGTTCGTGGGACTCAACTGAAGGTGCGCCAAGCGCCGGGGAAAGTTTGTGGGACCAGACTGGGGGTGCGCCAGGCACCCGCAGATGTGTGTGGGACCCAACTGAGGGTGCGCCGAGAGCCGGGCAATGTGTGTGGGACCTGATCGGGAATGCGCCAAGCACCAGGGAAAATGTGTGGGACCCTAATGGGGTGCGTCGAGTGCCGGGGAAAGTGTACGGGACCCTACTGAGGGTGCGCAATGCGCCGGGGAAAGTGTGTGGGACCCAATCGGGGATGCGCCAAGCGCCAGCAAAGTGTGTGTGACCCTAATGGGGCGCGTCGAGTGCCGGAGAAAGTGTGCGGGACCAAAGTAAAAGTGCGCTGAGCGCCGGGAAAAGTGTGTGGGACCCTAATGGGGCGCGTCGAGTGCCGGGAAAAGTGTGCGGGACCAAAGTAAAAGTGCGCTGAGCGCCGGGAAAAGGGTGTGGGACCCAAATGGGGGTGCGCCAAGCGCCGGGGAAATTGTGTGGGACCGAACTAAAAGTGCGTTGAGAGCCGTGCAACGTGTGTGGGACCCAATCGGGAATGCGCCAAGCACCAGGGAAAATGTGTGGGACCCTAATGGGGTGCGTCGAGTGCCGGGGAAAGTGTGCGGGACCAAAGTAAAAGTGCGCTGAGCGCCGGGAAAAGGGTGTGGGACCCAATCGGGGATGCGCCAAGCGCCAGGGAAAATGTGTGGGACCGTAATGGGGTGCGTAGAGTGCCGGGGAAAGTGTGCGGAACCAAAGTAAAAGTGCGCTGAGCGCCGGGCAACGTGTGTGGGACCCAATCGGGAATGCGCCAAGCGCCAGGAAAAGTGTGTGGGACCGAACTAAAAGTGCGTTGAGAGCCGGGCAACGTGTGTGGGACCCAATCGGGAATGCGCCAAGCACCGGGGAAAATGTGTGGGACCCTAATGGGGTGTGTCGAGCGCCGGGGAAAGTGTACGGGACCCAACTGAGGGTGCGCCATGCGCCGGGGAAAATGTGTGGGACCCAATCGGGGATGCGCCAAGCGCCAGGGAAAGTGTGTGGGACCCAACTGGGGATGCGCCAAGCGCCGGGGAATTTTCGTGGGACCCAACTGAAGGTGCGCCAAGCGCCGGGGAAAGTTTGGGACCAGACTGGGGTGCGCCAGGCGCCACCAAATGTTTGTGGGACCCAACTGAGGGTGCGCCGAGAGCCGGGCAACGTGTGTGGGACCCAATCGGGAATGCGCCAAGCACCAGGGAAAATGTGTGGTACCCTAATGGGGTGCGTCGAGCACCGGGGAAAGTGTACGGGACCCAACTGGGGGGGCGCCATGCGCCGGGAAAAGGGTGTGGGACCCAATCTAGGATGCGCCAAGCGCCAGGGAAAATGTGTGGGACCGTAATGGGGTGCGTCGAGTGCCGGGGAAAGTGTGCGGGACCAAAGTAAAAGTGCGCTGAGCGCCGGGCAACGTGTGTGGGACCCAATCGAATGCGCCAAGCGCCAGGAAAGTGTGTGGGACCGAACTAAAAGTGCGCTGAGAGCCGGGCAACGTGTGTGGGACCCAATCGAGAATGCGCCAAGCACCGGGGAAATTGTGTGGGACCGAACTAAAGTGCGTTGAGAGCCGGGCAACGTGTGTGGGACCCAATCGGGAATGCGCCAAGCACCAGGGAAAATGTGTGGGACCCTAATGGGGTGCGTCGAGTGCCGGGGAAAGTGTGCGGGACCAAAGTAAAAGTGCGCTGAGCGCCGGGAAAAGGGTGTGGGGCCCAATCGGGGATGCGCCAAGCGCCAGGGAAAATGTGTGGGACCCTAATGGGGTGCGTCGAGTGGCGGGGAAAGTGTGCGGGACCAAAGTAAAAGTGCGCTGAGCGCCGGGCAACGTGTGGGACCCAATCGGGAATGCGCCAAGCGCCAGGCAAAGTGTGTGGACCCTAATTGGGCGCGTCGAGTGCCGGGGAAAGTGTGCGGGACCAGTAAAAGTGCGCTGAGCGCCGGGAAAAGTGTGTGGGACCCAACTGAGGATGCGCCAAGCGCCGGGGAAATTGTGTGAGACCCAACCATGGGTGCGCCAAGCGTCAGGAGAGTGTGTGGGACCCAACTGGGGATGCGCCAAGCGCCGGGGAAGTTCGTGAGACCCAACTGAAGGTGCGCCAAGCGCCGGGGAAAGTTTGTGGGACCAGACTGGGTGCGCCAGGCACCCCAGATGTGTGTGGGACTCAACTGAGGGTGAGCCGAGAGCCGGGCAACGTGTGTGGGACCTGATCGGGAATGCGCCAAGCACCAGGGAAAATGTGTGGGACCCTAATGGGGTGCGTCGAGTGCCGGGGAAAGTGTACGGGACCCTACTGAGGGTGCGCAATGCGCCGGGGAAAGTGTGTGGGACCCAATCGGGGATGCGCCAAGCGCCAGGCAAAGTGTGTGTGACCCTAATGGGGCGCGTCGAGTGCCGGAGAAAGTGTGCGGGACCAAAGTAAAAGTGCGCTGAGCGCCGGGAAAAGTGTGTGGGACCCAACTGGGGATGCGCCAAGCGCCAGGCAAAGTGTGCGGGACCCTAATGGGGCGCGTCGAGTGCCGGGAAAAGTGTGCGGGACCAAAGTAAAAGTGCGCTGAGCGCCGGGAAAAGGGTGTGGGACCCAAATGGGGGTGCGCCAAGCGCCGGGGAAATTGTGTGGGACCGAACTAAAAGTGCGTTGAGAGCCGGGCAACGTGTGTGGGACCCAATCGGGAATGCGCCAAGCACCAGGGAAAATGTGTGGGACCCTAATGGGGTGCGTCGAGTGCCGGGGAAAGTGTGCGGGATCAAAGTAAAAGTGCGCTGAGCGCCGGGAAAAGGGTGTGGGACCCAATCGGGGATGCTCCAAGCGCCGGGGAAAATGTGTGGGACCGTAATGGGGTGCGTCGAGTGCCGGGGAAAGTGTGCGGAACCAAAGTAAAGTGCGCTGAGCGCCGGGAAAAGGGTGTGGGACCCAATCGGGATGCGCCAAGCGCCAGGGAAAATGTGTGGGACCGTAATGGGGTGCGTCGAGTGCCGGGGAAAGTGTGCGGGACCAAAGTAAAGTGCGCTGAGCGCCGGGGAAAGTGTGTAGGACCCAATCGGGGATGCGCCAAGCGCCAGGGAAAATGTGTGGGACCCTACTAAAAGTGCGTTGAGAGCCGGGCAACGTGTGTGGGACCCAATCGGGAATGCGCCAAGCACCAGGGAAAATGTGTGGGACCCTAATGGGGTGTGTCGAACGCCGGGGAAAGTATACGGGACCCAACTGAGGGTGCGCCATGCGCCGGGGAAAGTGTGTGGGACCCAATCAAGGATGCGGCAAGCGCCAGGGAAAGCGTGTGGGACCCAACTGGGGATGCGCCAAGCGCCGGGAAATTTCGTGGGACCCAACTGAAGGTGCGCCAAGCGCCGGGGAAAGTTTGTGGGACCAGACTGGGGGTGCGGCAGGCGCCACCAAATGTTTGTGGGACCCAACTGAGGGTGCGCCGAGAGCCGGGCAACGTGTGTGGGACCCAATCGGGAATGCGCCAAGCACCAGGGAAAATGTGTGGTACCCTAATGGGGTGCGTCGAGCACCGGGGAAAGTGTACGGGACCCAACTGGGGGTGCGCCATGCGCCGGGAAAAGGGTGTGGGACCCAATCGGGGATGCGCCAAGCGCCAGGGAAAATGTGTGGGACCGTAATGGGGTGCGTCGAGTGCCGGGGAAAGTGTGCGGGACCAAAGTAAAAGTGCGCTGAGCGCCGGGCAACGTGTGTGGGACCCAATCGGGAATGCGCCAAGCGCCAGGAAAAGTGTGTGGGACCGAACTAAAAGTGCGTTGAGAGCCGGGCAACGTGTGTGGGACCCAATCGGGAATGCGCCAAGCACCGGGGAAAATGTGTGGGACCCTAATGGGGTGTGTCGAGCGCCGGGGAAAGTGTACGGGACCCAACTGAGGGTGCGCCATGCGCCGGGGAAAATGTGTGGGACCCAATCGGGGATGCGCCAAGCGCCAGGGAAAGTGTGTGGGACCCAACTGGGGATGCGCCAAGCGCCGGGGAATTTCGTGGGACCCAACTGAAGGTGCGCCAAGCGCCGGGGAAAGTTTGTGGGACCAGACTGGGGGTGCGCCAGGCGCCACCAAATGTTTGTGGGACCCAACTGAGGGTGCGCCGAGAGCCGGGCAACGTGTGTGGGACCCAATCGGGAATGCGCCAAGCACCAGGGAAAATGTGTGGTACCCTAATGGGGTGCGTCGAGCACCGGGGAAAGTGTACGGGACCCAACTGGGGGTGCGCCATGCGCCGGGAAAAGGGTGTGGGACCCAATCGGGGATGCGCCAAGCGCCAGGGAAAATGTGTGGGACCGTAATGGGGTGCGTCGAGTGCCGGGGAAAGTGTGCGGGACCAAAGTAAAAGTGCGCTGAGCGCCGGGCAACGTGTGTGGGACCCAATCGGGAATGCGCCAAGCGCCAGGAAAAGTGTGTGGGACCGAACTAAAAGTGCGCTGAGAGCCGGGCAACGTGTGTGGGACCCAATCGAGAATGCGCCAAGCACCGGGGAAATTGTGTGGGACCGAACTAAAAGTGCGTTGAGAGCCGGGCAACGTGTGTGGGACCCAATCGGGAATGCGCCAAGCACCAGGGAAAATGTGTGGGACCCTAATGGGGTGCGTCGAGTGCCGGGGAAAGTGTGCGGGACCAAAGTAAAAGTGCGCTGAGCGCCGGGAAAAGGGTGTGGGGCCCAATCGGGGATGCGCCAAGCGCCAGGGAAAATGTGTGGGACCCTAATGGGGTGCGTCGAGTGCCGGGGAAAGTGTGCGGGACCAAAGTAAAAGTGCGCTGAGCGCCGGGCAACGTGTGTGGGACCCAATCGGGAATGCGCCAAGCGCCAGGCAAAGTGTGTGGGACCCTAATTGGGCGCGTCGAGTGCCGGGGAAAGTGTGCGGGACCAAAGTAAAAGTGCGCTGAGCGCCGGGAAAAGTGTGTGGGACCCAACTGAGGATGCGCCAAGCGCCGGGGAAATTGTGTGAGACCCAACCATGGGTGCGCCAAGCGTCAGGGAGAGTGTGTGGGACCCAACTGGGGATGCGCCAAGCGCCGGGGAAGTTCGTGAGACCCAACTGAAGGTGCGCCAAGCGCCGGGGAAAGTTTGTGGGACCAGACTGGGGGTGCGCCAGGCACCCCCAGATGTGTGTGGGACTCAACTGAGGGTGAGCCGAGAGCCGGGCAACGTGTGTGGGACCTGATCGGGAATGCGCCAAGCACCAGGGAAAATGTGTGGGACCCTAATGGGGTGCGTCGAGTGCCGGGGAAAGTGTACGGGACCCTACTGAGGGTGCGCAATGCGCCGGGGAAAGTGTGTGGGACCCAATCGGGGATGCGCCAAGCGCCAGGCAAAGTGTGTGTGACCCTAATGGGGCGCGTCGAGTGCCGGAGAAAGTGTGCGGGACCAAAGTAAAAGTGCGCTGAGCGCCGGGAAAAGTGTGTGGGACCCAACTGGGGATGCGCCAAGCGCCAGGCAAAGTGTGCGGGACCCTAATGGGGCGCTTCGAGTGCCGGGAAAAGTGTGCGGGACCAAAGTAAAAGTGCGCTGAGCGCCGGGAAAAGGGTGTGGGACCCAAATGGGGGTGCGCCAAGCGCCGGGGAAATTGTGTGGGACCGAACTAAAAGTGCGTTGAGAGCCGGGCAAGGTGGGTGGGACCCAATCGGGAATGCGCCAAGCACCAGGGAAAATGTGTGGGACCCTAATGGGGTGCGTCGAGTGCCGGGGAAAGTGTGCGGGATCAAAGTAAAAGTGCGCTGAGCGCCGGGAAAAGGGTGTGGGACCCAATCGGGGATGCGCCAAGCGCCAGGGAAAATGTGTGGGACCGTAATGGGGTGCGTCAAGTGCCGGGGAAAGTGTGCGAGACCAAAGTAAAAGTGCGCTGAGCGCCGGGAAAAGGGTGTGGGACCCAATCGGGGATGCGCCAAGCGCCAGGGAAAATGTGTGGGACCGTAATGGGGTGCGTCGAGTGCCGGGGAAAGTGTGCGGGACCAAAGTAAAAGTGCGCTGAGCGCCGGGCAACGTGTGTGGGACCTGATCGGGAATGCGCCAAGCACCAGGGAAAATGTGTGGGACCCTAATGGGGTGCGTCGAGTGCCGGGGAAAGTGTACGGGACCCTACTGAGGGTGCGCAATGCGCCGGGGAAAGTGTGTGGGACCCAATCGGGGATGCGCCAAGCGCCAGGCAAAGTGTGTGTGACCCTAATGGGGCGCGTCGAGTGCCGGAGAAAGTGTGCGGGACCAAAGTAAAAGTGCGCTGAGCGCCGGGAAAAGTGTGTGGGACCCAACTGGGGATGCGCCAAGCGCCAGGCAAAGTGTGCGGGACCCTAATGGGGCGCGTCGAGTGCCGGGAAAAGTGTGCGGGACCAAAGTAAAAGTGCGCTGAGCGCCGGGAAAAGGGTGTGGGACCCAAATGGGGGTGCGCCAAGCGCCGGGGAAATTGTGTGGGACCGAACTAAAAGTGCGTTGAGAGCCGGGCAACGTGTGTGGGACCCAATCGGGAATGCGCCAAGCACCAGGGAAAATGTGTGGGACCCTAATGGGGTGCGTCGAGTGCCGGGGAAAGTGTGCGGGATCAAAGTAAAAGTGCGCTGAGCGCCGGGAAAAGGGTGTGGGACCCAATCGGGGATGCGCCAAGCGCCAGGGAAAATGTGTGGGACCGTAATGGGGTGCGTCGAGTGCCGGGGAAAGTGTGCGGGACCAAAGTAAAAGGGCGCTGAGCGCCGGGCAACGTGTGTGGGACCCAATCGGGAATGCGCCAAGCGCCAGGAAAAGTGTGTGGGACCGAACTAAAAGTGCGTTGAGAGCCGGGCAACGTGTGTGGGACCCAATCGGGAATGCGCCAAGCACCGGGGAAAATGTGTGGGACCCTAATGGGGTGTGTCGAGCGCCGGGAAAGTGTACGGGACCCAACTGAGGGTGCGCCATGCGCCGGGGAAAATGTGTGGGACCCAATCGGGGATGCGCCAAGCGCCAGGGAAAGTGTGTGGTACCCAACTGGGGATGCGCCAAGCGCCGGGGAATTTCGTGGGACCCAACTGAAGGTGCGCCAAGCGCCGGGGAAAGTTTGTGGGACCAGACTGGGGGTGCGCCGAGAGCCGGGCAACGTGTGTGGGACCCAATCGGGAATGCGCCAAGCGCCAGGCAAAGTGTGTGGGACCATAATGGGGCGCGTCGAGTGCCGGAGAAAGTGTACGGGACCCAACTGGGGTGCGCCATGCGCCGGGAAAAGGGTGTGGACCCAATCGGGGATGCGCCAAGCGCCAGGAAAATGTGTGGGACCGTAATGGGGTGCGTCGAGTGCCGGGGAAAGTGTGCGGGACCAAAGTAAAAGTGCGCTGAGCGCCGGGCAACGTGTGTGGGACCCAATCGGGAATGCGCCAAGCGCCAGGAAAGTGTGTGGACCGAACTAAAAGTGCGTTGAGAGCCGGGCAACGTGTGTGGGACCCAATCGAGAATGCGCCAAGCACCGGGGAAATTGTGTGGGACCAAACTAAAAGTGCGTTGAGAGCCGGGCAACGTGTGTGGGACCCAATCGGGAATGCGCCAAGCACCAGGGAAAATGTGTGGGACCCTAATGGGGTGCGTCGAGTGCCGGGGAAAGTGTGCGGGACGAAAGTAAAAGTGCGCTGAGCGCCGGGAAAAGGGTGTGGGGCCCAATCGGGGATGCGCCAAGCGCCAGAAAAAATGTGTGGGACCCTAATGGGGTGCGTCGAGTGCCGGGGAAAGTGTGCGGGACCAAAGTAAAAGTGCGCTGAGCGCCGGGCAACGTGTGTGGGACCCAATCGGGAATGCGCCAAGCGCCAGGCAAAGTGTGTGGGACCCAATCGGGGATGCGCCAAGCGCCAGGGAAAGTGTGTGGGACCCAACTAGGGATGCGCCAAGCGCCGGGGAATTTCGTGGGACCCAACTGAAGGTGCGCCAAGCGCCGGGGAAAGTTTGTGGGACCAGACTGGGGGTGCGCCAGGCGCCACCAAATGTTTGTGGGACCCAACTGAGGGTGCGCCGAGAGCCGGGCAACGTGTGAGGGACCCAATCGGGAATGCGCCAAGCACCAAGGAAAATGTGTGGTACCCTAATGGAGTGTGTCGAGCGCCGGGGAAAGTGTACCGGACCCAACTGAGGGTGCGCCATGCGCCGGGGAAAGTGTGTGGGACCCAATCGGGGACGCGCCAAGCGCCAGGCAAAGTGTGTAGGACCCTAGTTGGGCGCGTCGAGTGCCGGGGAAAGTGTGCGGAGCCAGACTGGGTGCGCCAGGCACCCCAGATGTGTGGGACCCAACTGAGGGTGCGCAATGCGCCGGGGAAAGTGTGTGGGACCCAATCGGGGATGCGCCAAGCGCCAGGCAAAGTGTGTGGGACCCTAATGGGGCGCGTCGAGTGCCGGAGAAAGTGTGCGGGACCAAAGTAAAAGGGCGCTGAGCGCCGGGAAAAGTGTGTGGGACCCAACTGGGGATGCGCCAAGCGCCAGGCAAAGTGTGTGGGACCCTAATGGGGTGCGTCCAGTGCAGGGGAAAGTGTGAGGGACCAAAGTAAAAGTGCGCTGAGCGCCGGGAAACGTGTGTGGGACCCAATCGGGAATGCGCCAAGCGCCAGGCAAAGTGTGTGGGACCCTAATGGGGCGCGTCGAGTGCCGGGAAAAGTGTGCGGGACCAAAGTAAAAAAGCGCTGAGCGCCGGGAAAAGAGTGTGGGACCCAAATGGGGGTGCGCCAAGCGCCTGGGAAATTGTGTGGGACCGAACTAAAAGTGCGTTGAGAGCTGGGCAACGTGTGTGGGACCCAATCGGGAATGCGCCAAGCACCAGGGAAAATGTGTGGGACCCTAATGGGGTGCGTCGAGTGCCGGGGAAAGTGTGCGGGACCAAAGTTAAAGTGCGCTGAGCGCCGGGAAAAGGGTGTGGGACCCAATCGGGGATGCGCCAAGCGCCAGGGAAAATGTGTGGGACCCTAATGGGGTGCGTCGAGTGCCGGGGAAAGTGTGCGGGACCAAAGTAAAAGTGCGCTGAGCGCCGAGCAACGTGTGTGGGACCCAATCGGGAATGCGCCAAGCGCCAGGCAAAGTGTGTGGGACCGAACTAAAAGTGCGTTGAGAGCCGGGCAACGTGTGGGACCCAATCGGGAATGCGCCAAGCACCAGGGAAAATGTGTGGACCCTAATGGGGTGTGTCGAGCGCCGGGAAAGAGTACGGGACCCAACTGAGGGTGCGCCATGCGCCGGGAAAGTGTGTGGGACCCAATCGGGGATGCGACAAGCGCCAGGGAAAGTGTGTGGGACCCAACTGGGGATGCGCCAAGCGCCGGGGAATTTCGTGGGACCCAACTGAAGGTGCGCCAAGCGCCAGGCAAAGTGTGTGGGACCGAACTAAAAGTGCGCCGAGAGCCGGGCAACGTGTGAGGGACCCAATCAGGAATGCGCCAAGCACCAAGGAAAATGTGTGGTACCCTAATGGAGTGCGTCGAGCGCCGGGGAAAGTGTACGGGACCCAACTGAGGGTGCGCCATGCGCCGGGGAAAGTGTGTGGGACCCAATCGGGGATGCGCCAAGCGCCAGGCAAAGTGTGTAGGACCCTAGTTGGGCGCGTCGAGTGCCGGGGAAAGTGTGTGAACCAGACTGGGGTGCGCCAGGCACCCCCAGATGTGTGTGGGACCCAACTGAGGGTGCGCAATGCGCCGGGGAAAGTGTGTGGGACCCAATCGGGGATGCGCCAAGCGCCAGGCAAAGTGTGTAGGACCCTAGTTGGGCGCGTCGAGTGCCGGGGAGAGTGTGCGGAACCAGACTGGGGGCGCGCCAGGCACCCCCAGATGTGTGTGGGACCGAACTGAGGGTGCGCCAAGCGCCAGGCAAAGTGTGTGGGACCCTAATGGGGCGCGTCGAGTGCCGGAGAAAGTGTGCGGGACCAAAGTAAAAGGGCGCTGAGCGCCGGGAAAAGTGTTTGGGACCCAACTGGGGATGCGCCAAGCGCCAGGCAAAGTGTGTGGGACCCTAATGGGGTGCGTCGAGTGCCGGGGAAAGTGTGCGGGACCAAAGTTAAAGTGCGCTGAGCGCCGGGAAAAGGGTGTGGGACCCAATCGGGGATGCGCCAAGCGCCAGGGAAAATGTGTGGGACCCTAATGGGGTGCGTCGAGTGCCGGGGAAAGTGTGCGGGACCAAAGTAAAAGTGCGCTGAGCGCCGAGCAACGTGTGTGGGACCCAATCGGGAATGCGCCAAGCGCCAGGCAAAGTGTGTGGGACCGAACTAAAAGTGCGTTGAGAGCCGGGCAACGTGTGTGGGACCCAATCGGGAATGCGCCAAGCACCAGGGAAAATGTGTGGGACCCTAATGGGGTGTGTCGAGCGCCGGGGAAAGTGTAGGGGACCCAACTGAGGGTGCGCCATGCGCCGGGGAAAGTGTGTGGGACCCAATCGGGGATGCGACAAGCGCCAGGGAAAGTGTGTGGGACCCAACTGGGGATGCGCCAAGCGCCGGGGAATTTCGTGGGACCCAACTGAAGGTGCGCCAAGCGCCAGGGAAAGTTTGTGGGACCAGACTGGGGGTGCGCCAGGCGCCACCAAATGTTTGTGGAACCCAACTGAGGGTGCGCCGAGAGCCGGGCAACGTGTGAGGGACCCAATCAGGAATGCGCCAAGCACCAAGGAAAATGTGTGGTACCCTAATGGAGTGCGTCGAGCGCCGGGGAAAGTGTACGGGACCCAACTGAGGGTGCGCCATGCGCCGGGGAAAGTGTGTGGGACCCAATCGGGGATGCGCCAAGCGCCAGGCAAAGTGTGTAGGACCCTAGTTGGGCGCGTCGAGTGCCGGGGAAAGTGTGCGGAACCAGACTGGGGGTGCGCCAGGCACCCCCAGATGTGCGTGGGACCCAACTGAGGGTGCGCAATGCGCCGGGGAAAGTGTGTGGGACCCAATCGGGGATGCGCCAAGCGCCAGGCAAAGTGTGTGGGACCCTAATGGGGCGCGTCGAGTGCCGGAGAAAGTGTGCGGGACCAAAGTAAAAGGGCGCTGAGCGCCGGGAAAAGTGTGTGGGACCCAACTGGGGATGCGCCAAGTGCCAGGCAAAGTGTGTGGGACCCTAATGGGGTGCGTCCAGTGCAGGGGAAAGTGTGAGGGACCAAAGTAAAAGTACGCTGAGCGCCGGGCAACGTGTGTGGGACCCAATCGGGAATGCGCCAAGCGCCAGGCAAAGTGTGTGGGACCCTAATGGGGCGCGTCGAGTGCCGGGAAAAGTGTGCGGGACCAAAGTAAAAAGCGCTGAGCGCCGGGAAAGAGTGTGGGACCCAATGGGGTGCGCCAAGCGCCTGGGAAATTGTGTGGGACCGAACTAAAAGTGCGTTGAGAGCCGGGCAACGTGTGTGGGACCCAATCGGGAATGCGCCAAGCACCAGGAAAATGTGTGGACCCTAATGGGGTGCGTCGAGTGCCGGGGAAAGTGTGCGGGACCAAAGTTAAAGTGCGCTGAGCGCCGGGAAAAGGAGTGTGGACCCAATCGGGGATGCGCCAAGCGCCAGGGAAAATGTGTGGGACCCTAATGGGGTGCGTCGAGTGCCGGGAAAGTGTGCGGGACCAAAGTAAAGTGCGCTGAGCGCCGAGCAACGTGTGTGGGACCCAATCGGGAATGCGCCAAGCGCCAGGCAAAGTGTGTGGGACCGAACTAAAGTGCGTTGAGAGCCGGGCAACGTGTGTGGGACCCAATCGGGAATGCGCCAAGCACCAGGGAAAATGTGTGGGACCCTAATGGGGTGTGTCGAGCGCCGGGGAAAGTGTAGGGGACCCAACTGAGGGTGCGCCATGCGCCGGGGAAAGTGTGTGGGACCCAATCGGGGATGCGACAAGCGCCAGGGAAAGTGTGTGGGACCCAACTGGGGATGCGCCAAGCGCCGGGGAATTTCGTGGGACCAAACCGAAGGTGCGCCAAGCGCCAGGGAAAGTTTGTGGGACCAGACTGGGGGTGCGCCAGGCGCCACCAAATGTTTGTGGGACCCAACTGAGGGTGCGCCGAGAGCCGGGCAACGTGTGTGGGACCCAATCGGGAATGCGCCAAGCACCAGGGAAAATGTGTGGTACCCTAATGTGGTGCGTAGAGCGCCGGGGAAAGTGTACGGGACCCAACTGAGGGTGCGCCATGCGCCGGGGAAAGTGTGTGGGACCCAATCGGGGGTGCGCCAAGCGCCAGGCAAAGTGTGTGGGATCCTAATTGGGCGCGTCGAGTGCCGGGGAAAGTGTGCGGGACCAAAGTAAAAGTGCGCTGAGCGCCGGGAAAAGTGTGTGGGACACAACTGAGGATGCGCCAAGCGCCGGGGAAATTGTGTGAGACCCAACCATGGGTGCGCCAAGCGTCAGGGAGAGTGTGTGGGACCCAACTGGGGATGCGCCAAGCGCCGGGGAAGTTCGTGGGACCCAACTGAAATTGCGCCAAGCGCCGAGGAAAGTTTGTGGAACCAGAATGGGGGTGCGCCAGGCACCCCCAGATGTGTGTGGGACCCAACTGAGGGTGCGCCGAGAGCAGGGCAACGTGTGTGGGACCTGATCGGGAATGCGCCAAGCACCAGGGAAAATGTGTGGGACCCTAATGGGGTGCGTCCAGTGCAGGGGAAAGTGTGCGGGGCCAAAGTAAAAGTGCGCTGAGCGCCGGGCAACGTGTGTGGGACTCAATCGGGAATGCGCCAAGCACCAGGGAAAATGTGTGGGACCCTAATGGGGTGCGTCGAGCGGCGGAAAAAGTGTACGGGACCCAACTGAGGGTGCGCCATGCGCCGGGGAAAGTGTGTGGGACCCAATCGGGGATGCGCCAAGCGCCAGGCAAAGTGTGTGGGACCCTAATGGGGCGCGTCGAGTGCCGGAGAAAGTGTGCGGGACCAAAGTAAAAGTGCGCTGAGCGCTGGGAAAAGTGTGTGGGACCCAACTAGGGATGCGCCAAGCGCCGGGGAAATTGTGTGAGACCCAATTATGGGTGCGCCAAGCGCCGGGGAAGTTCGTGGGACCCAACTGAAGGTGCGCCAAGCGCCGGGGAAAGTTTGTGGGACCAGAATAGGTGCGCCAGGCACCCCCAGATGTGTGTGGGAACCAACTGAGGGTGCGCCGAGAGCCGGGCAACGTGTGTGGGACCTGATCGGGAATGCGCCAAGCACCGGGAAAATGTGTGGGACCCTAATGGGGTGCGTCGAGTGCCGGGGAAAGTGTGCGGTACCAAAGCAAAAGTGCGCTGAGCGCCGGGAAAAGTGTGTGGGACCCTAATGGGGCGCGTCGAGTGCCGGGGAAAGTGTGCGGGACCAGTAAAAGTGCGCTGAGCGCCGGGGAAAGTGTGTGGGACCCGATCGGGGATGCGCCAAGCGCCAGGGAAAATGTGTGGGACCCTAATGGGGTGCGTCGAGTGCCGGGGAAAGTGTGCGGGACCAAAGTAAAAGTGCGCTGAGCGCCGGGCAACGTGTGTGGGACCCAAGCGGGAATGCGCCAAGCGCCAGGCAAAGAGTGTGGGACCGAACTAAAAGTGCGTTGAGAGCCGGGCAACGTGTGTGGGACCCAATCGGGAATGCGCCAAGCACCAGGGAAAATGTGTGGGACCCTAATGGGGTGTGTCGAGCGCCGGGGAAAGTGTAGGGGACCCAACTGAGGGTGCGCCATGCGCCGGGGAAAGTGTGTGGGACCCAATCGGGGATGCGACAAGCGCCAGGGAAAGTGTGTGGGACCCAACTGGGGATGCGCCAAGCGCCGGGGAATTTTGTGGGACCCAACTGAAGGTTCGCCAAGCGCCAGGGAAAGTTTGTGGGACCAGACTGGGGGTGCGCCAGGCGCCACCAAATGTTTGTGGGACCCAACTGAGGGTGCGCCGAGAGCCGGGCAACGTGTGAGGGACCCAATCAGGAATGCGCCAAGCACCAAGGAAAATGTGTGGTACCCTAATGGAGTGCGTCGAGCGCCGGGGAAAGTGTACGGGACCCAACTGAGGGTGCGCCATGCGCCGGGGAAAGTGTGTGGGACCCAATCGGGGATGCGCCAAGCGCCAGGCAAAGTGTGTAGGACCCTAGTTGGGCGCGTCGAGTGCCGGGGAAAGTGTGCGGAACCAGACTGGGGGTGCGCCAGGCACCCCCAGATGTGCGTGGGACCCAACTGAGGGTGCGCAATGCGCCGGGGAAAGTGTGTGGGACCCAATCGGGGATGCGCCAAGCGCCAGGCAAAGTGTGTGGGACCCTAATGGGGCGCGTCGAGTGCCGGAGAAAGTGTGCGGGACCAAAGTAAAAGGGCGCTGAGCGCCGGGAAAAGTGTGTGGGACCCAACTGGGGATGCGCCAAGTGCCAGGCAAAGTGTGTGGGACCCTAATGGGGTGCGTCCAGTGCAGGGGAAAGTGTGAGGGACCAAAGTAAAAGTACGCTGAGCGCCGGGCAACGTGTGTGGGACCCAATCGGGAATGCGCCAAGCGCCAGGCAAAGTGTGTGGGACCCTAATGGGGCGCGTCGAGTGCCGGGAAAAGTGTGCGGGACCAAAGTAAAAAAGCGCTGAGCGCCGGGAAAAGAGTGTGGGACCCAAATGGGGGTGCGCCAAGCGCCTGGGAAATTGTGTGGGACCGAACTAAAAGTGCGTTGAGAGCCGGGCAACGTGTGTGGGACCCAATCGGGAATGCGCCAAGCACCAGGGAAAATGTGTGGGACCCTAATGGGGTGCGTCGAGTGCCGGGGAAAGTGTGCGGGACCAAAGTTAAAGTGCGCTGAGCGCCGGGAAAAGGGTGTGGGACCCAATCGGGGATGCGCCAAGCGCCAGGGAAAATGTGTGGGACCCTAATGGGGTGCGTCGAGTGCCGGGGAAAGTGTGCGGGACCAAAGTAAAAGTGCGCTGAGCGCCGAGCAACGTGTGTGGGACCCAATCGGGAATGCGCCAAGCGCCAGGCAAAGTGTGTGGGACCGAACTAAAAGTGCGTTGAGAGCCGGGCAACGTGTGTGGGACCCAATCGGGAATGCGCCAAGCACCAGGGAAAATGTGTGGGACCCTAATGGGGTGTGTCGAGCGCCGGGGAAAGTGTAGGGGACCCAACTGAGGGTGCGCCATGCGCCGGGGAAAGTGTGTGGGACCCAATCGGGGATGCGACAAGCGCCAGGGAAAGTGTGTGGGACCCAACTGGGGATGCGCCAAGCGCCGGGGAATTTCGTGGGACCAAACCGAAGGTGCGCCAAGCGCCAGGAAAGTTTGTGGGACCAGACTGGGGTGCGCCAGGCGCCACCAAATGTTTGTGGGACCCAACTGAGGGTGCGCCGAGAGCCGGGCAACGTGTGTGGGACCCAATCGGGAATGCGCCAAGCACCAGGGAAAATGTGTGGTACCCTAATGTGGTGCGTAGAGCGCCGGGGAAAGTGTACGGGACCCAACTGAGGGTGCGCCATGCGCCGGGGAAAGTGTGTGGGACCCAATCGGGGGTGGGCGAAGCGCCAGGCAAAGTGTGGGGGAGCCTAAATGGGCGCGTCGAGTGCCGGGGAAAGTGTGCGGGACCAAAGTAAAAGTGCGCTGAGCGCCGGGAAAGTGTGTGGGACACAACTGAGGATGCGCCAAGCGCCGGGGAAATTGTGTGAGACCCAACCATGGGTGCGCCAAGCGTCAGGGAGAGTGTGTGGGACCCAACTGGGGATGCGCCAAGCGCCGGGGAAGTTCGTGGGACCCAACTGAAATTGCGCCAAGCGCCGAGGAAAGTTTGTGGAACCAGGATGGTGCGCCAGGCACCCCAGATGTGTGTGGGACCCAACTGAGGGTGCGCCGAGAGCAGGGCAACGTGTGTGGGACCTGATCGGGAATGCGCCAGGCACCAGGGAAAATGTGTGGGACCCTAATGGGGCGCGTCGAGTGCCGGGAAAAGTGTGCGGGACGAAAGTAAAAGTGCGCTGAGCGCCGGGCAACGTGTGTGGGACTCAATCGGGAATGCGCCAAGCACCAGGGAAAATGTGTGGGACCCTAATGGGGTGCGTCGAGTGGCGGAAAAAGTGTACGGGACCCAACTGAAGGTGCGCCAAGCGCCGGGGAAAGTTTGTGGGACCCACTGGGGAGTGCGCCCAGCGTCAGGCCAGGTGTGCGGGACCCTAGTGGGGCGCGTCGAGTGTGGGGGAAAGTGTGCGGGACCAAAGTAAAAGTGCGCTGAGCGCTGGGAAAAGTGTGTGGGACCCAACTAGGGATGCGCCAAGCGCCGGGGAAATTGTGTGAGACCCAATTATGGGTGCGCCAAGCGCCGGGGAAGTTCGTGGGACCCAACTGAAGGTGCGCCAAGCGCCGGGGAAAGTTTGTGGGACCAGAATAGGGGTGCGCCAGGCACCCCCAGATGTGTGTGGGAACCAACTGAGGGTGCGCCGAGAGCCGGGCAACGTGTGTGGGACCTGATCGGGAATGCGCCAAGCACCAGGGAAAATGTGTGGGACCCTAATGGGGTGCGTCGAGTGCCGGGGAAAGTGTGCGGTACCAAAGCAAAAGTGCGCTGAGCGCCGGGAAAAGTGTGTGGGACCCTAATGGGGCGCGTCGAGTGCCGGGGAAAGTGTGCGGGACCAAAGTAAAAGTGCGCTGAGCGCCGGGAAAAGTGTGTGGGACCCAATCGGGGATGCGCCAAGCGCCAGGGAAAATGTGTGGGACCCTAATGGGGTGCGTCGAGTGCCGGGGAAAGTGTGCGGGACCAAAGTAAAAGTGCGCTGAGCGCCGGGCAACGTGTGTGGGACCCAATCGGGAATGCGCCAAGCGCCAGGCAAAGTGTGTGGGACCGAACTAAAAGTGCGTTGAGAGCCGGGCAACGTGTGTGGGACCCAATCGGGAATGCGCCAAGCACCAGGGAAAATGTGTGGGACCCTAATGGGGTGTGTCGAGCGCCGGGGAAAGTGTAGGGGACCCAACTGAGGGTGCGCCATGCGCCGGGGAAAGTGTGTGGGACCCAATCGGGGATGCGACAAGCGCCAGGGAAAGTGTGTGGGACCCAACTGGGGATGCGCCAAGCGCCGGGGAATTTCGTGGGACCCAACTGAAGGTGCGCCAAGCGCCGGGGAAAGTTTGTGGGACCAGACTGGGGGTGCGCCAGGCGCCACCAAATGTTTGTGGGACCCAACTGAGGGTGCGCCGAGTGCCGGGGAAAGTGTGCGGGACCAGAGTAAAAGTGCGCTGAGCGCCGGGCAACGTGTGTGGGACCCAATCGGGAATGCGCCAAGCGCCAGGCAAAGTGTGTGGGACCCTAATGGGGCGCGTCGAGTGCCGGGGAAAGTGTGCGGGACCAGACTGGGGGTGCGCCAGGCACCCCCAGATGTGTGTGGGAACCAGCTGAGGGTGCGCCGAGAGCCGGGCAACGTGTGTGGGACCTGATCGGGAATGCGCCAAGCACCAGGGATAATATGTGGGACCCTAATGGGGTGCGTCGAGTGCCGGGGAAAGTGTGCGGAACCAAAGCAAAAGTGCGCTTAGCGCCGGGAAAAGTGTGTGGGACCCTAATGGGGCGCGTCGAGTGCCGGGGAAAGTGTGCGGGACCAAAGTAAAAGTGCGCTGAGCGCCGGAAAAAGTGTGTGGGACCCAACTGGGGATGCGCCAAGCGCCGGGGAAGTTGTGTGAGACCCAACCATGGGTGCGCCAAGCGCCGGGGAAGTTCGTGGGACCCAACTGAAGGTGCGCCAAGCGCCGGGGAAAGTTTGTGGGACCAGACTGGGGGTGCGCCAGGCACCCCCAGATGTGTGTGGGACCCAACTGAGGGTGCGCCGAGAGCCGGGCAACGTGTGTAGGACCTGATCGGGAATGCGCCAAGCACCAGGGAGAATATGTGGGACCCTAATGGGGTGCGTCGAGTGCCGGGGAAAGTGTGCGGAACCAAAGCAAAAGTGCGCTTAGCGCCGGGAAAAGTGTGTGGGACCCTAATGAGGCGCGTCGAGTGCCGGGGAAAGTGTGCGGGACCAAAGTAAAAGTGCGCTGAGCGCCGGGCAACGTGTGTGGGACACAAATGGAGGTGCGCCGACGCTGGGGAATATATGTGGGACGCAATCGGGGATGCGCCAAGCGCCAGGGAAAATGTGTGGGACCCAATCGGGGATGCGCCAAGCGCCAGGGAAAATGTGTGGGACCCTAATGGGGTGCGCCGAGTGCGCGGCAAATTGTGCGGGACCAGAGTAAAAGTGCGCTGAGCGCCGGGCAACGTGTGTGGGACCCAAATGGGGGTGCGCCGACGCTGGGGAATATGTGTGGGACCCAATCGGGGATGCGCCAAGCGCCAGGGAAAATGTGTGGGACCCAATCGGGGATGCGCCAAGCGCCAGGGAAAATGTGTGGGACCCTAATGGGGTGCGCCGAGTGCCGGGGAAAGTGTGCGGGACCAAAGTAAAAGTGCGCTGAGCGCCGGGCAACGTGTGTGGGACCCAAATGGGGGTGCGCCGACGCTGGGGAATATGTGTGGGACCCCATCGGGGATGCGCCAAGCGCCAGGGAAAATGTGTGGGACCCAATCGGGGATGCGCCAAGCGCCAGGGAAAATGTGTGGGACCCTAATGGGGTGCGCCGAGTGCCGGGGAAAGTGTGCGGGACCAGAGTAAAAGTGCGCTGAGCGCCGGGCAACGTGTGTGGGACCCAAATGGGGGCGCGCCGACGCTGGGGAATATGTGTGGGACCCAATCGGGGATGCGCCAAGCGCCGGGCAACGTGTGTGGGACCCAATCGGGAATGCGCCAAGCGCCAGGCAAAGTGTGTGGGATCCTAATGGGGCACGTCGAGTGCCGGGGAAAGTGTGCGGGACCAAAGTAAAAGTGCGCTGAGCGCCGGTAAAAGTGTGTGGGACCCAAATGCGGGTGCGCCGACGCTGGGGAATATGTGTGGGACCCGATCGGGAATGCGCCAAGCGCCAGGCAAAGTGTGTGGGACCCTAATGGGGCGCGTCGAGTGCCGGGGAAAGTGTGCGGGACCAAAGTAAAAGTGCGCTGAGCGCCGCAAAAAGTGTGTGGGACCCAACTGGGGATGCGCCAAGCGCCGGGGAAATTGTGTGAGACCCAATTATGGGTGCGCCAAGCGCCGGGGAAGTTCGTGGGACCCAACTGAAGGTGCGCCAAGCGCCGGGGAAAGTTTGTGGGACCAGACTGGGGGTGCGCCAGGCACCCCCAGATGTGTGTGGGAACCAGCTGAGGGTGCGCCGAGAGCCGGGCAACGTGTGTGGGACCTGATCGGGAATGCGCCAAGCACCAGGGAGAATATGTGGGACCCTAATGGGGTGCGTCGAGTGCCGGGGAAAGTGTGCGGAACCAAAGCAAAAGTGCGCTTAGCGCCGGGAAAAGTGTGTGGGACCCTAATGAGGCGCGTCGAGTGCCGGGGAAAGTGTGCGGGACCAAAGTAAAAGTGCGCTGAGCGCCGGGCAACGTGTGTGGGACCCAAATGGGGGTGCGCCGACGCTGGGGAATATGTGTGGGACCCAATCGGGGATGCGCCAAGCGCCAGGGAAAATGTGTGGGACCCAATCGGGGATGCGCCAAGCGCCAGGGAAAATGTGTGGGACCCTAATGGGGTGCGCCGAGTGCCGGGGAAAGTGTGCGGGACCAGAGTAAAAGTGCGCTGAGCGCCGGGCAACGTGTGGGACCCAAATGGGGTGCGCCGACGCTGGGGAATATGTGGACCCACTGGGGATGCGCCAAGCGCCAGGAAAATGTGTGGGACCCAATCGGGGATGCACCAAGCGCCAGGGAAAATGTGTGGGACCCTAATGGGGTGCGCCGAGTGCCGGGGAAAGTGTGCGGGACCAAAGTAAAAGTGCGCTGAGCGCCGGGCAACGTGTGTGGGACCCAAATGGAGGTGCGCCGACGCTGGGGAATATGTGTGGGACCCAATCGGGGATGCGCCAAGCGCCAGGGAAAATGTGTGGGACCCAATCGGGGATGCGCCAAGCGTCAGGGAAAATGTGTGGGACTCTAATGGGGTGCGCCGAGTGCCGGGGAAAGTGTGCGGGACCAGAGTAAAAGTGCGCTGAGCGCCAGGGAAAATGTGTGGGACCCAATCGGGGATGCGCCAAGCGCCAGGGAAAATGTGTGGGACCCTAATGGGGTGCGCCGAGTGCCGGGGAAAGTGTGCGGGACCAAAGTAAAAGTGCGCTGAGCGCCGGGCAACGTGTGTGGGACCCAAATGGAGGTGCGCCGACGCTGGGGAATATGTGTGGGACCCAATCGTGGATGCGCCAAGCGCCAGGGAAAATGTGTGGGACCCAATCGGGGATGCGCCAAGCGTCAGGGAAAATGTGTGGGACTCTAATGGGGTGCGCCGAGTGCCGGGGAAAGTGTGCGGGACCAGAGTAAAAGTGCGCTGAGCGCCGGGCAACGTGTGTGGGACCCAATCGGGAATGCGCCAAGCGCCAGGCAAAGTGTGTGGGACCCTAATGGGGCGCGTCGAGTGCCGGGGAAAGTGTGCGGGACCAAAGTAAAAGTGCGCTGAGCGCCGGGAAAAGTGTGTGGGACCCAAATGGGGGTGCGCCAACGCTGGGGAAGATGTGTGGGACCCAATCGGGGATGCGCCATGCCCCAGGAAAAATGTGTGGGACCCTAATGGGGCGCGTCGAGTGCCGGGGAAAGTGTGCGGGACCAAAGTAAAAGTGCGCTGAGCGCCGGGAAAAGTGTGTGGGACCCAAATGGGGATGCGCCGACGTTGGGGAATATGTGTAGGACCCAATCGGGGATGCGCCAAGCGCCAAGGAAAATGCAGGAGTAAAATGTTTTGCCCCGCCCGTATTTTTACACCCCCAGTATTTGCCCTTTTTCTGGAACGCAAGGTTGCTGGGTCATTTTCACGATCGGTACTGTTGGTGGATTGCCTAACAAATTTACCACTCACGTCACTGACAGCGAAGATGACCTAGCGACCCTGGCGTGAAAATACGGGCGGGGCCATACTTGCTACTCCTGTAACGGCATTTTGGGTCGTTTTTGACGCTTCAAAATGCGTAGGCATTATGTTGTAAGCCATACGGTTCGATTCTCATTGTTGTTCCAACTACGTTTACAAGTGTGTATGCTGCCTTCAAAGCTGCTCTCCAGGCATTTGAGTGGGAAATTCTTGAGCAACCACTCAATCATTCTCACCTTGTGCGACGGATTATCATCTCCTCTGCGAATTTCGAAAAACAACAACTGTCGAATAAGCTGCCTTATCGTTACTCCATTTCAATGCCTCAGAACTTTTGACAACCTAATTTTCTGGAAAATTGAATATGGCAGTCTTGTAGAACAGAAAAGATTTTCCGAACAGCAAAATAACATTGTCAAATATTCCACGAGTTCCTATAGAGCAGAGGTGAGAGCCGGACCGCTACGAACTTTTCCCTTTAATACAATATAAATACTAGTGACTGTACAATCCATGCGACGGAGTCGGTTTCGGATATCCGGGTCGTATAATCCGATCGCAAAACCGATTCGACGTCAAAATGGCGATTTCGGATTGACTCGAAATCCGATCAGACGAAAAAACACGATATCCAAAATATCCGATATCCGGAAATGTGAAAATTGAAGGACCCGATGAGAAAACCGGATAATCGGATAGAAAAACGGTTGAAAACGGATAATCAATCGGATAGAAATCGGATGAAAATTGGATAATTTCGGATGAAAATCGGATAATTTCGGATAAAACCGGACAGAAGGGTGGTCGTCTTGTGGCGCCAAACAATGAGGAGGGTGGGCGGATCGGAGGGAGGGCTAAGCACTGCTATTGGTCGGCGCTACTTCGGTAACCAATAGCGCTGCTTAGTTCTTCTCACTGATCCGCCCAATCTTCTCACGGTTTGGCGCCACAATACGACCACCCGGACAGAATGGCGCCCACTTCCCTCAATTAAACAATCGCGCCCAAAAGTTGAATCCTGACTCACTGCTTACTGTTTGTGGGTGGTGGCCATCGTGTATTCCAACCCTTGAAGAGGCCGGAGAAACCTCCAGAGACGCAGTCAGTGGGCTGTCGCCAGCCCCATGTTGCGTCCAGTCAGGAACCTCGCTCCTCCTTAGCCCCTCCCCAGTTTCTCCCGCCTCTTCAGGGGTTGGAATACACTTGGGCCACCACCCAATGTTTGTGCCTTGTTCGAAATTTGAAACCATTTCCGTTTACGTGCACGAAGTAAATGGCGATCATGTGTGTCTCTGATTTACGCGCGCACATATACATTGACGAATTGTCGGCGCCAAAATGGAAATTTCGAAATTCAGATGGTTCTTTTATCTACTAATCTTCTTCTCAGCCATGAGAGAGCATCGCATCAGAGGCGCAGATAGTTGGCAACCTCACACGGCTTGTACCATAAATCTAGAGCAGACAGGGTTGTAGGCCTGGCTGAACTGGAAAATAGATGCAATGAGGCATGCTCAGCACATTCACAATCGGGGCATTTATCTGGGACTGACTGGTCAATTCGATGGACTTAGGCCTTGAGATAGGTCGAATGACCACATCTTAGACCTACTAGGATGGTTCTAGTACGCCTGGGCAAGTTAGCTTCACTATCGTCGACTCGAGGAGGCACATCACCATATATGGGATTGAGTTGAGCGAGACAAGTACTCTGTCACGAAACCTACTTGCTCAGCCATCTGCAGTCCTCTACGCGGGAGCTCGGAGATAACCCAACGTTGATAGTCAATAGCAGACAGGGCAGCATAGAGCGGTGTGCGTATGTTGCGAAGTTGGGAGCCGGATGATAGGATGGAACGGTTGAGATGGGTCGGGTTTTCAACAATGGCAATGAGGAACTGCTGAGACTGCAACAAGCAGTGCTGCTTGACGGGGAGCAGGCCGGTTTCCTGGTGGAGATGGTGCACAGGCGTCGATTTGTGACATACTGTAACGAACCCGAGCGCAGTATTCTGCGCTCGGTGCATTCTGCAAAAGAGGTTTTAGACAGATGCCTAGTCCAAATGGGGGCACCATATTTCTAAACAGGCAGTACCATGGCTCTATACGTTGCACGCAGAACTTCCTTTGTGCTACCCTACGCGGTGCCGGCAAGGGCACGCAGAATGTTGTTGCGTGAATTGGCTGCAGCAGCACGTATAAGTGTGAAACATAGAGAGGGGTCCATCAGGATGTTTCACACCTGTACTTGTATTTATCAAAATCCCAGTCTTCGATTCAGTGGCGGAGAACCGGAACGTGTCATCCTTCGCCACGACTCTATGAGAACGCGCACCCGCCGCAATCTTAAGTGGCCCTTTATCTGTCAAATAAGCCCTCTTAGAAAAACAACTTTGTATAGAATATCAAACCTCTAGATCACTTGAGTACTATTCGTATTTCAATAGAGGAGAGAAACCCCAGGTGCTGTGAAGTTAACGAAGAGTGAAACACCGAGTAATGACGTCAATGCTGCCTGGAGTAACCCAGTTCTCGAGCAACCCCTTTGTCGCCTTATCATGTGTTATATCTCCGCTTTTTTTCGTACAATGAAAAAACAGCCAAAAGACATCCAGGAACTTGTTCTCGAACTTTTCTATAGATCGTGCTGTGTACGGCCAGAGCATTCTGCTTACGCCTCATTTTGATTACCACGAGAGATTTCTGGTTTTCGCTGTTGGAATTCCTGCGCGAGCAGCGGCGTGCCGCGGCCGACCCCGTCGCGAGGAATGCGGCTCCAAATATTCAATACCCAGGGGCGGCATGCATGAACGCTGCGAAAAAAGTCAGGGAGCCGCTCCGCGTCCTCAGTGCAAAGCGTCGAGCCATAAGTGACCTGAAAAACATGCCGTAGGCTTGACGTTGGGACACAAACTCACTACACACAGCAAACCCCTCTCCTAACAGTCATTTTTTGATTTGGTTCTTATCTAGAACGGCTCTATTTCTGCGAAACTTTAGAGCCAAACAGGAAAATTATTCAAAAAATGATCAACTATGAGGAAGAAATCAAAGAAGACCGAAGTTAAGCACGATTAAAATTTAAAACAAAAACAGCTACGCGGGGAGTTCACCGTGCGTGCTCGGACAAAGTGAAAACCTGACCGCGCGCAAATAGCGGACCGCCACCGGGATGAGCGTTGGTCGAACCGGTTTCCGCTCGCGGACAGTCCGCGAGCTCCCGCGGTCAGTCTGCGAGCTCCCGCGGTCAGTCCGCGAGCTCCCGCGGTTAGTCCGCGAGTTCCCGCGGTCAGTCCGCGAGCTCCCGCGGTCAGTTCGCGAGCTCCCGCGGTCAGTCCGCGAGCTCCCGCTGTCAGTCCGCGAGCTCCCGCGGTCAGTACGCGAACTCCCGCGTTCAGTCCAAAAAGCACCGCTGTCAGTCCGGTATGCCCCGCGGTTGGTCCGAATTTAACCACGGTCAGCTCGCGAGCTCACGCAGTCGGTCTAGAAAGCACCGCTGTCAGTCCAGAATGCCTCGCAGTAGGTCCGAATTTGACCACGGTCAGCCCGCTAGCTCCCGCGGTCGGTTGAAAAGACCCCACCGTCAGTGCTGAAGGTCACGCAGTTGGCGCACAAGTTCGTGCGGTTGATCAAGGTTTATCCACTGTCGGTTCGCAAGCTCCCGCGATTTATATTCATTGATACACTGTCAGATCAAAAGGTCCCCCAAGTTTCCGTGATTATTCCTGTCGTTTCCGCGTTTGGCTTACAAGCAGACGTAACCCCGAGAAGTCCGGATCTCTGCCTGTCTCTGCATGTGGCGTGCAGTCTACGTGATCGGCAGAAAATAGGTACCTATATGACGGACCACTCCGCGTCGACCACCATATGTAAACAGTCATGCAGAAAAGAAAAAGAAAGATGAAGAGAAAGAATTAAGTTATGATAATGACATGGTGTGATAAAGCAGACTACAGATGGAAACTGGTTTATCTTCAACAAATCATTGGTGTCTCACGATTTAATCCACTGTGATAACACCCATAAAATGTCAAAATGACGCAACCGTGTTGGATTTCAACTTGAGGGGGAGAGGAGGATGAGAGTCAAGAGATTATGTTCACGACATCAAAACTCACCTACATTTTAACGAGTAAACATAAATACTCAGACAGTGGAGCGGACTTATCGCGACGCCGAATAGGAACGAACGCGGGGTCATCGGCGATCAGTCCGCTGCTTTTGCGCGCGCTTCAGCTCTGATGGGCTCGCGATCGACGAAATCGCCTGGACAAAAGAAGGGACGACCGCGAAAAAATTCTTACCAACTTAGTTATTAATTATAATGCAACCAGGAGGAGCTTAGAAGCAAAATTAAGCACCTGCGGGCGGTACGTCCTCTATCTGGTAGGGACAGAACGCAATCCCGCTAGCGCAGCGCAAGGATATACTAGATGTACCTCAAACTTGGGTAATTGAGCCGGTGACGATCTGGTTTTACCATGCAGAACGATGAATCGTACGCGAGGGGGGTCAGTCGCGGTCAGTCCGCTATCTGCCGTGGCTTGCGATCAGCCGGAATACGATGTAGTCGTTCGCGTTCAGTCCTAATTACATGGCTGTACGCGATAGAAACGATTTATGGTTGCGGTCAGTTCTACTTACCAGTAGCTGCGCGCGGTCAAACCGCACTTCTGTCGGACACACAGCGCGGAGATATCGAGAAACTGCAGCTTGTCCGCGATCAGCTCTACTACTATTCGACAAGTTTTGTGCGCGATAAGTTCGCCCCATTGCCTGAGTATGTACATCACGGCTAGTCGAAAAAAAATTCAAAAGTTTCTATTGTGGTAGAAAGCGCTCTGTTTTAAAATGCACAGATTTCTGGCCAATGTGCGAACTTCATTGTGATAAGGAGTGTAAGCTTAAGGTTATCAAAAGCAGACCGAAAAAAACAGAAGAAGTTTTGCCAGCGTCTCAAATGTTCATTCAAGCAACGATTCAGGATCTATATAGAGTTCTGAGTGCTGCGAGTTCCAGCGATAATAGGGATTAAAGTGCAGCTAAAAGCTTGGTTGTTGCTGTTTATACCCTATCATTGTCGCATCTATCTCGGCTCCCAGAACTTTATCTGAGCATTCATACTTTGTACCGCGTAGGAAACCTATTTCGTAGCCCAGCATAGGTTTTTATTTTTATTTTTTTGTAGCTTCTTTCAACAGCGTCTGAAATATAATGTTTTAGCGTCAAGTTGCAGTTTGCTCGAAATGAAGATTTTTGTTCTAGATGATTTTTAATCGATTCCTTCTTCATATATTCCAGGTCCATAAAATTAGCATAAAAAAGAAACTTCACTGACCCGAAAATTAATAAAATATGAAGTGCATAAAAAAACATTCGCGCTATCTAAAGAAGAAAATTATTCCTTCTGAGCGACCGGCACGATTAAATTTCTGGAACACTGTGCGCAACTTCAAAAAAAAACGCGGATTATTTGTGAAGACCACGGACATTTCGAATATCAACAAAGCCGGCCACTTTGTTCTTCCAATGCGTACAACCTCCCTTATTCGACGTCAGAATTTCCTGCAACCTGTTTTTATTGCATTTTGGCTGTTATAAGTGTTTCAGGAATGGCGCTCTACTCTTCGTGAAAAGTAAACAGAAAGAGAGGAAAACAGAGAACTGAACGTAAGTGAAAAATTTGTTACATTCGCAAAGGTGTACAGCTATGTAAAAAGATCACTTTAGAATAAAAATAGAGAACCTATAAGGCATTGAAACTGTAATAAATCTGGAAAACTATACATTTTTTGAGCATGTTTCAGTAATTTTTTTCGTTTTCAATGAAATTCAGGCAGAATGCGGTGAGGCGATCGAATGCACGAAGTAAGGAAGAAAAAGAAATTGAATCGATCGACTGCGGCACTTCTCGCCGGTGGCGGAAATTGTCCTGACCATTTCTTGCTGCTGTTCGCTGGCGGCGTCGCTGCGAGCGTTGCTCATGTCGCGGCGGCGAATACACTTTGGGAGGTCACCACGTCGCCAAACTTCGCCCGACACGTCGCCGGTGTCGCCCGCTGCGTGGAGCCCCCATTGCTCATCATTGCCCTGTCGCAGCTGAACTCGCCGCGGTGCCACTCTGCAGAGCCCTTTATTTGGCAGAATACTGCTATCGCGGAGCCTCATTAAAGATTGGAATTTTTTTGTCAAAAGAGGCTACAAGATCTGCAAAAGTTCGCAAAACGTGCTATGCACCAAAAGTTCACCGAGATCAAAAGTCCAAGAAGGAATTTCTACGAATTTTTGGGACCACTTTCACCGAAACTTTCGTGAATTTTTGCAGCCTTTTGAGCCTCGTTTGACAATAAAAATTTCAAGCTATTATTAATGTATTGTAACAGTTTTTGCAATAAAGTATCAAACGATTACATAACCTCTATTTTATTTCACGACTCGCTTCCCATCTATCAATTTTTCTATCCTATACTGCCGAATGTGAGCTGTCAGACGTCAAAATATTAGTGCGCGAAATTTGGAAATTTTCAAAGGAAATTTTCAAAATCTTGACGTCGGTTTATTTGTTTGCCAATTTTGAATTTTCCACTTTTCATTTCCATGTTAGCGTGGTTTTTTTCCGATTCGATTCATTTTATTTGTTTCTTGGGAAAATGAAATAGAGGCCTTTCCCTACGCCATTTTTCTTCTACCCAAAATCGGTACAAACCCGCCGTTCAAAAGAATTACTTACACTATCTGTTAGAACAGACATTTCCCTTCCGAACAACTAAGATGCGGACCAAAGACGGAAAGTTCTAACACTTGATGCGCAACTTCCAATAAAAAACGTGCTTCTCATAAATACAAAACGGATTTTAGCAGCCGGGATTCTGTGTTACCGTAGCCGCATTCGCCGTGTAGCTCGTTCTCGTATCATCGAGCGCCAGCGTCACACCTAAGTGGTATTTGAGGCTGAGATCAGCCACGGAGTGTTTTTGTTCTAAAAATGAGTGTATGTATCATGTACCATACATTGTATGCTTTGGTATTTATGACGCATTTCAATGTTTTTCTTGCTTCTCTCCATTCACTTAAAGGCTGTGTTCTTTTCGAACTATATAGGATGATGAATTATGTTCTGTATGTAAGATCGGTTCGTTGCAATACAGCGAAAATTGACAGATTTTTTCAATGATCTCCCAATAATAAGAAGTTAGGCTCATCTCCTGGTATGAGAACGAATACTGATACTCGCCCCGTGTTGTCGACTTGCTCGTTTAAATCGCCAGGAAGGCTTAAATAGTGTATGACTGTCATCTGAAGTTAAGCTGTCGAGTGCTTTCCGATTTGGTCTGCCTCTCACGATATCTATGTGCTACATCTCGGTGCATCTTAATCCTTGCATATAATAATAAGCACATATGACTGATTTTTTCTTTCACGTAAACGCAGTTTTCTCAAAATGTCAATACTGTAACGATTTTCCGCTACCTCTAATCACTACTTTTCACCCTCCGTGACTGGAACTGCATCATGACAGAAAAGTCGTACACACGCTTACTACAATTAGCTCATTTACGACTGCATATCTCATCACGAGAAAGTGCTTCTCGAATATCGAGTCCTCACCACAATAAGGAATGCTAGGACATACGCTTGATCAGAATGTCCCCCTTCCTACATTTGCCTACAAGTTTCGTGGTCTGTGTGCAGCCGCACTTTAACACCACATCTGGACCTTTGTTTGAGAAAAAAGCTTGGCCTCCAATAGAAACCATGGCTGTGAAAGATTTTCGGCAAGCTCATTTTTTCTAGTGTTGCACGCATTCACATTTTTGGGAAGGTAATCATCGTTAAGAATTTGTGATAATTAGTCCGGGATCGTGCCAACCATTGCTGCTAAGCAATATAAAATTTTTATCTCAACATCCACACCTGTCCTTTATTTTGGGCCCAACAATCAGTTATTGACGACAAGGATTTCTAGAAAATAAAAAGCGGTGGGGCAGCAAGCAATGCAAAAACACACAGATTTTTAAGTGAAAAGAGACAAGCAATAAAAAACACTGAAATGCGTTATAAATACCTAAGCATACATTGTACATGATAAATACACCCAGTTTCAGGACAAAAGCACTCCCCGCGGCTGATCTCAGCCTCAAATACCAATTAGGTGTGACGCTGGCGCTCGATGATACGATAAAGCGCTCCACGGCGAATGGCGTTACGTAACACAGAATCCCGGCTGCTAAGATCCGTTTTGTCTCATAAATGAATAAAAACTTAATCAAAACTAGCGTACCTGTAAAAAAATTAACATTTCATGTAGGGAAGAATCATCAGTTAAAAGGAATAGTTGAATAGTTGGAAGATAGAAGAAAGAATAGAGACGGAGTTGTGCTTAGCGTTGCAAATAATTTCGGCCGCTGCTGGCCACAAGCCAACAGCAGCGGGGCGCTGATTAGCAATGGGGCGCGACATCTCGGTGTCAGGCGGTTTGTTACGTGCCTTTAAATGAATCTGATTTTTCTACCTGGTTCTTATGATCCTTTCTCTAAGGAGGAGAAACTGCTCTTTTTTTCACATATAGGAAACATTCGGAAGCGCAAATTATTGGCTTTTTCGGAAATTCTTCCCATTCATTCGGGAATTAAGATCATTTGTATACTCTGTTTATCTTGAATTGCACAAAACAAGGTCCGCCAACAGTCCTCTAATTGGCCCGCTAGTACCGCAGTGTACGTCCACGACGCGTTCTCGGCAGACCTGGGTGGCACGGTGGGTGGCCGAGTGACGGCATTGACGAATCGATTGCTCTGCACACCGGGTGCATACCCGGGTCTGCCGAGAACGCGTCGTGGACGTACACTACGGTACTAGCGGGCCAATTAGAGGACTATTGGCGGACCGTGTTCTGTGCAATTCAAGATAAAAAGAGTATACAATTTCAAAGGTGGAAAAAACTTCCCGAGCAATCGGCCAGTCTTGGATGAGGATACTCGAATTCTCTCGCAAATAATGCCTGATTTCTCTTGAGTATTACTCGAAAACTTTCAATAATAACTTTCAAAGTAGCAACCGAAAGATTTTCACGGTTAGGATTGGAAACGAATGAAAGATAAAATTAATAAGTAATAATTACAAGTAATAATAATAATAATAATTTGACTTACTTGACTTTGACTTGACTTAATCGGTTGGCTTTCGCCTGACGCGGTCATTCCGCATCTTCACCGAGGTGTGCCGTCCTAGTAGTCAGCCGTGTCCATTTTTCACGGGCTTCAGTCACAATTTGAACACATTCCATCCAGCTGTCACTATTCCATTTCCTGCGAAACGAAACATCGCGCCTGAACTGTCTTTCGATGCCGAGTGGCTTCAAATCCTCTTTAACCACATCCGTCCAGAACTTTCGCCTGCGCCCAGGTGGCCGTTTACAGAGAGGATTTGGAAGCATTCTCAAAGCGTGTTGTACGAGACGATCCGGCGTTCTTCTTAGTATATGCCCGAGCAGTCGAAGTCGACTTTCCATTGCTGATTGAGATGGCGATAGGAGATGCTGGCACCTCCCTCGTGTCAAGCGTTTATGTACTGCGTCGATTTCCTTGTAAAGGTCTTCGTTATGGCACACACGCGGCCAGAAACATCCAAGCAAACGCCTAAAAAGCTTCCTCTCCGTGCAATTCAACCTTTCCATCTGCGTCTTCGGTGCTGCCCACGTCTCCGATCCGTTTATCATGATAGGGCGAATAGCGGATAGGTAGACGCGCAGCTTGACTTCCTTCGCGATGGTGGTAGACCACAAACACTTGGTTAGAGAATTAAATGCAGACGTAGCTTTCGCACATCGTTGTCGAATATCCGCTGCATAACTACCATCGTTCTTCAGCAAACAGCCCAAATAACAGAAATCGTCCACCAGTTCGATACGTTGTCCGTCCACACAAACTCCCGTTGAAGGCCTCTGAGAGACCCACATCTGCTTGCATTTGTCGGGACGAAGACGAAGTCCATAGGCTGCGGCATACTTCGAAACGAGGTTCACAATCCTTTGCAAATTTGCGTTGTTTTCAGCGAATAACACGATGTCGTCGGCGTACTCCAGGTCGACAAGGGAGCGTCCTGATGGTGCTAGGATCACATCCGCAGGAAACTGTTCTGCAACTCTACGCATGATGTCATCAACGGCGAAATTGAAAAGAAAAGGTCCTGCAACGGCTCCTTGCCTTACTCCTGTTTTCACCTCGAAAGCTGACGTAAATCCGACAGGTGTACGAACTGCTGCTGCTGTTCCTTTGTTCATGTCCTCGATTAACCGAACATACTTTTCCGGGACTCTATCTGCTCGCAGAGCATTGAGCAATGGCTTCAAAGTCCAAAAAAGCAAGCTGTAATGGCTTCGAATACCACAGCCACGACTCAATTACTCTTCTCACGACGAACACTTGGTCGATGGTCGATCTTCCAGGCCGAAAACCGGCTTGCTCATCTCTGGTCGTTATTCACGATGTTTGATAAGTTGCTCGAGAATGATACGTTCTAAAACCTTGTACATGACACTAAGTAGAGAGATTCCTCTGTAGTTCTTAGGATCCGTGACGGATAGCTTCTTGTGAAGAGGTACGATGATCGCATGTCTCCACGAATCGGGTATCCTTTCGCTCATCCATATGGCACGGATGGTGTTGGTCATTTCACGAATACCAGACCGAGGAAGAGCTTTCAGCATTTCAGCAGTGATGTTGTCATCTCCACCAGCCTTTCCACTCTTCGTTTTCCGGACACACTCCAAAACTTCAGACTCATTCGGTGGTTCCTCACTGACATCGTAATGTGCTCTCTGAACATGCGGGAGCTCAGGTACTGATGGCGCTGGACGATTCAGTAGTGAACTGAAGTAATCCTTCCATATTGGCAGCGTCGCATCACCAATTGCAACTCCATTGGTAGTGTTCAAGACAGGAGAACATCTCTTCATCTTCCCGCTATGCTGTCGCAGCAACGTGTAGGCTTTCCTCGGATTCTTCTCCTCCCAAGCCTTCTCGAACTCCTTAGCTCTACACGTCCACTCTCACTCGCGGTCACTTTGAAGCTGCCGACGCAACTTCCTCCTCAGACGCTTCTCCTCCACGAAGTTTCCTGCAGTTCGGAGAGCACATACTCTGTTGTAGGTAGATGTTGTTTCTTCTGAGACGTAGGCGAACTTCTTCTTAGGCTGTACAATCGAGAGTGCCTCTCTCAAAGCGTCCTGGATGCACTTGACAAAAGAATCCGCGTCGCAAAGCCCCTCGCTTCCTCTTAGGAATCCTCGCAGTGAAGTTCAGCAGAACAGGACTATGATCCGAATCGAATGCGACATCCCACACAGCTCTAGATCTTCGAATGTCCGATACTGGAATATTTCTCGTCAGGACATAGTCAAGCTGTAGTTTCAAAGTTGTCATCTTCCGCTTCCGCTGCTGTTCTGGAGATAGCTGGGTTGGTCCCTGCCACGTAAGCTGATGGCGGCGATGATTCCTCTTGAATGTCGATGCAATAATCAGACCACTGCGTTCACAAAAGTCGACAAGGCGGTAGCCATTGTCCGATGTTTGCTCCACTGGGTAGAACCATTTACCGAGTACTTCGGATTCCTGATCAAGTCCCATCTTCGCATTTGCGTCAGTTCCACGATAACAGCATGTTGACAAGGTATCCTGGCCAGCAACGTATTTAGTTCCTCTTAAAACGCATCCTTCGAATTGTCTTCGGCGGTTTCAGTGGGCGCATGAGCACTCACTATCCACAGATTGAATCCTCTGTGATCCCGCAGTCGTACGAATGCATTCCGACACGACGCTGAGCCGAACTCCTCGACCATACCCTTGAAATCCTTCCTTACAGCTATTGCCCAGCCTCCCACTCTCCTATCCTCAGCGTTACCGCAGTAGTTGGTGTCCTCTCCGACGCTGATGACGGGTCTAACCTTGAGGCGGGTTTCCTGCAAAGCAGCAAACGGTGCATGGAAATAGCTCAGAAGTCTGGATAGCGCAGTTTTTTGGATATCACTCGTTAGCGATCGACAGTTCAGGGTGGCAAAACTGTGGCTTGTGACCAAAGACTCCATGAACTCCCTAGGTACGGATCCTAAGGTGTTATGGACCAGAGGCCTTGGTGTGCCGGACGGCGACACTTTTATGCAATGTGCGGGATACTTTCGCGATATAGTTGTGCACGCCATATCGCTCTAACATTCCCTGTGTGCACTCAAACGTCTGCTGGGTTCAGTAGAAGCAGGGGCACCAACGAGCAGGTACCAACAGACTTGTATACACACCCCCAATATTAATAATAATAATAATAATAATAATAATAATAATAATAATAATAATAATAATAATAATAATAATAATAATAATAATAATAATAATAATAATAATAGTAATAATAATGATAATAATAATAATAATAATAATAATAATAATAATAATAATAATAATAATAATAATAATAATAATAATAATAATAATAATAATAATGATAATAATAATAATAATAATAATAATAATAATAACAATAATAATAATAGTAATAATAATACGAAAATAACATTTAATTATAAATAATATAATTAATATTAACTCTTATTTAGAAGAACCAACGAATGATAAGTCGGATTCATATGCGTGACAACTTAAGCAGACGTGACATCATATGTGAACGTGTTCTGAATCTTCTTGAGTTACATACAACGGACTAAAAGCCGCGCCGCCCTGCCTCTCGCGGCCGCTGATTTTGCCATTCACACGGTCTGGCCGTCGTTTCTTATCGCGGTTTGACCGCGTCCATGCGCGGTTCGGCCGCCGGTAAAACATGAGAACGGTCGGAACGCGCTTAAACCGCCGCATTGTCGCGGTCAGCTTTATTTCAAATAGTTGCCCGCGGCCAGGTTTTGTCTCTGTCTGAGTGGTGAGGTTGCCTCCTTACACAAAGGGGACGGCATGTTTTTCGGGTCACCTCTGGCTCGACGCTTCGCACGGAGGATGCGGAGCGGCTCGCTGACCTCCTTCGCTGACTTCCTTAACAGGATTCGCTGCGCTACATTACTTTCCAAACGTCAGACCTCGAAAAATTTTCTGTACCAACATTTAGTCGTTGAGGAGTAGGGCGCAGTGAGGTCGAATCCGATTATGATGAAGCTGACTCGGATAGTGACAAATCTACTTTCGGACAGGAAGATGTGTCGGAAGACGACACCGAAATAGTGGACTGAATGAGTGTCTTCAAATGCGCAGAACGATTAAAGCAACCATATCAGTCAAAGATCTCCAAACATGTCTTGTTTTATGGTCACCACTATAATTTGTTGTAGTTCTTTTCAATCTGAAGGTTTGCCAGCCCCGGTCCAACTGCTCATGTCAACTTTTGCTTCAAAATTTTTCGATAACCGGTGATTTGCCTGTTTCTACGAATAATATGTGGAGATTACATTTCGTTTCAGAATTGTATTTGCTTGAATACACGGAGTTGAATCTCGGTACTACTGAAAATTTTTCTTATCCGTTTTTTTCATCCCAATTATCCGGTGATTTCGAATTAATCCGATCGGATATCCGATAACCGATGCGGTCGGAAATTCTAGATTCGGATAGGATCCGTTATCCGAAATTCTCGTTTGGGCCAGTATCCGTTTTACCCGATGAGTCGGTTTTGCAAAAACGGCAATATCCGAAAATCCGATCCGACGGGATTTTGGCCATCGGATGGAATGTATACTAGTGACCTCAGGAGTTTTAGCAGCCTGAGGCGAAGCCCAGACTGATGATGCAATGGCACCATTTCAAAGAGCGTCAATAACCACAGTGGGCCCAATGGTATTCTCGTGACCGTCTGAGGGGAACGAAAAGAAAGCGAACGTTATCTAGCCCATTCTGAGCCAACTTTTCATATGTTTTGCATAATAAAGGTTGATTTCTCCCGAACAATGAATTTATATGACAAAGGATCAGTCGAAGAGCTATTCGGGCTGCTGTCGAATACAAAGTGATGCCGTAAATATGTATCGGAGAAAACGAGTTAGAAACTACGTCATGCGATCACCAATCGGCTCTTCTAAAAGCTCGCGAACGGGACCGGAGCCCAATGTTGAATGAAACTCTAACCAACACGCTACATCAAAAATTCGCTAGACTAGAGTCTGCAAAACAACTACATGCACCACAATTTCTTGAAATCCCAGTTCACCAATGGGCGACCGAGAGGCGGAGGGCGGCCCTATTTACCACCCTATCATCGGATACAGTTCTGATACATTGTAATCCAGCTAGTCCACGGCGAGAGGTGAAATCCAATCTCTTGGCAAACCCTCTAACACCCTGACCATTCAAGAAAATACAAAGAAAAAATTGTACAAAGTCATGAACATTGGGTCATGACAGCTTTTTTGTAGGCAAAAACTGTTTTCAATGGAACTCAGATAGGGGCGAAATTTGTCAGCATTCTCTAGTATCTCAGCTGAACTATACAATCCTCACTGTTCACCTCTGAACACGAACCCACACCGTGTGGGCGCTGGCAGCGCGCACATCAACTGCGCCATTACTACACGCCTGCAGTGCGAGTCTAGCATCGCACTTATATGAAATGCTTTTCTATGTATTGCCCCTTCAAGGTGCTTCTGAAAAACATGCAGAGATCGTCAAGCTTTATATGTTAGATGTTCGGAATAGTTACACCCAGATTTTTCTATATGGCCATGGTGACATAGAGAAAGCATTAAAGAAATATCTTGATGTGAACTATACTACTCATTTTAAAAGCGTTTCTCTTGTACCTAATCTTGTTCTCTTGCTGAATTTTATCGCGGCTTTCTTGCTGTATTTTTAAGTTTTTTCCTTTCTTGTTATACATACGCCTGGATTTTTAGATTCTGTCTAACTTTCGGTAGAGGGTAAACTTATTAAGGGTTTTATAAAACAGCGCTGTCTCTGAGCTTCATCCGGATATTGAATTTATGTGTTTGTTTTGGAAGCTCTCCGAAAAAATTTATTGCTGGTAAGCATTCGGCTTAGGCACTAGTTATACACCCCGGAATGGAAACGTCCCGCGATGAAATTGCCGCCGCTTCCCGTGTGAATCAGGGACTCGTCTGCGATGTTGCGTCTTTGACGTCTTTGATGCAATATTGCACACTAAAATTTCCCGGGCGTTTCAATTACATTCTATCGATATTTGCCTCTATCAGTTGTTCATTGCAGAAATTCACTAGAAATCTATTACTCTTGTCATGGCAGTGCTCGTTTTATCGTTTTGGTGATATTTTAACAAGTTTAGATCTGAAAAATAATCAGCTGATGGAAATTCGCATTTCTCCAACAGGGTAGGTCCCGCGAGGATATAGTATACAGTGCCGCGGCGGGTATAACTGCTCCGTGCGGGTTTCCGGCGAGTTTTCTGGGACAACTCTTCCTTTTGGCATGCCTCAGCACAGTTAGGACGCACATAATTTGTAGTTGTCTTGCTATTTCTGCAGCATCCCGCCGGTGTATAACTACGGCCTTAGATGTTATTAAGGGTTGTTTGTATTAAGCGCGCTTGAATAGAATTCCAAGAACGATCTTTGGCCAGTTCTCCACCAAGGATTATCAACAAAACGCCGCTGAGTGTTTGAGTGATCAGCAGTCCAAATAATTAGACCAAAACTTATCCACTCATACTTATCCGTACTACTATTTCTACATCGCGAGGAAATGAAAATGTAAGGAAAGTTCGGAAGTGTTCGGGGGCGCTTTCTTGAAAAACTTGTGAATGTTTTTGAGCTTTTGCCTATCTCCCTCATTTTGAACTGGGGTGCGTTCCAAGAATGTTCCCACGACGTCATGGGAGGGCAAGCGGCCTTTCCATGGTCAGGTTTGCTTCCCAGGGCTACGAATCATAACTGTAAAATGCTTCCACGCAGCCGTGGCTACGTTTCCATGGCCGCGTTTTGCCACGAAAATGTTCTTGGAACGCACCCCTGGTCGAAGTAAGGTTTCTCGGGCTTATCATGTCAGAATCTCCTTATCACTGCTATATTTTGCCACGACAGACCGCTCCGCCGCTTGCTCCGCCCGAACTAATCCGAGCGAGCTAGGCTTTACTTGTGGGCGTGGCAAGTCCGAACAATTTTTGTGAAGAAGAGAAGGGTTCGCAAAATTCAACAAAAAAATTAAGTAACACATCTCGGTCAACAAACTGTTTTAAAGGCAGCATACACGCTCGTGAACATGGTCGAGATATCAGCATGAATAGGCTCGCACGGCCCCTACCATGTCATGGACGACGTTTGAAGCGCTGAAAACCATCCAGGATGACAGTATTTGACAATCCCTGTCACGAACGCCCGTATTTTCACACACCTTCGAGTAACAGATGAAAAGTTAAACTTGAGAAAACATGTGATAATTGAGAGTGATAGCACTATAAAAAGGGAGTGCACGAGAGAAACAGCTCGATTTACCTGGATATTACATGTTTGTGCATTGATGAAATCCTCCATTTTTAAAAGCCATCTAGAGTAGAGCGGCATTCTCGAAAGTGGATGAGAGTTTGAGGGTGTTTAGACAGGTAATACCCAGATAAGTCGAGCTGTTTCTCTCCTGCACTCCCATTTGATAGTGCTATCACTCCCAATTATCACATGTTTTCTCAAGTTTAACTTTTCATTCTGTTACTCGAAGGGGTGTGAAAATACGGGCGTGCGTGACAGGGATGGTCAAATACTGTCATCCTGGATGGTTTTCAGCGCTTCAAACGTCGTCCATGACAATGTAGGGGCCGTGCGGGCCTATTTATGCTGATATCTTGACCATGTTTCGAGCGTGTTTGCTGCCTTTAAGTGGGGAGCTCGAGGACGAAAATTATTGTTAAGACTACCCTCAAGAAAAAGCTAGTTCAGTATTTGAGAACCTTCCGTAAAAGTACTGTTGCGGTGAGAAGCAAATCATATTCGGCTTTTCATTGAAGTATTAAGAGAATCAGTCACTCTTCATAAAACTTGACAACCATATCAAACAAGCAAAGGCATGCCATAGGTCACAGTGCATTTAAATATTTTTTGGTTTAAACGTACTTGAGATCTTTTGTCGTACAGGTTTGATATTCGGTAGAACTGGTTTATTGGCCTGAAGTCTTGAGCATATCGTCTTTTCAAAGGCCTGAAAGTGTCTCTAACATTAGCGATTTGTGGGTTACTAGATCAAGCGCTCATCTTTTCTTACCCTTATCACGATAAACCCTCAAACTTATTTTTTGTTTTTTTTTCTAATTTTTTGCTTTTTATCAGTTTGCTCAGTCTGAAATCATTCATCTTCAGTCTTCAAAAAACCCATGAAAACAGAATACATTTTAAGCATTTCAAACTGGATATCACTAGCAAGATGCTGTTTGCTGCACATTTCTGACTTCTATGAGTTTGAAGCCAGGAGGTGACCGATGGCGTTATGACTGATGCTGATTTCTCCTTCTCAAGTTTTTGAAAGCGATCTGAGCGCCTACGACGACCTAGGGCCTCCTGAGGATGCTGTATAGGGTTAGTGTGGGGTCATTGGCCTAGCCACGCTATGATGGCAGCATTTTATGATGAAGTCTCTCGTCGACAGTAGCAGCATAGTGCGTTTGATCGCTGTCGTGCTAGAATGAGGAGCAATATCCGGGGGATCAGCCCCTGGAAGTACCATAGCCTTGAAAATACTTGCGTGAATTTTCCTTGCCAGAATTCCGTCAAGACGACGAGTAAGGCAACCGCAAGTACCACGAAATCACCCACGAACCACAATACAATAGCCGCGTTAAGTTTTGTAAAAACGGGGAGCGTCTGGCGAAGTCGGCAAAAAAGCTTGCAATGCGTGTAACTTTTTTTGAATGAACACTTTTCGATATCTGAAAACGCTATCAAATTCACAGATCAAATTGCTACCTTCATATGTGACTTGTGTGCCGAAGTTTCCTAAAATCGCTCTGTTTTTGAAGGAAATATCTCTTGCAATCGTTCTTCAAAAACTTCGCGCGAGGCGAATTGCGTCGAAACTTTGAGCAGTATTTGTTCACGTAATGGAAGAGCAATCTGTATGCTTTTTCCATAAATTAGAGGGAGGTGAAAGAATCTCAAGGTCTATGTTGATTAAATTTTCGAAATCCTCCATTTATGAGTCCGAGGTCTTCGCAACGAAACTCCGACTTTTCAGATAGTTCTCAAGGGTATTTGGTGAAGGATCTCGAAATTTCAACCAACATAGAACCTGAGAATCTCTCACCTGCCCCTAATTTATGCATACAGATTGCTCTTCCATTACTTGTGCAAATACTGCTCAAAGTTTTTTTTTCAAAAAAAAAGGCGACAATTTTGAAAAACGATTGCAAAAAAGAATTTCCTCGAAGGCAATGTTCGCGATGAATTTCGTTAACGCGTTGCAAGGCTGATGTACTATGCTGACAGAAGATGGATTGGGCGGTATCAAAGACACCGAAAACGCGCCAATAATGGCCAAAAACGGATGTGAAGTGGCCGGTGTACAAAGCCGACCCGCCCCAAAGTAGCCAGCCCGCCTTTCTCAAGACGAGTTTTCTAGGATGTTGATGATTTTGATGGCGAATTGCCAAATGCATCCGCTCCACCCATTTTGATCAATATCATGGGCAATCATGGCCACTTCGACTGGCGGCTGGCTGGACAGACCATCCCTATCTCCTCCTTGGCTTTTTTCTATCACTGTTTTTTATTTAACGTTGCTCTTGAAAGATTTCTTAACTGTGTGTTAGTTGATTCTTTGATTCCAAGTCGATTTCTATGTATCTGCAACCCGAAACAAAGCGCGCTCCACGGAATATGTCAGCTGATTTAGGTATCGCGCGAAGTCGTCCAAATCTCCCTCCTCAATCAGCAGCTTGTCCAAACCTGCAGCGAAGAGAGTCGTAATTGTCGCCGTTTTCGAGAGTTTTGTTTCGTTTTTCTCCAGTACTAGTCCGAACAGACCTCATATTCTCAATTTTGATGGAAAACCGGAGGCGATTTTTATCCTGAACACTGCCTTTGAGAAACAAAGCGTTCATACTCGGACAGAGGGAAAACCTCACCGCGGGTAACTATTTAAAATAACGCTGACCGCGACATTGCGGCGGTTGAAGCGCGTTCCGACCGCGCTCATGTTTTACCGGCGGTCGAACCGCGCATGGACGCGGTCAAACCGCGATAAGAAACGACGGTCGGACCGCGTGCATCGCAAAATCAGCGGCGGCCGTGAGAGGCAGGGCGGCGCGGCTTTTAGTCCGATGGCTGTAACTCAAGAAGATTCAGAACACGTTCACATATAATGTCACTTCTGCTTAAGTAGTCACGCACGCTGCATAACATATTAATCCGACTTATCATTCATTGGTTCTTTTAAATAAGAATTAATATTGATCATAGTATTTATAAATTTCAATTATTTTCGTATTAATATAACTATTATTATTATTATTATTATCATTATTATTATTATTATTATTAATATTAATATTATCATTATTATTATTATTATTATTATTATTAGTATTATTATTATTATTATTATTAATATTATTAATATTATTATTATTATTATTATTATTATTATTATTATTATTATTATTATTATTATTATTATTATTATTATTATTATTATTATTATCATCAGCATTATTATTATTATTATTATTATTATTATCATCAGCATTATTATTATTACTATTATTATTATTATTATTATTATTATTATTATTATTATTATTATTATTATTATTATTATTATTATTATTATTATTATTAATAATATTATTATTATTACTATTAATATTAATATTAATATTAGTAGAGTGTTAATAAAGCCGTGTCCAAGATGTTAACGATTTATCAGGCTAACGTTTCGGCCTCGTCGCCTTCATCAGAGCCTGGAAAATCAAGAAATAGATGCGACTACTCGTCAAACACACGATTAACTTACAGAAACGCAGCAAAGGCTAGGAAAACCCAGGAAGTGCCGCACGTAGCCACAAAAGTTGCACTGCTCACCTTTGGTGCCAAGAAAGTGCGAAAGGACCACCTCTAGTTAGTCAGGCAGTGGGTGGTATGATTGCGTGCCTTCCCGACATGAAGACGTTGAGATCACGCTCCAGAGGTCAAGGAAAGGTGCGAGTTCGCTGGTAATTGCTAGACACTCGTCTTTCCGATTCATTTTTGGACTTTTCGCATTAATCCAAAACGCTTCTAAAATTTTTCGCGCTGGCGTTTGGGGTGCGTGTGCCAAAATTTTACCGGTAAGCTCGAAGAGCTCATTGCCGTGACGCTGTCTACGATGGGCTCCCAGTGGTGTGCTAGGGATTGATTTTCTTAACCCATTCAGGTGTTCCTTGATCCGCGAACACAGTGGACGTCCTGTTTCACCAATATATTCTTCGCCGCAACGCCCACATGATATCAAGTATACGACTCTAGACCTCATACAATCCCCGTCCTGACCTGAGGGGCAGACCACACAGTCGATTGTGGCGCTGAATCTGTCGTACAACCGATTTCTTACTAGCTGACGCTTAAGGTTCGCAGGAGGTATCTCGACCAGCCTCACCGCGTCGTCAAGGTCGAACTTTCGCAGGAATCCTCTTACTGATGAGCTCACAGCGTCGGATATATACGGGAAACAAAACGGAATTTTCCTATCATTATTGTTATCCAATCGAACTCGCGTCTCCTGTCTCCTCATAGGTGGTCCGGATGAGTTTGGTCCTCCTGAGGCATAACCGTTGCTGACCGCTATCTTTCTTGCTAGATCCCTTGACTCGGCCTTTTCTTCCGCTCCAGAAGAAACCCTATTAGCTGTACCGTACATATTTTTCATGACAGCGAGCTTTGTGCTTGAAGGGTGAGCGGAGCTGGAGTGGATCAGGATGTTCTTGCTGGTAGGCTTCCGATACCACTTGGTTCTGTAAGATCCTTCCCGACGCTGCACCTGCACATTGAGGAAAGCAAGCCATGTTTCGTGAGGTTTCTCTCGCGTAAATCGTATTTGCTGTGATTGTTCATTCAGAATACTGAAGCATGTGTCCATCTCCTTCTGCGTGGAGCACACCACGAAACAGTCGTCGATGTAACGACGGTAAATGATGGGTCGCCGCTCCAGCACAGGCCTCTCTATCCGTGACATGAACGCTATGGCTAAGGTGGGTGCCAACCGTTGGCCCATTGCCAGACCGCGGATTTGCCTGTAGTACTGACCGGACCACCTAAATATAGAGCAATTGAGACACTCTTGGAGAAGCACCATAATCTGCGAGATATTCAGGTGGTGCATGTTCACAACAGATCCATGCTCCGTGAGAAGCTCCATGCAAAGAACGACATCTTGGACACGGCTTTATTAACACTCTACTAATTACTACATCGCTATGCCAAGATTCATGGAAAGTCGATCATGGACAATATTAATATTATTTATTATTATTATTATTATTACTATTATTATCATTATTATTATTATTATTATTATTATTATTATTATTATTATTATTATTATTATTATTATTATTATTATTATTATTATTATTATTATTATTATTATTCGGGTATCCTACCCGATTCTTGGAGACATGCGATCATCGTACCTCTTCACAAGAAGCTATCCGTCACGGATCCTAAGAACTACAGAGGAATCTCTCTACTTCGTGTCATGTACAAGGTTTCAGAACGTATCATTCTCGAGCGACTTATCAAACATCGTGAAAGAACGACCAGAGATGAGCAAGCCGATTTTCGACCTGGAAGATCGACCATCGACCAAGTGTTCGTCGTGAGAAGAGTAATTGAATCGTGGCAGCGGAATTCGAAGCCATTACAGCGAGCTTTTTTGGACTTTGAAGCCATTGCTCAATGCTCTGCGAGCAGATAGAGTCCCGGAAAAGTATGTTCGGTTAATCGAGGACATGAACAAAGGAACAACAGCAGCAGTTCGTACACCTGTCGGATTTACGTCAGCTTTCGAGGTGAAAACAGGAGTAAGGCAAGGAGCCGTTGCAGGACCTTTTCTTTTCAACTTCGTCGTTGATGACATCATGCGTAGAGTTGTTGAGTTGCAGAACAGTTTCCTGCGGATGTGATCCTAGCACCATCAGGACGCTCCCTTGTCGACCTGGAGTACGCCGACGACATCGTGTTATTCGCTGAAAACAACGCAAAACTGCAAAGGATTGTGAACCTCGTTTCGAAGTATGCCCCAGCCTATGGACTTCGTCTTCGTCCCGACAAATGCAAGCAGATGTGGGTCTCTAGGAAATGGAATAGTGACAGCTGGATGGAATGTGTTCAAATTGTGACTGAAGACCTTGAAAAATGGACACGGCTGACTACTAGGACGGCACACCTCGGTGAAGATGCGGAATGACCGCGTCAGGCGAAAGCCAACCGATTAAGTCAAGTCATTATTATTATTATTATTATTATTATTATTATTATTATTATTATTATTATTATTATTATTATTATTATTATTATTATTTTTATTGCTATTATTATTATTATTATTATTATTATTATTATTATTATTATTATTATTATTATTATTATTATTATTATTATTATTATTATTATTATTATTATTATTATTATTATTATTTTTATCATTATTATTATTATTATTACTATTATTATTACTTATTATCTTCTTCTTCTTAGCAGTCACTTCGAGGGTGCTGTCATAGGTTGAGGAACTGGGCGACCAATAACGGATTCGTTAATAGGTCCATTGTGGTCAGCGTGGTTGGTCTGTCCGGACAATCATACAAATGTGACGTATCGCGGCCGTGGCATCCACAGTCCGGGCAAACGTCCGATTTGCTGCTGTCGATCTTGCCAACGTATGCCATAGGCATAGTAGAGTGACCACAGCGCAGCGATGCCAGGGTTCTTCTGGCCCTTCTTCCGAGTTGAGACTCGGATGTGCAGACCCGGGGCGGCAACACTCCCAGGATGGGATTTACTGCCGCCTTTTCCAGATGACACCGTACTAACTGTGTGTGCTCCTCGCGCAACAGACGGAGTCGTTCTTGCTGTGAATCGTGCCATCTTTGCAGATTGAGTTTGCTTGGAGCATCGGCGAATGGCTTTCTGATGCGCCTCTCCCTGACGGGGTTCAGCACTCTCCAAGAGGGGTGGTTGGGTTGCTTTATGATATTGATGAAAAATCGTTGCGCCTGGAGCTGACAGTGCTCTTTTACTGGTAATAATCGTGTCTCCGCATGCGAGTGCTCGACTGGGGAACTTCTTGCACATCCGGTAGCTATATGAAGTGCGGCATTCTGTATACGCTGCATCTTGGTCCAGGAGGTTTCTGATACCAAGTGCTGCCACGCCGGTGCAGCGTACTCTAGAGCGGGCTGAAGTATTGCCTTGTATGTCGTGATAATATTTTCCTTGCTGCTGCCCCATGATGTACCGCCCAGGGCTCTGAGCACATTAAGCTTCGCTTTGACGACGGCCTGCTTCTGCTCGGTGTTCTTATGAAACTTGGGCGATGGATCAAACACCACACCGAGCAGTTTGGGAAAGCGAGCCGCAGGTAATCGATCTCCGTCTCACTCGACATGCTGGTGAGTGCTGTGCTCCGAAGGATCCGTTGTCAGTACGGATACCGACGATTTGGATGCAGAGATCTTTAGCATTTTGCGGTCGAAAAAGCTTTTCAGTGCGACCAGGTACTCATGGATCTTGGAGGCGGCCACATTTATATCTGGATCCCGACACATTATTGTCATATCATCGGCATAGGCGACCACCTTAATATCCTGGGGGGGGGGGGAGCGGGCATGTCTTCGAGGTACAGACTGAAGAGGGCAGGCGATAAGGCCTCGGTCAGACTTTGTCGAAAAACCTGCTGAGTCCGACTGAGTCCGAATGAGTCCGGGGTGGAAAAACCTGCTGAGTCCCACTGAGTCCGGTTGCACCCAGCGCCAACCAACTCCTCTGCGAAACCCGCAATTGATAGTGACGATTATCATCTCAGCTGTGAATCGGAACGTGTTTGGTGGCTGATTTTTCTTGCTTTCAACATGTCTGAATCTGATTTCCGTATCAGCAGTACGTGGGGCAGAGCGCAGACGGCGAGAGTCGATATGCGGCGGGACTCGGCAGGTCGCAGTCGGCCAAAAAAAATGCACCCAAATCACGTGAGAAACACCTATATCGACCGGGTGGTGGGAGGATGATTTCGGTGGGACTCAGTCGGACTCAGTCGGTGCATTGGCCCCGCCCTTGTACGCATGAGAAATATCAGTATCGACCGGGGGGATTGCGGTGGGCATCAGACGGTCGCAGTCGGACTCAGTGGGTTGATTTTTTCGCACCCGTCTTCCACGAATTCGATGCGTATCGACCCGGTGGGACTCAGTAGATCCACCACGGGGGCCTAAAACGCCGCCCTGCGGAACTCCAGCTGCAATAGGAATACTATTGGAGACATGGTTCTGGAACATAGCTCTGGCTCGTCTCTCCTCGATGAATGCCGTTATCCAGCGTTTCTGCCACGGCGGTATTGATGATTCGAGTAAGTTGCTTGACAGAACTCTATGGTTTACTGTGTCGAATGCCTTGGTGAGATCTAAGACAACACCCACAGTTCTCTGTAGCTTCTGGGCATTGAACCCATCGATGGCAAAGCTTGTAATTTCCAGCAGAGCTGTCGTGGTGGAATGCAGCTTTCTGAATTGATGCTAAACCGCTTGCTTCTCGTTGTGCTCCGCCAAGTAATTTACGATCAGTTTTTCGGCTACCTTCGCGAACGTGGACAGCAAGCTAATAGGTCTGTATCCCTTGACTGAAGCCTGAGGTTTTTCCGGCTTGGGCAGCTTCACAACGTTAGCTGTCTTCCAGTTCTGTGGGATGCTGCACGATCTGAACGAGGTATTGATCAAATCAGTGAGAAGCGGAAGGATTTCATTCGATATCTTCTTCATGACAGCAGGGCATATCCCGTCCGGACCGACCGCTTTTGAATTCCGCATATCCTTTATAACTTTCTCAACTTGCGTCGTAGTGAACGCTTCGGCCGTGCTCATGAGCGGGAGGCGGCACAGTTCTCGTACAGTCACTCTATTCTGCGGACCACGCTTTGCAGTGGTGATGAAAAAACTTCTCCCGAGCGCATAAGCGGCTTCTTTTCCTGATTTGAATACACCGTTGTCTTATTCGATTGTGGAGACGGTAGCAGGCAAGCTCTTACCCGAAAGCTTCCGTAATACCTACCAAGTAGCTGCACTGTCCGTCTTGAAATCCAACTACCCGGTGAACTTTTCCCACTCTTCTTTCTTGTGCCTGTCTGAATCCTTTCTGATCTCATCGTCAAGTTCAGCAACGATGGGGTCTAGATGGTTGACCGCTCTCCTGGCATCTCTTGTCCTGATCTTATCGAGAATCTCCCTTGTGACATTTGGATAGAAAGTCTTGACGAGACCGACAGGAATAGCCGCTTTCATGGCTCTGCGGATCGCGTAAGGTAAATGGCACTCTTTCTGGTGCACGTCGCCATTCCACGGGTAATTTGCCGACAGGCGAAGCGCAACTTCACTGAACAGGCTCCAGTCTGCTCGGCTTAAATTAAGATAAGAACGTTGACGAGCACCAGAATAGGGAGCGAGAGAGTTGGAGAGATCGATATGGATAAAGACGGGGACATGGTCACTTGGCAAAGCGGTTGAGGTGGACCACGAGCAAGAGTTAGAGAGGTTGGACGAGACAAGAGAAATGTCTAGGCTGGAGGATCGACCGTAGGCAGGGAGACGAGTGGGCTGGTCATTGTTAAGGATAACTAGGTCGCACTCATCCGCCCATTCTTCGACGTCATTTCCTCTAGCGTCAGAATCAAGTGACGAGCAAAAGGTGTGAGCATTAAAATCGCCCGCGAAGACAACTGAAGATGATAGGGAGCAGTCGTTTAGCTGCTTTAGTAGAGGAACAGGATCGTAAGATGGGGGGCTTGAGGTAGTGGGTGGAATATATATGTTGAAAAGAGAAAGGGTGTTCTAAGAGGGGGATGGATTGAAGGTACTCGAGAGTACCATCCGTGGGGGTGTTAAGTATGAGGTGGGAGGGGAGAGAAGATAAAACAAAGGTTGAAACTCCTCCGCCAAGAGCTGACCTTGGAGCATGGAAGGCAGTATAGCCCGGGATATTAGGATGAGGACGGGTAGGGGATGGAGAGAGCTTGGTTTCTTGAACCATGATCACGTCTGGATGGTAAGTACGTGCGAAGAGAGAGAGAGCTCAGAAAGTTTGGCACGAAGGCCATTGAGATTGATATGTACAATGGAAAGGGGGCGATATGAGGAAGAGGAATCAGAGAGTGTAGGTGAAGAGCATATAACACAGCGAAAAGAAGAGTCATGATGCTTCACAGAACTGAGACCCGAACAAGAGAAGTGCACCCACCTTTGGCATCCAAAGCATTGGACGCTGGTCCCATTCCAATTGACATTTCTGTCGCATGTGGCACATATGTACTTCTTCTTCTGAGCGGGTCCAGGAATCCTTTCCACGCCGGCCCTTAGCAGGAGAATCCGAAGGAGAGACGCGGCCGGCCAGCACCTCTCCCATGACAAAAACCCTCTTCGTGGAGGGGGTGACGTCGGTTTGCATAGAGGTGATGTTCTTTCCTCCACACTGCCACGGCGTGAACGTACGACATCTCGGCAGCATTACTTATTATTATTATTATTATTATTGTTAATATTATTATTACTTATTATTATCGCTCCAGCCGCGAAGCGGCTGGAGAAGTTTGGTTTTGCCCGGGACTTGTGATCACTTAGAATTCTGTAAAGTAGCTAATAAAACCTGGTAAACAAATTCTCCAGAGATTTCCATCAGAATATAGGTGAGAGGGTCCAGGAGGCACATGCTGACAAAATTTGAGCCAAATCGGCTCAAAACTAACAAAGTTAGATCGGCGAGTCCTTATTAAAAATTCTTGTTGTGCGCTGTTACTGCTTCGTGCTTCGTGCTTCCTGCTTCCCGCTTCCTCGTGCGTTACGCACCCTTAGTAGTGGTTACTATACATTCCATCCGACGGAGTCGGTTTCGGATATCCGGGTCGGATAATCCGATCGGATAATTATCCGAAATCCGATCCGCCGTCAAATTGGCCTTTTCGGATTGATCCGAAATCCGATCAGACGAAAAAAACACGATATCCGAATTATTCGATATCCGGAAAAGTGAAAATCGAAGGATCCGATCAGAAAACCGGATAATCGGAGAAAAAACGGATAATCGATCGGATAAAAATCGGATAATTCCGGATAAATATCGGATAATTTCAGATGAAAAACGGATAATTTCGGATGAAAAACGGATAGAATTGCCCCCGCCGTAACAGCCAGCTCCAAATACGGCCGCGTGGAGGTCGCGCAAATTCGCAGTAGAGCGCGCTATTGACGGTTGCGCAATCGCTGATTAAGCGTGTGTGAGGAATGGATTTTGACACTTCACTACATGCATATTGAACAAATACACATATTTCATGATGAAGGGGTCATAATATCACAAAATAACTGCATAACATGTGATAGGGGGTATTTCGTCAAGTGGAGAGGCCTTATTTCGTTTTGCAAGTCCTTATAGTGCTCCTGATGATGGCACACGAATGATTTTGAGCTCTCAGGGAGACAAACAAGTGTTGTATTTGCAATTTTTATGGACAGGTTTCGGAGGAATGTTTTTTGTTTGGACGCTTTATTACAACGCGAATCTGTGTTCATAACTCGGGTGACGTTCTGCACTTGGACTTAGACATGCTGACGGTTGTTCAGCGGGGTAAAAACTCAGACATAGGAGCAGACTTATCGCGACGCACAATAGGAACAATCGCGTGATCGACGGCGATCAAACCGGTATTTGAGGGCGATCAAACCGGCAATTGGAGCGATCAACCCGTCTTTAGAGCGCGGTCAACACTAAAAGAGCAGGCGATCAGTACTTTTTCATCATAATAGGACATACCGCGCACAAACCTTCAGGACGTAGCCGTACACCTGCGTGCTGTCAACCCCACAGGGCCAAACAAGTTTTTTCCACAGGTGGCCCTCGAAAGTAAACAGTATGGGGTTCTATGGAGCGCCCATAGCCACAAACACAAAAGATCACCGTCGCTAGGGGAGGTGCGGCTAAAAATTTATTATTGATTGTATCTTGAGCTACCGCGGCTATCTACAGCTCAATAGAGCGAGGCATGTATAGATAGCCACAATCGTCAAGGATACAATCATTATATCATTCTCAACCGTACCTCCCGTAACGACAGAGGTCGCTTGTTATTCTTAACTATGGGCGCTCACTTAGAAGTCACCCAAGAATGACTTGGATGGCCTACAATACCGGAAATCGGTCTACAAATCGAGACAAGACTCAATTTGCACTCGCTACGGGCCGGATTCATACTTACCGCGACAAATGAAGAGAAGCTGTTCTTACAATCCTTATCGACCAAAAATCTATATGCATCCATGGACGATTGAAATAAACTCTGTATCGCGTCGGCGGTGAATATGGTTCCAGGCCATTTTCACTAATTCTCAGTCTTAACATCAAAATAGATATAATTTCATTTTCGTTCGCATTTTGAACAAATCGCAAAGGCACATTAATGTACTGGACGCACAGTTATGTAGACCATTAAAGAAAAATTCGAATAATGCCTAGTGGATACTGGATATTTAATACTACTGTGGATAATGGATACATAGAGTTAACGTAATAAATTTAATCTGAGGAATGGACGGGGCTGCGACGGTAGATCGCCGCGCGCGAATCGAAATCCCGTTGGCCAAAGAGGCCGCCAACACCGCACGACCAGCCGCCTGGTCCATGCGTCACACTGAATCGAATACCGAAACCATACATGTACCGAACAGAAAAATGCAAACAATTCTTAGAGAAGTAGACTCGAGATGCGGAAGGATCATAAACGGAATGCAAACAAATTCCAGGACCCGCAAATGAATGAGCATACAAGAGCATGATAGAAGAGACATTGCGCACCAAAACAACAGTACAACAGAAAACAAAAATTTAACACTAACAGAAATGGCAACACATTCGATGACACGACAAAATTGCCATCATAAGCGATCGAATGAAAAAAAGAGCATTCCGAAATAGATTATCAAATATAAAGCACAGCTCGTGCGTGGTGTTGCTTATAGGATACATACAAAACTATGAGACAGATGCGAACATCTCATCTCCAAAGGTTATTAAACAAGCGGGACATGGATGAACTCCGAATTTTTTCATGGGCAACTGTGTCTCGGAAACGTGATATGTCTTCGAGCCGGGTCAATCAGGCCGTTGTGTAGGACCAAAACGGAGGTACGATACTGTTGGTGCCCGAAATTTCAGAAAAGTTTTACGACTGCATCACAAATCATTGTTGAGTATCAGAATTGTGACGATCCCCACTGGTAAGTTTCATAACAGGGTTTTCTTTCGTAAAAAAACCCGTTTGGAAATCTCGTAGCATTCAGCTTCCTTTTTTCCACGTCTGTCTGACGTGGTTTGTGTAATACACAAATGTCGAAAATGCTGGACGTCTGAAAGGGTTTAGCTCCTGTTACTTGTTAGGTTGATTATTTCTTTTAGCACTTTCATTGTCAAAATTTCTCTAAAAATAAGAAGCTTTCAATACACACGCTTGAGTGAGAGGATTTCTCGAAATAAAGAATATGAAATTTTGGATTTCCCCGGCCTACCGGAGCCTGTTGTAGCGCTTCTGCTCTTCGCGCTAGGTGATCGACCGGGAAAAAGCCTTTTCAGACCTCGAAGCGGTTTACAAGATGCTATAGCATTCTGAATACGCAGCATTGAGGTCTCAAGCCTTGTCGTCTATCTCCACTTGGTTCAAGCAGTGGATTAAGAAGACAAAACCAAGTGCGGTTTTCTGCGCCGACGCTGCCTTCAACGGCCCTTCGATAACGTACACAATCGCGCTAGTACCTGTTTTCGCAGCATTTCAACGGAATGATGTCATAGTAAAAGTATGGCTAAAACGGGTAATGAACCCAATCCTACCCTTTCAAGACAATTCGGCGCCAACCAAGTGTACGAACGCCAGTTTCAGGCGGATACAGACTGTGTCACAGAGAAACTCCCATGCTTCCTACGAATGCGAGTCGGTAGCAGAGGTAAGAGACAGCGATAGTGGAGGAGAAGCGAAGACAGTAGCCTCGCGAGCGTGGCTTGCGCTGTGAATAAAGGGAATTCCGATTTTTTACAAAAGATACCATCCCACAGAACCAATAGAGGGACATTTATAAGCATTCACCAAATGTAGAAATTCGTGGTCGTGAGAGCGCGGCAATTTCGTGCCAAAAATGGCGAATTTCGTGCCAGGCAATTACAGACTGATCACTATCCAAATGATTCACATACGGCACAAAATCGCTCTGAAATCATGAAAAAGAGTTTTTTAGAAACTCAGAAAACAACTAGGTTAAACTAACCGTGAGCTTCACAGGAAATCAACTGGAGCCAGGCCAGAACGATAGAAAGCTGAGCATATTGTGGCTAATATAAATCAAGAGACCACGACCCAACGCATTCTGAAGCGAAAAATCACAAACTCGGGATGAAAACGGTACAAATGACGCAATTGACAGGAAAATTGTAATTGTTTATTACGGGATGAACCAGCGTAATGACATCGTAGTAGATCAACAAACTCGTAGGGACAGGGTGTAACGACATCATGAAGCAGTAGCACGTAGAGATTTTAGCACTCTGGATCTTGTGCTACCGTAACCTTCGGTTAGCCACGGAGCGCTTTATTGTATCATAAACGTCAACACCGTGTTCCGCGTAGGATTTGAAGCTGGGCCGAATGCATCAACAGGCCGGGTTGGGGCAGGGGCAGGGCAGTCTGCGCCTTTGAAGATCTCTGTTATTCAAAAAACCCAGCTAGGGGGCTGGGGCAGCTAGCGCAGCAAAAAACACTGCTGGGGCACTATTGATTAGATGATCTACTGCCCTCGCACTGCGATCGTCAAAGATGCCGACTGCCCTGCCCCAACCCGGCGCGTTGATGCATCCGGCCCCTGAAGTCTAGCGCTGTTGATGTTACCTCATTCAATAGCACGCCTTAGCGAGAAACTTTATAGGACGCCATAGGCAAAGAATACTACGTGGCCTTGAGCCGTGGCTCACTACGCGCCGCGGTCGCGTCGCGGCGTTGCAATTAGAGCACGCTCATACGTCGCCAACGCCTTTAGATGGGGTTGTGGTGGGATGAAGAAGAACATGACAGACGACAATGTACAGGTGTTCAGGCGGCATGAAGGCCGCTGTCTACAAAGCCATTATTGGCAATCAACAATGGTTCCTACTTCCAGTGATGGAGCATGGGTGTTAAATGTCAGGTAAAACTGACGGAGGTCAAACTCCATCACTCGTCATCATGTTAATAGTGTCTGGTTTCTAACAGTCATCACTCTCTTCTATAGTTGTACAATTTCGAAAAAAAATTTCGAACAAACGAAAAATGAAAAAAATTCGTTCGACAAAATTTCGAACGAACGGAATTCGAAAAAACTTAGTTCGACGAATTTTCGAACGAAAGAAGACGAACGAAAAAAATTTCGAAAATTTCGTTTGTGTACAACTATACTCTCTTCTTCTATACTTTAAATAATTTCTTATTGTGAGACATTCTTCTTCCGTAATTCCTAGGATTAACACCTGAGATTATCAGTTATCTCTCACAAGACTGCCAACAGAGGATCGGTCTCAGAAACCCTTACGGAAATCATTCAGGCACGGAGAACACATCAACTTTTTGCCCCTTGTGCAAGCTAAAGCCTTTTGCATTCAAGAACCTGTATAGGCACATAAGGGGGTTCACGAGTGCTCAGAGGCACAGGTGTAGCAGGTGAAAAATGATGTTAAAATGGCTAAATTCAAAGACTGCAATACATTTCCCTGACATAATTGCGAGAAAACCTATCATTCAGCAAGCGGTCTAAAAAAGACGGAGGGGTATGTTTCAAAAATTGCAATGCTCCAGTTCCCACGTTAATGGCGAACTGAAGCCAAAACTACTCCACTACCGTCCTCGAGATGAAATATGGCAAAGAAACACCACGTGTCAAAGAAGAATCGCAGCCGGTTGGCAGAATACACTCTTCACAAGATCACATATAGTGGAGTCCACCAAGAGTGTCTCATTTACTTATCAATGAGAAGCGGTCGATAGGAGATCAATGAACATGAAACTCGTTGTAGCACAACCGCTCTCGCTCAATCGGTATCGAGCGTGCTGGTATGGGATTCATGCACATTGATCCCCATCCGACCGCTTCTTATTGATAAGTGAATGAGACGCTCTTGGTGGACTCCACTATAAACATTTCGTATAAATATTTGGGTGAAAAAAATGATCGGGATGACCTTTGGGCAATGAAAGAGGATTAGTTCTGACTAAAAATTAGGTATCTTCCGAATTATGAAGGTTCTGACGCTGATGTATCAAAGTGCGAAGAGGGTTCAGATTAGGTATATCAGGAAATGCGGTGATAATCAGTTATATGAAACAATGAGATAGTAACACTATAGTGAAGATAACACAACAAAATTGTAATATTATTATTATCCTGAAAATAGTACCTAGTTGATTTATTCTATACTCGAAATGCACGCTGCCCTGAGTCATAATCAGTTGCCAATACTTGAGGTAAAATGATTTCTTGTATTTGTTACACCACCTCAAATGATGGAAGGAAACCAGAGCATGTGAATGATTACGCATTCGGTTCCCGTCTGACATCCCACTGAAACAGAGGTAAGCGTGCTCTTATTGCGACGCCGCAATGCGACCGCGGCGCGTAGTGAGCCGCAACTCAAGGCCACGTAGTATTCTTCGCCATAGGCAACAGCTGCGGTGGTCCCACCACGACTGGCAACGAAGAAAATTTAGAAAGTTTAAAGGACGCAATATGCAACAGCTACGGAGGTCTCACCACGATTGGTAACAGAGGAACTTTAAAGGACACAATATGCAACTACTACGATGGTCCCACTACGTTTCGTAACCGAAAAACTTTAAAGGACGCGATTCGCAACTATTATGGTGTTCCCACCACGATTCGTGACGGAGAAGCTTGAAAGGACCCAATATGCAACAAATGAGGTGGTCCACCACGATCCGAAAAGAAGAAAGCTCAAAGGATTCAAAATGCAACACCCACGGTAGTCCCACCACGATTTATCACAGAGACAGTTTGAATGATGCAATATGCAACGGCTCTGGTGGTCCCACCACGGCTTGCAACGAGGAAACTTCAAAGGAAGCAATACAGAACAGCTATGGTGGTCCCACGATTCGTCAGCGAGAAATTTATGGAAAATCAGAAAGAACAACAATGTTGTTGTTGTTCCTTCCGAGAACAAACAACAAAAACAACATCCATGAATGAATACGAGATCAACATGAACCATTAAGAAAGAACCGTGATGAAGTACAGATAAATACAAAAAAATGGACTCCACCATGAAGAAGCGCGCAAATTCGAATTTTGGCTTCGCGCGTGAACTGAGACGCAGAACCGCCCAGAACACACCACACACACCACCTCACGGTTGAACGCGGTCAGTCCGATTTTTGTGCGACATCAGTCCTATTACTGCGTTTGCGCGCGATCCGACCGGATGGCGAAGCGGTTGTATCGCGAGCACAGGAATGCAATCGCTCTGACCGCGAGTTTATTCGCGGTAAGTCCTAATTGGGCTTTCGATCGCGGTCAAAACGGTTTCGGAGCGCGGTAAGTACTATTCGGCAAGTTCTGTGCGCGATAAGTCCGCCCTTATGTCTGAGAAGGCTTGTCGGTGCGACGGCGGGAGCAAAAACGGGGAGGAATCGAATTGTTGGTTGTACCGCAGATGGAGAGAAATTCAATACACGGAAACGGTTATTTGGCGGTGGAAAACGGGTTGACGGTGCAACGGTGGGGACGCGCTCCACCGTCAAATATGTGGCACGTTCCGCAACCCGTAGTTTTGTGTTAAAATTAATTGATGTTGTGCCCTTCAGTTATGTTGAAGATAACAGAGGAAGTGTGCAAAAAAGAACTAGCCTTGCTTCGGTTTCGCACTTGTCCCTACCAATTTTTCCGTGTCAAACGACTTGAATTCAGGAGGGTAAGGAAACCCTCGGTTGGTGTACTCATGATGCGGCGGCACGGGAAAACGGGCGTGGCTATGTACGATTGCACGGTGGCCCCCCTTGCTGCGACAGCGTTAATTCTGCAGGGATCATATAATTTTCAAGCTCAATATTTACCCAGAAGGGAAAGTTCTTAACGAATTCGGATTTTTTTCCAAGGTTTCGTTTAACAGGGTAAGGGGTCGTAGCCCTACCGAGATTGGTCGCAACGCCCGCTAAACCATGATTCTGTGGCAGGTCTTCTTTTTGGGCAGTTATGATCTCTCACCGGTTGCAGGGGAGGGCGAAGTTTCTCACCCGTGCGTGCCGCGTCGTTGTTGGCGAGCGTCGCGCGCGACGTGTTGCGCGGCGGCGCGACATCCCTGGTTTAGGGTGAAACCAAGTAAACTGACATGTCCAGGGGCATAATTTGCTTTCCTGCGTTCATTTCTCGTCACAGATGATAGCCATTTACTACTTTGAAGCGCTGAAGACTACTCTAAACGGTGGGGGGTTTTTTAGTGTTCGCCGCGAGCGCGACACACACCGGACCGCGACGCATATGCTCGTGGCTACACAATGTAATTGCTTGAATACACGGGGTTGAATCCACGGTACTACTAAAAAAATTTTCTTATCCGTTTCTTCATCCAAATTATCCGGTGAATCCGATTTTATCCGATCGGATATCCGATGTCCGATCCGATCAAAAATTCTGGTTTCGGATAGGATCCGTTATCCGAAATTCTCGTTTGGGACAGTATCCGATTTATCCGATTAGTCGGTTTTGCAAAATCGGCAATCTCCGAAAATCCGATCCGACGCCATCTTGGCCATCGGATGGAATGTATAGTGGTCACTGCCAATGGTGGCAGGCGATCAGTTGGACAGGCAGGTAAGTTGGTATGTGGATAGATAAGCAGGCTGGTGAGTGGGTAGACAATGAGTACTTACTGTTTGACATTAACTACTTCACTTATTACTGCTTATCATATCATGTGATATTATCAGTTGGTAGATCAAATCGCTAAAACACGTTGTAGGCTGTACTTTTCGATGGGAAGAGACAAGGAAAGTGATTAACAAGTTTATTACTTACTGTTTAACATTAACTGCTTCACTTATTACTGCTTATCATATCAAGTGATATTATCAGTGGGTAGATCAAATCGCTAAAACACGTTGTAGGCTGTACTTTTCGATAGGAAGGGACCAGGAAAGTGACTAACAAGTTTATTACTCACTGTTTAACATTAACTGCTTCACTTTGCTTATCATATCAAGTGATATTATCAGTTGGTAGATCAATTCGCTAAAACACGTTGTAGGCTGTACTTTTCGATGGGAAGGGACCAGGAAAGTGACTAACGAGTTTGTTACTTACTGTTTAACATTAACTACTTCACTTTGCTTATCATATCAAGTGATATTATCAGTTGGTACATCAAATCGCTAAAACACGTTGTAGGCTGTACTTTTTGTAGAGAAGGGACTAGGAAAGTGACTAACAAGTTTGTTACTTACTGTTTAACATTAATTGCTTCACTTATTACTGCTTATCATATCAAGTGATATTATCAGTTGGTACATCAAATCGCTAAAACACGTTGTAGGCTGTACTTTTTGTAGAGAAGGGACTAGGAAAGTGACTAACAAGTTTGTTACTTACTGTTTAACATTACCTGCTTCACTTATTACTGCTTATCATATCAAGTGATATTATCAGTTGGTAGATCAAATCGCTAAAACACGTTGTAGGCTGTACTTTTTGATAGGAAGGGACCAGGAAAGTGAATAACAAGTTTATTACTCACTGTTCAACATTAACTGCTTCACTTTGCTTATCATATCAAGTGATATTATCAGTTGGTAGATCAATTCGCTAAAACAGGTTGTAGGCTGTACTTTTCGATGGGAAGGGACTAGGAAGTGACTAACAATTTTGTTACTTCCTGTTTAACATTAACTATTTCACTTATTACTTCTTATCATATTAAGTGATATTATCAGTTGGTACATCAAATCGCTAAAACACGTTGTAGGCTGTACTTTTTTTGTAGGGAAAGGACAGGGGAAGTTACTAACAAGTTTGTTACTTACTGTTTACCATTAACTGCTTCACTTATTACTGCTTATCATATCAAGTGATACTATCAGTTGGTAGATCAAATCGCTAAAACACGTTGTAGGCTGTACTTTTCGATAGGAAGGGGATAGGAAAGTGACTAACAAGTTTATTACTTACTGTTTAACATTAACTGCTTCACTTTGCTTATCATATCAAGTGATATTATGAGTTGGTAGATCAATTCGCTAAAACAGGTTGTAGGCTGTACTTTTCGATGGGAAGGGACTAGGAAAGTGACTAACAAGTTTATTACTTACTGTTTAACATTAACTATTGCACTTATTACTGCTTATCATATCAAGTGATATTATCAGTTGGTACATCAAATCGCTAAAACGCGTTGTAGGCTGTACTTTTTTTGTAGGGAAAGGACAGGGGAAGTTACTAACAAGTTTGTTACTTACTGTTTACCATTAACTGCTTCACTTATTACTGCTTATCATATCAAGTGATATTATCAGTAGGTAGATCAATTCGCTAAAACACGTTGTAGGCTGTACTTTTCGATGGGAAGGGACTAGGAAAGTGACTAACAAGTTTATTACTTACTGTTTAACATTAACTGCTTCACTTTGCTTATCATATCAAGTGATATTATCACTTGGTAGATCAATTCGCTAAAACACGTTGTAGGCTGTACTTTTCGATGGGAAGGGACTAGGAAAGTGACTAACAAGTTTGTTACTTACTGTTTAACATTAACTATTGCACTTATTACTGCTTATCATATCAAGTGATATTATCAGTTGGTACATCAAATCGCTAAAACACGTTGTAGGCTGTACTTTTCGATGGGAAGGGACTAGGAAAGTGACTAACAAGTTTATTACTTACTGTTTAACATTAACTATTGCACTTATTACTGCTTATCATATCAAGTGATATTATCAGTTGGTACATCAAATCGCTAAAACACGTTGTAGGCTGTACTTTTTTCTGTAGGGAAAGGACAGGGGAAGTTACTAACAAGTTTGTTACTTTCTGATGACGTCATCAGAGTGCATGGGACTTCTGATGACGTCATCAGGATGTCGTATAAAGTACGTAGGGCTTCCGATAACGTTATCAGGACGTCGTGCCCAGGTTTGCCAAGTGCATAGGGCATCTGATGACGTCATCAGGATGTCGTGTTAAGTACACACTCTGATGTGCTCGGGGGATCGTCCCCAACCCGACGGCCGTGGCCACGTCATTAGAGACTAAACACAACCTTGGTTGGCCGCCGACATGCATCCTCTAGCCCCGCTCCTTTGGGAGGGACTTGGTAGGGCATTCGTCCCTTCTTTGCTGGATGTGTCCAATCGATTGCGGGGGAGCGTCCCCAAACCTACGGGCTCACTCAAATGCCCAGTGAACACAGGGGAGCATCCCCAAACTTACACGTGGAGCAATCATGTGGATCGCCGAAGCATCGATTGCAATTCTTCATTTCTTCTTTTGATGGTTGCCCATTTTTGTTTCCGTTTGGAAATTGGAAACTTTTGAACTTCTTGCTTGCCCATTTTGTACTTTTGAAGTTTTATTGGAATTCGCGCAGAGCTTGTCGTCTGATAGGAAATTCAGCTTATTCTTTTAATCAGCATTTTTTAGGGAAACCATTGATGGTCAAAAAACAAACAGTGGCAACCAATCTCTACAGTATTAATCTAGAGCACAAAAGGACTGAGACAATTTATCAGGTACTATTTTAATTTTTTTTCATTCATGTTGCACTGGGGCACTCTCGTAGGAATGATGGCTGTCTTATCACCGTATTTTCGCGTTAAATCCGCGGCAAAATCGCGGCACACTTCTTCTCATTATTTCTTTCATTGTCCGGTAGTTTTTCGGCAGCCACTGAGTAGTTCTAAGGTGATTTCGCGTTATTTTTGCAGTAGTTCCCGACCTAGCGATAGTTTTGCGTCAATTTCTCGGTAAAATTCAGGTTCGAGATAGATTCTCGGTAGCTTCCACACAATTTCTTCTAGATCAGGGCTCCATAAGGAGCCTGCAAGAGATAATGGAGGAGAAGTAGTGCTTCTGAAAGAGTGTGTTGGAGGTCTTAGAGGGTTGGAGGACTTAGGAAGAAGCGTAAAAGAGTTCTCAAAAAAATACCAGGTCTTCAGAAGCAGCCAAATAAAAAGCTGTTCGATCGATTTCGTGGACATAGAGTTGGTATGGGTGCGGGGGAGGGGGCTAGCAGCGAGGTTCACGGCAACTGAAAAGCTGCCGCTGCTTATAGTATGTGCCAATGATACGGTTTGCCCATGCAGTCAGCCTGCATGATGAGCAGTGGGCGCGAAGACATTTTCTCGGACGTGTTAGTCGATTATAGGAAGCATTAGACAGATAGATAATAAAATTCCAATTAGCTGTTTGCAGCCGTAGGAAGGATCTTTCGAAAAATGCCTTCGAGACGGTCGCTTAACACTCACACCGGCCGCGTGAGCGGACGCACTCATTCGAAGTAACTGTACATTTTTCATGCTGCGTTGTGCTTAAAAACACGATGAATTTCGATTCCAAGTTTACCACTCGAAAAAAAAGGGCTGGCTGACAAGTGTGGCAGGAACCACGAAGAAACGATTAGAAACTCATTAAAACGCCTCATTTTAGTGAAAGAATTGTCTTGCCTGGACTAGTTGTCCGGTAGGATGAATGAGTTCTCGGCGGTCGCGACCGCTGAAGGTGAAGGACTATATTATGCAAAACAGCATCAGGTAGGATCCAAAGGTTAGAATGGAGCAACAGAGTTGTGAAGCTTTTGAAAGAATTCCTTCGTCCCCACAAGCAGTTCCACTTAAAGCCACAGTCCAAGCTCAGAATCCATTTTTCGTTTTCATGTCTATTTTGGAGCAAATTTCACGCTATTCACAATAGTGTCTCCAGAATCGCTCAGAACTCACTACAAACTGAGTTACGGCTATTAAAAATTTTGAATTTGAACTGGTAGACGTCCGCGGACGAGTTGCCTCAAGTCTTTATTTTCTCGTTAATCGCAGCAATCATTCTGAAGCAGGTCACAATATAAAGCCAGACCAAAAACAAATCGAAGAACATAGATTTCGAATAAAATCATTCGCGCGTCTCCTCCCTATTGAGGTCGGAAACCTGCCAATGAGCGTTGCCCATTTTTTCTTTCAAGGGGGCGTGGTCGACTTTTTTCTAGCTTTTTCTCGCTTGTTTGAGCGAATTGAGAGTTCGCGCTTCACAGGGGTGCTATAGACGGCGACCGGACTACAATATCAAAAATTACCTCTGAGGTTGGACAGTGCCTTTAAAGGCAATGTTCACGATGATTTTCGTGCCTGAGTTTTCAAAATAAAACAATGCGTTGGCCTTCAAGCGTGATCAAAACTACCAAGAAACGGCGAGAAACGCATTAAACCGTCGTATTTTAGTGTCATTATTCTATAACATGGACTAGTTTTCCGGTTTGATCAACATGTTCATGATGGTTGTCAACGGTGGGAAAATTGAGTCAATCGAAAATAGAAGATTATTCTATGCAAAACAGTATTAGTTAGTATGCGAGAGAAAGAACAGAGCAACAGAGAGTAGAAAATTGCAAAAGAAGTGTCCACAAAAGGTTTCATTGTCACAACGGACAGTTCCAGTAAGAGTAATAAGGTGGGGTGAGGGTAAAGGTTTTGGTGCCCTTGTGGTGCGTTTTTCTCGGTTTTTTCGTCATTTCAGTTCTACCCGAGGGCCAAACAATCGATGTAGCGAATAATCTCAAAAGTGAAGATTATCGTGAACACTGCCTTTAAAGGGGAGGGGGGTGGGCTAGCGGCGATGCCATCTGTAGCTGGTTACATAGTGTTGCATTGAGATCTAGTAGGTGGAAACTTTAGTGACCAGAAGTATATCGAAAGACTTCTAAAAGGAAAAATCATAGTCATTTCAGCGAGTATGGCCCAAAGATTGATAGTATATTATTTTTTAGAGCTGAGGTACGCCGATTCATCCTTCGCAAAAAAATCATCTCATTGCTAAGTCGGTAAGCCACTTTGTTTTTTTATTTCTCTGAAAGTTTTGGCCGAGAAATAGCCCCTTCCCAGGCTTCGCAGCGGCTCCCGGTGGGCTAATTCTCGGCTATTTTGCGGGTATTTCTCGATTATTTCTCGTTTATTACGCCGCCAGTGCCCGGCCGAAACCCCTTTGTCCGCGAAATAGCCCACCAGGCTCTGCAGCGGCTCCTGGTGGGATACATCCAGGCTATTTCGCGACCATTGCTCGGCCGAGAAATAGCCTACCAGGAGCCGCGTCGGATCCTGGGGGGCTATTTCTTGTTTATGTCCTGGCAACTGGTGCTTTTAACACAGCCACCAATCTAGAAATTATGCTGCTAACTTTTATTGCTGGTCTTGAGCTCATTCAGAATTATAGACAACGATACCGCCAATCATAACGAAAATACGCTCATGTAGGGGAAGCAGTAATAACGGGTGATCAAGAAACCCGATTTTATCCTTACCTTTCCAGAGTAGGGCGCGGTTCAGCAGACCACATATTTGGCGGCCATTTCTCGGCCAGCGTTATTTAGCGATTATTCTGCGGCTATTTCGCGGCAACCATTATTTGACGGCTATTACGCGACAAGCAGGCAATTCACGGCTAATTCTCGTCAAAACTCCTGGAGCTGTTTCTTGTGTAACAATTCACATTTCAGAAGAGGAGAGTAGCCGCGAATGAGCCGTCTACCACTGCGCAGTAATGATGAGTGTACGTTGAAGACGGAGCTCATCTTGGCCGGAATCGTTACAATTTGGTTTACATTCTTGTTGATTTTCATGTATATTCTCATTTTGTGCACGTTTTTAGCCTTCTCTATTTCACTTTGTGAGACCTGCATTAAATGCAGCCTTCGGGTTGCCCAGGATAGTTTGCCCTTCATTTCATACTGTGCTGTTAGCGTTTTTTCAGTTTTTGATTTTGAATTATCCTTAGACTTTGAAGGGAATTGCATTGGAAGTAAACGTTTGATGAATTTTGTGTTGATTAACGTTTTGATACTGTGAGGAAATGCGTAAGTCTACCGAGCAGTTTTAGCACAGTACACACGTAGCGATCGAGGAAGCTAGCGGAAAGGCAAGCTGTATGGTAAGCATTTTGAGACCCGGCTCCCTAAGAACGGCTTTACAGAGCCAACTAAGTCCCTGCAAAACTCAGCTTTGGTCCCTCCCAATAACAAATTTAGGAGGGAACAACCGCGGCCAACCTAGTCCCTGCAAAGCTCAACTTTGGTCCCTCCCAATAGCGGGCTTAGGAGGGACCAACCGCGGCCAACCAAGTCCCTGCAAAACTCAACCCTGTCCCTCCCAATAGCAAACTTAGGAGGGACCAACTCCGCCCACTTTGGGGGATCGTCCCCAGCTGTCGGTGGGGATGGAATGAGTTTGGGTTGGGGATCGTCCCAAGAGTTCATCAGAGCACGGCATCATATGACGTCATCAGGACGTCGTAAAGTGAGTCGCGCGTCACTTGTAGCGTGCGGAACAGGTCGATTACTTACTGATTATCATATCAGTCCGTCCTATTGGGAAAATATTGATGAATTTTCAGAGATATTACTTCGTTATATCAAGAAAAAGTGAACAATTCTATCAAAAAGGGGTCTTCCAAGCGAAAGAGGTTTGGTTGGCGTCAGAAACGTTCCAACAAAAAGGGAACAATAGGCAAGTAGGATGAGGAGAGTCTACAAAAATTGAACAATATTTTCTGAGACTGATTTTCTTGGCCGATACTTCTTAACAGCGAAAACAAACCGTTATGGCTTCTCACGAAGAAGAGTTTAGTGTCTTTCGGGGAAAAGTTTAGTGTCTTTCGGTAAAAAGACTTCTATTCGTTGACGAGATTATAAGAAAATACTCTTGTTCGATGCTGCACTTTGACTTCGCTTCTCGTAGCAGCTGGAGCTAGCCGTCTGTGTAGGTAGAGTTGATATCATTTTCTCTTCCATTGATAACTAATAGGTTCACATAAATATACATTTGTATCGTTGCTCGCATAATCGGAGTCTATTTGGAACCACAAAGTGCTTGCGTGTGGTGCACCGCAACGGTTTGTTTTCGCTGTTAAGGGCACAGTCCAACCTCGGATTCGTTTCTCTGTTTTCTCTGCCTATCTTGGAAACGGTCTCACACTGATTTCAATGATGTCTTTGTGATCGTAAAATACCTCCTAAGAGCGAAGTTATGATCCCCCAAGAACTGTGCTACGGAAGCATGGTGGACGAGTTGTCCGAGGCTAGTAACTTCCATCATTTGCAACCGATGTATGCGAATCGACCTGAATAGAGAAAGAGGCTGGGAATGAAGGGAAGAACGGGGGTAATGGTCGGAAAGCATCGCTCATTTCGCCGCTATTGAGCTTGAAAAATGGTAAAAGGGGCGTGCCAAAGTGGCTTCCCGAGGTGGGCGCCCCAGGGTGGCTACCCCTTATATCTCGCTTATTGGGCGGAATTGAGAGCTCGCATTTCGCAGGGGCTATATAGGGTGGGTGAACTTCACAATCATGTGAAAATCTCAGATTTCGTCCCAGAGCTTGGACTCTGCCTTTAAGAAGTATCGGCCAAGAAAATCTGTCTCAGAAAATATTGTCCAATTTTTGTAGACTCTCCTCATCCTACCTGCCTATTGTTCCCTTTTTGTTGGAACGTTTCTGACGCCAACCAAACCTTTTTCGCTTGGAAAACACCTTTTTGATAGAATTACTTATTAATTTTATCTTTCATTCGTTCCCAATTCTATCCGAGAGAATATTTCGGTTGCTACTTTGAAAGTAATTGTTGAAAGTTTCCGAGTAATACTTAAGAGAAATCAGGCATTATTCGCGAGAGAAATCGAGTATCCTCATCCAAAACTGGCCAATCGCTCGGGAAGTTTTTCCACCTTTGGAATAGTACAAATGATCTTAATTCCCGAATGAATAGGATGAATTCTCGAAAAAGATAATAATTTGCGCTTCCGAATGTTTCTTATATGTGAAAAAAGTGAATAGTTCCTCCATATTAAAGAAAGGATCATAAGAACCAGGTAGGAAAATCAGATTCATTTCAAGACACGTAACAAACCGCCTGAGACCAAGATGTCGCGCCCCATTGCTAATCAGCGCCCCGCTGCTGTTGGCTTGTGGCCAGCAGCGACCGAAATTATTTGCAACGCTAAGCGCAACTCCGTCTTTATTCCTTCTTCTATCTTACAACTATTCATCTATTCCTTCTATCTGATTTTTCTTCCCTACATGAAATGTTCATTTTCTTACAGGTTCGCTAGTTTTGATTAAGTTTTTATTCATTTATGAGAAGCATTTGCTTTTTTGCCTGACATAAGAAAGTAGCGTTTTTTATTGGAAATTGCGTGTGTTAGAACTTTTCGTCTTTGATCCGCATCTTAGTTGTGCGAAAGGGAAATGCCTGTTCTAACAGATGGTTTAAGTACTTATTTTGAACGGCGGGTTTGTACCGATTTTGGGTAGAAGAAAAGTGGCGTCGGAAAGGGCCTCCATTTCATTTACCCAAGAAACAAATAGAATGAATCGAATTGGAAAAAAGTACCACACTATCGTGAAAATGAAAAGTGGAAAATTCAAATTTGGCAGACAAATAAACCGTCAAGATTTTGGAAATTTCCTCTAAAAATTTCCAAACTTTGCGCACTAATATTTTGATGTCTGACAGCTCACTTTCGGCAGTTTCGGATACAAAAATTGATAGAGGGAAAGCCAGTCGTGAAATAAAATGGAGGTTATGTAATCGCTTGATACTTTATTGCAACAACTGTTACAGTACAATAATAATAGCTTGAAATTTTTATTGTCAAACGAGGCCCTGAAATCTGCAAATATTCACGAAAGTTTCTGAGAAAATGGTCCCAAAAATTCGTAGAAATTCCTTCTTGGACTTTTGATCTCGGTGAACTTTTGGTGCATAGCACGTTTTGCGAACTTTTGCAGATCTTGTAGCCTCTTTTGACAAAAAAATTCCAATCTACAGTGAGGCTCCGCGATTACAGTATTCTGCCAAATAAAGGGCTCTGCAGAGTGGCACCGCGGCGAGTTCAGCTGCGACAGGGCAATGATGAGCAATGGGGGCTCCACGCAGCGGGCGACACCGGCGACGTGTCGGGCGAAGTTTGGCGACGTGGTGGCCTCCCAAAGTGTACTCGCCGCCGCGACACGAGCAACGCTCGCAGCGACGCCGCCAGCGAACAGCAGCAAGAAATGGTCAGGACAATTTCCGCCACCGGCGAGAAGTGCCGCAGTCGATCGATTCAATTTCTTTTTCTTCCTTACTTCGTGCATTCGATCGCCTCACCGCATTCTGCCTGGATTTCATTGAAAAAAGAAAAAAATTACTGGAACATGCTCAAAAAATGTATAGTTTTCCAGATTTATTACAGTTTCAATGCCTTATAGGTTCTCTATTTTTATTCTAATGTGATCTTTTTACATAGCTGTACACCTTTGCGAATGTAACAAATTTTTCACTTACGTTCAGTTCTCTGTTTTCCTCTCTTTTTGTTTACTTTTCACGAAAAGTAGAGTGCCATTCCTGAAACACTTATAACACCCAAAATGCAATAAATCAGGTTACAGGAAATTCTGACGTCGAATAAGGGAGGTTGTACGCAATGGAAGAACAACGTGGCCGGCGGCGGCATCGCTGCAATTCTGCGAGGTCTTGGTGCCCAACGCTGCGTCAGGTTTTGTTCCCACCCTAAACCTCTCGCTCGGCGGCGTGCCACCTGTCGCTGCTACTCTGCAGAGCGCTTAATTATAGCACTAATTTTTTCCATTATTTGTTGATATCCGAAAACCCCCCGTGGTCTTCACACAACATCCGCGTTGCCGGTCGCTCAGAAGGAATAATTTTCTCCTTTAGATAACGCGATTGTTTTTATGCACTTCATATTTTATTCATTTTCGGGACAATGAAGTTTCTTTTCGATGCTAATATTATGGACCTGAAATAGATGAAGAATGAATCGATCAAAAATCACCGAGAACAAAAACCTCCATTTCGAGCAAACTGCAACTTGACGCCAAAACATTATATTTCGGAAGCTGTTGAAAAAAGCTACAAAAAAATAAAAAGAAAGAAAATAAAAACCCATGCTAGGCTACGAAATAGGTTTTCTACGCGTTACAAAGTATAAATGCTCAGATGAAGCTCTGGGAGCCAAGTTGCGACAATGATAGGGTATAAAGAGCAAATACGAAGCTTTTAGCTGCACTTTATTCCCTATTATCGCTGGAACTCGCAGCACTCAGAACTCTATATAGATCCTGAATCGTTGCTTGAATGAACTTTTTGAGGCGCTGGCAAGACTTCTTCTGTTTTTTTTTCGCTTTGATTTTGATAACCTTAAGTTTACAGTCTTTATCACAATGAAGTTGGCACAATGGCCAGAAATCTGTGCATTTTGAGACAGAGCGTTTTTTATCACAAAAGAAACTGTTGATTTTTTTTCAACTAGCCGTGACGTACATATTTATGTTTACTCGTTAAAATCTAGATGAGTTTTGATGTCATGTACATAATCTCTTGTCTCTCATCCTCCCCTCCCTCTCCAGTTGAAATCCAACACGGTTGCGTCATTTTGATATTTCACGGGTGTTGTCACGGTGGATTTCAAGTCGTGAGAAACCAATGATTTGTTGAAGATGAACCAGCACCCATCTGTAGTCTGCTTTATCACACCATGTCATTATCATGACTAAATTCTTTCTATTCATCTTTCTTTTTCTTCTCTGCATGACTGTTTACATATAATGGTCGACGCGGAGTGGTCCGTCATATAGGTATTTTCTGCCGATCACGTAGACTGCACGCCACATGCAGAGTTACGCAGAGACCCTGACTTCTCGGGGATACGTCTGCTTGTAAGCCAAACGCGGAAACGATAGGAATAATCTCGGAAACGTGGGGGAGCTTCTGATCTGACAGTGTATCAATGAATATAAATCGCGGGGGCTAGCGGACCGACCGTGGATAAACCTTGATCAACCGCACAAACTTGTGCGCCAACTGCGTGACCTTCAGCACTGACGGTGGGGTGTTTTCGACCGACCGCGGGAGCTAGCGGGCTGACCGTGGTCAAATTCGGACCTACTGCGAGGCATTCCGGACTGACAGCGGTGCTTTCTGGACCGAATGTGGGAGCTCGCGAGCTGACCGTGGTTAAATTCGGACCAACCGCGGGACATACCGGACTGACAGCGGTGCTTTCTGGACTGACCGCGGGAGCTCGCGGACTGACGGTGGAAGCTCGCGGACTAACCGCGTGAGCTCCCGGACTGACCGTGGAAGCTTGCGGACTGACCGCGGGAGCTCGCGGACTGAACGAAGGAGCTCGCGGACTGACCGCGGGAGCTCGCGGACTGACAGCGTGAGCTCGCGGACTGAGCGCGGGAGCTCGCGGACTGACCGCGGGAGCTTGCGGACTGACCGCGAGCGGAAACCGGTTCGACCAACGCCCATCCCGGTGGGGCGGCTGGAGCGATAAGATGACGAAGAAAGGTAGTATTGAGGACAGCAAGACGGTCAAGATTGAGAGAAAGAGTGAGAATCTTCAGTAAAACAAGGAGATCAAGAAAATGAATTAAAGAAAGAGAATGAATTAGTAAATAAATAAATAAATAAATAGATAGGTAAAGCAAAGAAAAGTATCACAACAACAGAAAGATTAAGAAGAGGAGAAAGAAAAGTTGTTAGAGTTGTAGAGAGCGAAAGGAGAACGGAGAAGACAGAAAAAGATAGCTTAAGGAAAGAAAGGATTCTATAAAGAAACATGCCTGCGATTTGAATAAAACTCCCAGTTTCAAGTTAAATCTGGGGCACGCCGGGGCAGTCGGGGGGGGGGGAGCCGAGAATGTGGCCATTAGCGCAATTGATGACGAGGTGATCAAGAAGGTCATAGAGGTTTTAGGTGACAAAGAACTCGGTAGGAAGTTCAATTCTGGCCAGTGCAAATCCAAACATCTCCCTAAATCAAGAGTGGTTGTGAGCAGTGTAGCCTCCCACGTGTTAAGCTTGTCAGCATAATCAGGAAATCATGTATACGTTGCCGATGTGCATACGCAACGGTAAGTTGAGAGTTTGTCTGCTGCTGAAAAGAACTAGATGACTACCATGAACCGAAATAACCTTGGGTCCTGCGTGCGCGTTACGCGTTGGACGCATCCGGTTGGTAAGGTTTCTTGCTTCACATCAGCAGGTTGTATCGTACCAACTCTGAGCAATTTACACCACTGTTACGCCAGATCGCGACCTCGATTCACAAGTATAGTCAATTCTGCGTTACCTGAATCTGTGTGTACCACTTAATCATTTCTCCCAAAACTTTTTCTTAGTAGATACCCACTCTATAGCATATGAGCATATGAAAATCCGAAGTAGATTTTCCTCATAGCCCAAAAATCATGCGATGCACAGATAACTCAAAGTTGGCATTAATAATATTCAATCGACCGCGCGATTATATGCTATGATTGTATGAAGTATGGAGGAAATTCAGTTGTAACGGTATGCAGAAGTCTTTCCTGCTCTACACATGGTGCTACAAAAACTGATAGGATTCCAATAAATACCACGCAACTACCGAAGGAGTGGCCACCGTTGTGTTTTCTCGCCCAAACATGATTCAAAGGCAGTGTTGATTTATCACAACATCCAGTTGGCTGACATTCGATAAGATATCCAAGATGTTTGAAGGATAATTCTAAAATCCTGCCTATTGCTCGTGATCAAAAGGGATGCTTAAGGCCCCACATACACGTTTGTCTAGGCTTGACCCTCGTTATGACAAAGGCCAGCAAGATCCTAGGAGAAAAACACAAATAAAAACTTGAAACGGGCCATCAATAGGATCACTAAGCCCGTGCATGTAGTTTTCCCTTCCTCGAGTAATAGGACTTTCTCATGAGCACTGACTGTTTCGAAATAAACCTTATAGACTTTTGATAGATGAAGCCAGACGTGTGTGAACAAAGTTGTGAATTAGGCAACTGTTATAGTCAGAAAACTGCCCCATTTCAGTGGTTCCCGTCGGCTTCTCAGTTTTGAAGACACAGTTGTCATGAAGACCAACCCATCAGACTCTCTACTAGAACAAAAAAAAAGTCGAAACTTTTTAAGGAACGCCCTGCCTCTCATGAAGCGGTAGACTAAATGCGCAAAAGATCGGGATTTCATTGTAACTGAGCATGTGCACTTGCTTATGTTCAACTCTCACGAGTTCACCTGCGTACAGAACGCGGGCGATTGCGTACTGATCGCGCGCACTTACGTACTGACCGCGTAGACTGACAAACCGACCTCACCCACCAGTTCGTCCGCGTACTGAATGCGCATACTTGCGTACTGACCGCGCAGACCGAGAAACCGACTTCACCCACCAGTTTGCCTGCGTACTGAACGCGGGCAATTGCGTACTGAACCCGCATACTTGCGTACCGATCGCGCAGACATGCAAACCGACTACACCTACCAGTTTGTTTGCGTACTGAACGCGCATACTTGCACAGAAGTTGTCTCTTCAAATTAGCGTCGAATTCGCAGACTCATCTGAATTGGTGTAAATTTCGCAACTTTTCTTCGCGCTTCGAGCGGTGCCTTTCCAAATATAACAGAAATTTAGAGAAAAAAGCCATCAGCAGTAGTAGCCCTCAAGGTTTCGACAGTTTTTGAATAAGAGACTTGAAAAATCATGCAAGATTCCCTGCCTAAAGAAAGATGATGGTCTGGCAATTAGGGACTCGGACAAAGCTGAATTGTTAGCTGACAAGTTCTGCGAGGTTTATGCTGGAATCAGGGATTCTCTTCCATCTTTTTGCCCGAAAGTCGAGTTTCCATTGGATAGTTTACCTTTTTTTGAAGGTGACGTTATATTTGACATTCTTCGAAAGTTGCCTATGTCTACGTCAGTAACTCCAGATTTCACACCGACAATTTTTGTAAGAAATGTTGCTCACGTAATTGCTGGCCCTCTGTCTTATCTGTTCAGTCAGGCCCTCTGTTATTCGGAAGTGCCGGAGAGGTGGAAGCAGTATTTTGTGACCCTTTTGCTAAAAAAAGAACGTTCGCAAGCTGTGGATAACTACAGGCCAGTGAGTATCACCTCGATTTTTTGCAGATCATTTGAAAAAATTCTGAAGAAACACATCGTAGGTCACCTAGAGAAAAATTCAATCATTCCTAGTAATCAACATGGTTTTGTGGCAGGGAAGTCGGTCGAGACCAGTTTGCTTGAGTGTATCAATAATGACTGGAGCTATTACTTGAAAACAAAGAACGCTTGTGATAACATCTATTCTGATTTTTCAAAGGCCTTCGATCGGGTAAATCATGCTATGCCTATGCTGAAGCTCGAGAAGTTGAGGCTTCATCCGTCAGTGTGTGGGTGGATAGGGAATTACCTCAGAGGTCGTAGTTTCCAGGTTAAAGTTGGGTCCAGCTTTTCCTCCAGCCGATTGGTCAAGAGCGGAGTCCCTCAAGGTGGTGTTTTGGCGCCCATTTTTATGACCGTTTTCACAGCCGAACTTCCCAGGCTATCGGAAAGCACTGGTGTCACTTGTAAGCAGTTTGCTGATGATGTAAAATTTTATAATGTTTTTGAGTCATCTGGGGACGTGCAGAGAATGCAGGCTGCTCTTCACAGAATACGGAATGGTCTGTAGCTTGGAGTTTGCCACGATCTCCTGATAAAACACTTCACACAAGAGTGTGCAATTCCAGTCTACCAGCCAACTACATTCTTGATGGGCATGCACTTTCTACTGTTGCGAAAGTGAAGGATTTCGGTTTCCCGTATAACAAGGAACTTGATTTCTCAGCTCATCATCAGGCTATTCACAGCAAAGCTTTATTACGCACCTTCCATATTTTCAGAGGCTTATCGACCTGTGATGAAAACGTGTTGTCGCGTGCGTATAAAGTTTATGTTAGACCTATAATGGAATCAAGAACTGCAGTATTCTGTCCATCTAAAAAGAAAGATATAAGAGTTTTGGAAAACGTACAAAATAACTTTACTCGCAAAGTTTATTTGAGACAAAATGGCTTCTCTTATGCTGGCGTGCCTGATCCCATAAGAAGGAATCAAGAATTGTCCCTACACTCTCTCGAGTCCCGGCGTAAACGAAACGATGTATGCTTGGTCTTTAAGATTTTGAGTGGGATGATGAAAACAGACAAATTGAAGTTCTATAGATTCATTGCTTCCAGAACACGGGGAAACTCGGAAAAAATCTCTTATGAAGTTCCAAAAACTAATCACAGATCAAACAGCTTCACCTGTAGAGCTGGTTCTGCTTTTGCTTCTTTGAATCTAGACATTCTTCCTGAGCCCTACTCTTTTCTATCATTCAAACGAAAAGACATTCTGCTAACATGGTAACTCCATCACTTTGCTTATTCTGGTGCTTGTATGGGTATATGCTTTAATCTTTATGACGTCTACGTTATGTAGCGTAACAATAAATAAATAAATAAATAAATAAAACTTTGACTTTCTTAGAGGTAGCTAATTTGTATCCGCAGACGTAAAACAAAAAGATCAATGAACGGTGCGAAAATCGAATTTGAAAAGTTGTGGTGTCAATATTTTGCACAAAATTTTGTGCATACTATCGTTCTCCGACCCCAATTTCGATCTGCAATTGCGGACTACAGCTGCTGCATCATGCGACACGTGATAATCGTACTGGGAGAGGGGTGAATCCCATCCCATCACGATTAACACGTGTCGAATGATGTAATAGCCGTAGTCCGCAAATGCGGACCGAAATTTAGCCCAGAGAACGATAGTATATGATAACTGTCTCTTTTGCTGAGAACATGTTCTTCAAACGGTTTCGTTTGCTTCATCTGTGCCATAAATCACACAGTTGTCTAAGACGCTGTCCAGCTGTCATCGCTAAATGGTTCAGCGCCTTGTTGTTGCTTCTTCAGTGTTGATGAGGTGTGCTCGAGCAGGCACCTGGCGTACATCAAAACTGCCATAGCCTGTAAAATATAACAGTATTGCAGTATCACATAAAAACTCTCAGATGTGTTCAGAATTTCACTGACTCTTCAGTTGGTTGAGGTGACTGAACACCCGGCAGTAGTTGGTGATTACGTTGGTGGTAGTAGCTTATTCAGCCAGAATTGGTCATCGAACACTGCTTGCCTACCCAGCCAGCCTGTGCTGCAAGCGGCACTGTTTTTCCAATAGCTGTACATTGGGGGGTGGGAAGTCGGGAGCTGCGTATTCTCGACAGCCTTGTTGGTCGGGCAATCTATGCATTGTTGCTCACCCGGCGAATTGATCTGCCTATCGGTTGACATTGAGGCAGCGTCCATACGTGACGAGAGCGGGCGTTCTCGCTGTTGTGCGCTTCTCGACGCTCCTCAACGCTGGAGCAGCCCGTGCCCGCAAATTAACGCAGACAAACACCCCCTACAGGCTATTAACTTGGTTCCTACGCATGCTGGTGCGGAGCGAAGGTTAGAGACAGTGAGAGAGCGCAGGGCAGACGGAGGTCGAGGCGTGGCGCGCGCCGCTCGCGCCTCGAATGATGTGAATTTCGACGTTTTATAGAGGGTACATCTTATTGATTCGATTGGAAACGTTTGATCGGGTGATAAATCGCTCGAGTCAGCGCAACGGCTGACAATTCCCCACGGTTTTCAACTTCCGTGGTGGGATTATGGAAAACAAGGGCAATAGTTTTGCTAAAGGTTTAATGTCGCCAGTTTCAGTGATGGAGTAGTAAGCTAGACACTTGCTGCTTCCTTCGTGGTGCTGGCGTAAGCGCGCGAGAACGAGCGGGCGGCTAGCAAATCGTGTGCCCACGATGAACATCGATTTTGCGTAATCGCACGCTCTCGCAAGGAGTGGACGGAGACTTATGCCTCACCTGTCAGTTGAATATATGCTGTACTCCAAAAAAGGTCTCAGGCGCATAGAAAGTGAGCCTGCATTTTCAACCTCCCATAAAGTGTTGCGATGTGGACTACGAACTGCAGCGATGACCAACTCCTTTTTCCCAAAGCGGCGTTCTCAACGTTACCCTAGATAGGCTCTTCGTCTATCTTCTCTTTGATTTGGCCAGTGTCTCACTCTATCACTCCGGACGAAATACCTCTCCCTTTTATCAAGAAAGTGGTTGATATTATTGGTAACCCATTGGAATAAATTTTTAACTTGAGTTTCATGCGGGCAGAAATTCCTTCCAAGTGGAAAACGTCATTTGTCATCCCCATACCCAAAAAGCCGCCATTAGACATGTAATCTAGCACAAATCGCGGCGTGACCCGCATCGGAGCAACGGCATCGGCCGACGTAGGAGCAGTAATCGCGCGTCTGTCGCAGCGACGTGTTGCGGAGGGCTGACAAAAATGTGCAGAGGCCTGTCGCTGGCACTGTCGCTGTCGCTATGCAGTGCACTGCGACAGCAACAGTTTTAGAGGTACGGTATGATTTGGCGACACACGGCACTCTGCACAGCGAACGCCTGTCGCGGAACTCTCGCCCTTGAGACCTATCGCTGTCGCAGTGCACTTCACAGCGACAGCGCCAGAAGTAGAGATACGCTTTGGCGAATTTGCAGTGTCGCTGCGACCCACACTCAAAAGCTGTTTCTACGACGACCGACGTCGTCGCCACGATGCGAAGCCCGCGGCGATTTGTGTTAAATTGCACGTCTGTCGCTCATTACAGCGACAAAGTGTACCATTCCCCCTGAAGGCAGCGTCCACGATGTAGAAGGATTTTCATGTTTTTTTCCTGGGAAAGTCTTTCTTGGTTCGTTGTACGATCTATAAGAAAAAAGCATGAAAAAGCCCGTTTGAAGTTAAAATAGCCGTCAAAAATTCTTCTGATTTCTCGGTGGTGCACGACTCTAGTGATGCTTTGTAGTATTAGGGGTCATCAACTGGCTTAAAACTTATTACCAGTAATTGACTTCTGACAGTCGATATTCTAGAGCTCTACTGTTATTGCTCCTTCAACACTAACAGTTTTGTACTTGTTTTGTGTAAAAATTGTGTCTGTATACTCGTAAATTACTTCACCAGTTGCAGCGCACGTGGCAGAATTTTGACCAGACACAACAGTAAATACCATTTTCTACGGGCGGCGCTGTGCACCTGTGCACGGATTGGCATCTTTGTGATTTAATAACTCTAATCTTACCGCATTTATAGCCGCGGAACCTTCGCAGTTCATCAGCTGTTTTCGAACAACACAGATTTCCTCAGTTTTCTCCATTAATTTCTCTCTCGTGATCCGTGCCTTTAAAGGGCAGGTGCTCCGCGAAAAGCTGTCGCTGTGCAGAGCGACGATACCGCGTGTCGCAAAAGTATACCGTACTTCTTATGCGAAAAATCTGCGCTGACGATGCGCAGAAAACGGGGCGGAAATTTCGCAATGCGCGCCAATTGGATGTCTGGAGTGTAAATGCGCACCTGCATGGCTACAGTGTAGTGAAATTTCGAGTCAGGAAATCATATATTACACTTTTTTGAGTCACAGTACATGCGGAATCCACCGACACTTCCGTTCCGAATCATGACATATTTCGGATATTCGGTATCCGAGTCATTATCCGACTCACGGCACATTTCGATGAATCGGATTTTGAATCATTCGGATTTTGACGTTTCTCGGTGAATCGGATTTTGGATCACTCGGATTTTGACGTTTTTCGGTGAATCGGATTTTAGATCATTCGGATTTTGACGTTTTCTCGGTGATTCGGATTTTGGATCATTCGGATTTTGACATTTTTTCGATGAAGCGGATTTTGAATCATGAAAATTTCGGTTCATTCGGATGGATATCCGAAAATGAGTGTGTCGGATCCAATGTATAATCAGCGCATCGATTACCAGGTGCCCGGGCTGGGGCAGGAACCCCACGCGGCCACCCGTTCACCTCTTATCAAAACGAGCGGCAACGCAGGCACTGAACAACCAAACCCCTCCCTGCGTGTTGCTCGGGCATCAAGGGTACATTAAGAAACCCTTTGTTCATAGTCCACTCGAGGGTGCAGGCGTCTGTCATGGGGCTATAAATCAACAACCACACACGGCTGATTTCGCCTTTTTGGGTAGCAAAAGCACGCCAACCCACACATATTTTCTATGCTCTACAAGGCGTGAGCAAGCACAATGTATGATCGGATAATTCGAGTAGGATTCCGCGACGCTGCTTGGCGGTAAAATTAGCAAGCGGGAAAAAAGAGAAAATGGCTACCGACCAAATAATTTCGCGTGCGTGCTGGTGCGGAGCGGAGCTTAGAGACAGCAAGAAGGTGGAAGAACTGTCAAGTTCATTCATTAGAGTGATTTCGATCGCCGCTTTGTCGCGAGGCTACGTGACGCGTTCCCAGGGGCCGTATGCTAACTGTCCCCGAAAATGCCAGTTATCCGCTACCACGAGTGAATTGATGGCTATGAAATGGACTACACTACGATGTTTGAAAACATGTCAGGAATTGCTGATAAAAGATGTGGCTTTCTGCCAACCTTCCCCTTATTCTGTAACAAAGGGATGGTTGTGGAGGATAGCACTAGCCCATAAAAGGTAGTCTTCAATAGTTATTAATTCGGTTCTGTCGCATCGAAGCGTGGGATGGATAAGCTTCCCCCTGTTTTCAAGCAAAATAGATGAACATGCGGTTCGTAGTGATTGTTTCTCTCGGCGGGAGCATACGGCCCCACGTTGCAGATAGGGGGAAAATCGCGGAGAAAAAGCGGCCTGTGCTTGCTCTAAAACGCAGAAGGATTCAGGGCTAGACCACTTGCTTCTGCTGTGCCAGACCGACTTGACCACTTGTCACACTTACAGTGCTTCTAGCACCGACAACAGTTCTACCTGACCCCACCAGCCACCGTCAGTATGGAGGCCGAAATCTTTGCTCTGTCATCCCCTCTAGTGCTTGTCCAAACCTTGATGTTGTATGTTTTTATTCCGTCGTATTGGAATAAACTTGTATGATTTTCACTGTATGAAACAGAAGCTCATGAAATTCGACTTTTCCGCAAAGCGGCCATGAGATTCTCCGAATGAAATAGGAGACATTCTGGAGCGGTAGTAACCTAATCATGTCTCGATTTTAAGCGCGGTCCCTAACCTTGAAGTTGACATCGAGGTTCGCTACAATTTCTATTCGTAGATTCTCGAGCTCCTATTCGTAATCTCCTCTTTTCGAATCACTCTAGCTTTTTGTCTAAGTTCTGGTGCAGTACTAACCTGTTTGTTACTATTGGTAAGTGTGACTAGGGCTTTGCTCCGTGCTGATATTACCAGACCGGAATTTTCCATGATACTTTCATACTGAGTCTCAACGGAGGGGAGCAGGCTGATTAGCTCTTTGATATCTTTTTTCATCGCTTCGAATCGCTGCTTTATTTCGTTCAGGTGTTTCATGAGGAGCACCTAAAAAAGGCGTAACCATAAAGAAATTCACTGTGTTTCGAGAAAGTTGTCACAGGCTCACAGCCAATCTCACCTCCACTCCATTTTTTTGCGACCATTGAATAATCTGTTTTCTCAACTCCGCTACAGTCACATCGGACCTCTGCATTGTTTCTGTATATTCCTCCTTTGCAGACTGCGTCACATTGGCAAGGAATTCGTGCTCATGATGATGATGTGCATGAGAAGCAGGACTCTTGGGTGGTTTGAAACCGACGACAGTGGCGCTAATTACCAGGGTCATAAAGAATACACGCATCCTGGAACTTTTGGTTAAAGGCACTGTTCACGATAAACTTCGTCCTTGATTTTTCAACAAAAAAAAACAATTGCGGTAGCCTTCATAAGCAGATCATTGTTGAAAAAAAACGGATCTAAACGCATTCTCAGAGGCAGATAACGGATTTAAAATAGCATTTTAGTGAGCCAGTCCGGCCTCCTCGGGTTCAGTTGTTGTCATCGACACCGACACGTCTCTATTCACTGCCACGTTTTGACTAGCGACCAACAGCAGTGTTTTTTATTGAATTAGGCAATGGATTAGACAGATTTTTGCCTGACGATTGCCAAAATTACGAAGACAGACATCAAGACACGAAGTCAGGCATTTTGCCTGAAGATTTCACGGACGTTTTCGACAACAAATTCTAAATTCTGATGTCTCTTTCAATGAAAAACCACAGCCGATGATCGCAGATCAAAGCGTGGCAGTAATAGAGACGTGTCGGTGTTGGCGACAACAACTCGACGCTTTTCTCACTGAGGTAATCTTCAAAACCGTTTTTTGCCTCTGGGAAGGCCTTCGAGTCCGTCTTTTTAACACTGTTCTGCTTCTGGGGGCGACCACCATTGTTTTTCGAAGAAAAATCGAGGACGAAGTTTATCGTGAACAGTGCCTTCAAAGGCAGTGTTCTCAATAATCTTCAACTTTGAGATTATTCGCTGTATTGATTAAGTGGCCCCCGGGTAGAAGTAAAATGACGTAGAAATTGAGAAAAACGCATCATAAGTACACGGCATCCTTAAGTACCAGCCCGCCTCTTAAGTATCACAGGAAGTGTTTGTTGTGACAATAGAATCTTTTGTGGACCCGTTCTTCGCAATTCTCTTTTCTCTATTGCTCCAATATTTTCTTAGGGCCCTGACTGCTTTGTATAAAATATTCTCCTGTTTTCGATTGACCCAATTTTCCACCGGTGACAACCACCATGAACATGTTCATACAACCGGACAACTAGTCCTTGTTATAGAATAATGTCACTGAAATACGACGTTTTAATGCGTTTCTCGCCGTTTCTTCGTAATTTTGGTAACACTTGGAGGCCAGCGCGTTGTCTTGAGTGGAAAATTCGGGAACGAAAATTGTTGTGAAAACTGCCTTTAAATCGAAGAAGAACAATATTGTACGAACGATGAAACAATTTTCACGAACACAGTAGCTGCAGGGTAAACGAGTACCCGATCACTTAACAAAGGAAAGTTGGGCAACAGTTGAATACAGAGTACCGTGCAGCCAACCGCACTGGAGTAGATGAACATTCGAATATGGACGGACAATTATTGGAAAAACTCTCTATCGCTTGCTTAGAAGTTGCTCAAGGTCCGTATTTTGCTAAACCTTTCAAACACATTTCTGTCTCTAGTTAGAGTTTTTTTTTGGAATCCCCGTATATCTCAGCTTTGATTGGTGTTCTCAAGTTGGAAAAATACGTTGGTGATCTCTCAGCAAATTGAGGAAAAATTTTTCGTTTGCAACTTTTTACGTTTGGATGACAGACTATTGTTGAAGAGTGAATGGTTATCGTACTTCCCATCTGCGTCTCTCGATTTCACCATAGAGGCGAGAGCGATTCTAGACCTTATACAGTGCGTGCCACCACTGTGCATCCACCTCAACTTTTTGCCTGAGCGAGCCATAGACCTGAGACATGTAGGCAGCATACGAAAAGCTACGACAGCCAAAATAGACATAGCTGAGTTTTACTGAGGATAAAAGAAAACAAGAACATAAGAAAATATGAGCGCTATACATCTGGGCTTCGGATGGTATGGTATGATTAATTTATTCAAATTATTGCAGCGATTTCGGAACACAATATCTTTGCTTTATAAGGTTAGAGTAAGGTAGATAATACCGAAGCTGAGGCGAGAGTGGAATTTTTCGCTAATCAAAGCAATCGGGTTGCAACCTATCGACTTCGGGGACTATCTTCATTATAACAATGCTTACAAAGCGACGATTGACTTACTTGACTTAATCGGTTGGCTTTCGCCTGACGCGGTCATTCCGCATCTTCACCGAGGTGTGCCGTCCTAGTAGTCAGCCGTGTCCATTTGTCACGGTCCTCAGCCACAATTTGAACACAATCCATCCATTGATTACTATTCCACTTCCTGCGAAGTAAAACATCGCGCCTGGATTGCCTTTCAATGCCGAGTGATTTCAAATCCTCCTTCACCACATCCGTCCAAAACTTTCGCCTACGTCCAGGCGGCCGTTTCCAGACAGGACTTGGAAGCATCCTTAGAGCGTGTTGAACAAGACGATCTGGCGGTCTTCTTAAAATATGCCCCAACAGACGAAGACGACCTTCCGTTGCCGCTTGAGATGGCATTGGGAGATGTTGGCACCTCCCTCGTGTCAAACGTAGATGTAAGGCGTCAATCTCGTCGTAGAGATCTTCGTTGTGGCACATCCGCGGCCAGAAATATCCGAGAAAACGTCTAAAAAGCTTCCTCTCCGTGCAATCCAACCTTTCCATCTGCGTCTTCGGTGCTGCCCACGTCTCCGATCCGTACATCATGATTGGGCGAATAGCGGATAAGTAGACGCGCAACTTGACTTCCTTCGCGATGGGGGTAGACCACAAACACTTGGTTAGAGAATTGAATGCAGACGTAGCTTTCGCACATCGTTGTTGAATATCCGCTGCATAACTACCATCGTTCTTCAGCAAACAGTCCAAATAACAGAAATCGTCCACCAGTTCCATACGTTGTCCGTCCACACAAACTCCCGTGGAAGGCCTCTGAGAGACCCACATCTGCTTGCATTTGTCCGGACGAAGACGAAGTCCATAGGCTGCGGCATACTTCCAAACGAGGTTCACAATCCTTTGCAGTTTTGCGTTGTTTTCAGCGAATAACACAATGTCATCGGCGTACTTCAGGTCGACAAGGGAGCGTCCTGATGGTGTTAGGATCACGTCCGCAGGAAACTGTTCTGCAACTCTACGCATGATGTCATCAACGGCAAAGTTGAATAGGAAAGGTTCTGCTACAGCTCCTTGCCTTACTCCTGTTCGCACCTCGAAAGCTGACGTAAATCCGACAGGCGTACGAACTGCTGCTGTTGTTCCTTTGTTCATGTCCTCGATTAGTCGAACATACTTTTCCGGGACTCCATCGGCTCGCAGAGCGTTGAGCAATCGATCACGATGAGGAGGGTCGAATGCGGCTTCAAAGTCCAAAAAAGCAAGCTGTAATGGCTTCGAATACCGCTGCCACAATTCGATTACTCTTCTCACAATGAACACTTGGTCGATGGTCGATCTTCCAAGTCGAAAACCGGCTTGCTCCTCTCTGGTCGTTTCCTCACGATGTTTGATGAGTCGCTCGAGAATGATACGTTCTAAAACCTTTTACATGACACGAAGAAGATAGATTCCTCTGTAGTTCTTAGGATCCGTGACGGATAGCTTCTTGTGAAGAGGTACGATGATCGCATGTCTCCACGAATCGGGTATCCTTTCGCTCGTCCATATGGCACGGATGGTGTTGGTCATTTCACGAATCCCAGACGGAGGAAGAGCTTTCAGCATTTCAGCAGTGATGTTGTCATCTCCACCTGCCTTTCCATTCTTCATTTTGCGGACACAATTCGAAACTTCAGCCTCAGTCCTCACTGACATCGTAATGTGCTCTCTGAACATGCGGCAGCTCTGGTACTGACGGCGCTTGACGATTCAGTACTGAACTTAAGTAATCCTTCCATAATGGCAGCGTCGCTTCACCAACTGCAACTCCATCGGTAGTGTTGAGGACAGCAGAACATCTCTTCATTTTGCCGCTATACTGTCGTAACAACGTGTAGGCTTTCCTCGGATTCTTCTCTTCCCAAGCCATCTCAAACTCCTTAGCTCTACACGTCCATTCCCGTTCGCGGTCATTTTGAAGCTGCCGGCGCAACTTCCTCCTGAGACGCTTCTCCTCCACGAAGTTTCCTGCAGTTCGCAGAGCACATACTCTGTTGTAAGTAGATGTTGTTTCCTTTGAGACGTAGGCGAGCTTCTTTCTGGGCTGTACAACCGGGAGTGCCTCTTTCGAAGAGTCCTGGATGCACTTGACGAAAGAGTCCGCGTCGCAAAGTTTTTTCTTAGTCCGTACTCCGATATGAACAGAAAGGCGTTGTCGGAATTTCCTTCCGCATTCTTCATCCCTGAGACTTGTCGTATCAATCCTCTGGAGAGGCTTAGCCCTTCGCTCCCTCTGATGAATCCTCGCAGTGAAGTTCAACAGAACTGGACGGTGATCCGAATCGAATGCGACATCCCACACAGCTCTAGATCTTCGAATGTCCGATACTGGAATATTCCTCGTCAGAACATAGTCGAGCTGTAGTTTCAAAGTTGTCATCTTCCGCTTCCGCTGCTCTTTCAGAGATAGCTGGGTTGGTCCCTGCCACGTAAGCTGATGGCGGCGATGATTCCTCTTGAATGTCGATGCAATAATCAGACCACTGCGTTCACACAAGTCGACAAGGCGGTAGCCATTGTCCGATGTTTGCTCCACTGGGTAGAACCATTTACCGAGTACTTCGGATTCCTGATCAAGTCCCATCTTCGCATTTGCGTCAATCCCCACGACAACAGCGTTTTGACAAGGTATCCTGGCTAGCAACGTATTGAGTTCCTCGTAGAAGGCATCCTTGGAAATGTCTTCGGCGGTTTCGGTGAGCGCATGAGCACTCACTATCCACAGATTGAATCCTCTGTGATCCCGCAGTCGTACGAATGCATTCCGGCACGACGTTGAGCCGAACTCCTTGTCCATACCATTGAAATCCTTCCTTACAGCTATTGCACAGCCTCCCACTCTCCTATCGTCAGTGTTACCGCAGTGGATGGTGTACTCTCCGACGCTGATAACAAGTCTATCCTTGAGGCGGGTTTCCTGCAAAGCAGCAAACGGTGCATGGAAATAGCTCAGAAGTCTGGATAGCGCAGTTTTTTGGATATCACTCGTTAGCGATCGACAGTTCAGGGTGGCAAAACTGTGGCTTGTGACCAAAGACTCCATGAACTCCCTAGGTACGGATCCTAAGGTGTTATGGACCAGAGGCCTTGGTGTGCCGGACGGCGACACTTTTATGCAATGTGCGGGATACTTTCGCGATATAGTTGTGCACGCCATATCGCTCTAACGTTCCCTGTGTGCACTCAAACGTCTGCTGGGTTCAGTAGAAGCAGGGGCACCAACGAGCAGGTACCAACAGACTTGTATACACACCCCCATGAAACAGAATATAAATGTTCAAAAATGAAGTTTTTTTGTGGTAAAAAAAGAGAACAGATGTTTTCTTAGTTACTTGGTAGCGCGAGGGATTCTGCAGAGCTTCATGTATACCCTAACCTTCAGCCAAGACGATGACATTTGAATTATCACCGAAATAACTGAAAACGGCAGAGAAAAAATGAAAAAATTCACCGTCTCTGAGCATGTTCGTCGGTCATACGGACGACTGGACGGTGGTCATGCGAACGTCGATGCCTATCACATGGGGAGGAAGAGAACGGGCTCACCACACACCGCGCTGCCGTGGTCCATTACTGTAGCAGCGTGTGCGGGTGAAAAGGGGGGCTTGTGCACTCCCGAAAAAAGGCAGTACAATTTTTTTAGGAAAAACGCAGAAAAACAAGTTAGGACTGTTAATTAAAGGAGCTGGTGTCCACACGCTCCTTTAATTAACGAGATTTTCATGAATGCTTGTTCATCCGTGATTTATTTTGCTCCTGAAGTAATCAGTAGTCTCTTAAAGTGCCCAGCAGTTACTTTAGAAGCGAAATGGGAGACGGAAAAACAAGCATTTACGGAAATCTCGATAATTGGAGCAGAAATTTGTTCCTAAAGGTTTTTTTCCAAACTTTTTAAAAACTTTTGTGATGGCCAGATCTACCTTCTCACGAAGACAGCACAAAAACCTTTTTTTCACGAACCCTGCCTTTGGGTCATTTATCAATCACCTTTACAAAAAACGTTTTTGCCTCTGAAAAGTTTGAAATTTTTTTTAAGATTAAAAAAACACATGATAGAAACAAATCTGCTCGTAAAACCTAAGTTGAATCAACAAAATCACGGATCCAATCTTGGGTTGAAATCATTTATCGGGAAAAAAACTTGTGAAAAGAACAGAAACTTTTCTTTTCAAAAAAAAACAGGTTGTTGAATTCTCGACATCCTATTGAACGCTTTCAATAATGTTTTCCAAGAGGCGAGATGCTTTCAGTTTTGTAAAGGCGTCACAGATAGTAAGCTTGGCGGTGCTGGGTGTAGGTATAATCGTTCTCTAGACGACAGGCAGCCGCGTCGAGTCCGGGGTTGCGCGTGTCGAGCGCGTGTGTGGCGCCGTCATGAAAAAAACTATCGATATGGCGCAGCTTTTTATTTTCCCTCGGCCAGCACTCTTTCCTCATCTCTCTTTTCCCGATCTTTTCTTTCCATCCTCTTTTCTCACATTTTTTATATATATATATATATATATATATATATATATATATATATATATATATATATATATATATATATATATATATATATATATATATATATATATTAATATATATATATATATATATATATATATATATATATATATATCAGTCGGAAGTGTTTTCGAAAATTGGAGGTAGTTTTGTTTATCTTCCACTTTTTGGACATTTGTTCATTTCTAACTTAGTTGTGTTCCAAGGGAGATGATAACAAACTTTCGATTGACAATTTAAAAAATGAATTTGAATTTATAAAAACAGACCTATAAAAACACGTTAAAAATGCCATCAAAGTTTCCAAATTTGAAGTCCTGTGTAACCTCATGAAGCATAATAGATGAAAGTATGATTCAAAATACTAAACATGAAATCCTGCACGCCCGTTCTGATATTCTGCACACTTCATGTGAGGTCGTGCACATTTCCTGTGAGCATCTGCGTACTTTCTGTGAGCTCCTCCACTTTCTGTGGGTTTTATGCAGCTCGTTTTGAAAAAATTTAAAATTTATGGGAACTTTAACACTAGTCAGTTGAAAAAATCACTCTACCAGAATTCGCAATTTTCTCGGGCGATTTACGTTGAAATTCGAGAGAATTCTGGTACATCTTGTGGTAATTTATTCGAAATCTGGCAGAATTTCTGTCAGTTCAGTATCCAGACGTAATTCTATGGTAAAAAGCAGCATTTACCACTAGGTAGCGGCAATTCTCCCATAAATCAGCGGTAAACCGCCGGAAAATTTTCTGCTGAGCATGCTCCAATCTGTACCCACTGTGCTTTTCGTGAACAGGGTTCTGCACGAGGTGTGGGCCGGCTCCTTTTGCTCAGACCCCCCCACCCCTCCAAGACCAATTTTCCTCAGACCCCCCCCCCATTACCGTTGGTAGGTCAAATTTTGACCGTTTTCCTTCACCCCCACCGAAAGCTGATGTGTTCAAGCAGTTTTTCAAGCAGGCTCATCTCTAACGTTTCATTTAAAATATCTCTTGCCAGGATGGTCCAATTGGTCGCCCTCCAAAAAACAGACCTTTCCGCTTCCACCCCTCCGGAGCTCAGACCCCCGTGTGGCTACCCACAACCGCGCCGAACCCTGTTCGCGAAACTAAGTTTGCTCCTCAAACACAGGCTCATAGCTACAGAAGCATTGACAAATAGTGACTTACCCGAAGTGGATGCACACTACTGACACGGTGCTACATTCAGAAAAGTGTGACAGATGACTAGTTCAGAAAGCTACTAACTCTGCCAGACGATCGTGTGTCCGTGTCGGGTGACTACACCCACTTCTCCCTAATTCCACCTTTCCGCGATCAATGACTCTTTTAGTTGAATATACCGCAATAATCGCGCAAAAGGTGAAATTGTCGCGAAGTCGACGACGCTTGAGCATTTAGTAGGGCGATCCACGCTACGGGAAAACACAATTTTGTTTGGTTCGAAATTCTCGTCGCGTCAGTTTCTTATTTGGAACGAAGCGCATCTACGATCAATGAGGTTCGCATTTATCTGCATTTTCTCGTCTCGATCTGTCTAATTCTACATTCTGTTTCTCCGGTCATATCTCTTAGTTTTCACTCATTGCGAGGTATTTTTTTCAATGTTCAGCTCGTTAGACAGCCGTTTGTCGTTCTTTGCTGGCAATCGTTCTGTGTGGACTTTTCCAATTTGTTTTAAATGGCTGTTTTTTTTTCTTTCCAAAATCCTTCGTCAGTTCCTCCTCCACTGAAGAGATTTCCCTTACAGTTAGAACTCAGCATACAACCTACAATACCCACCCTAAGCTTTGGTAAAAAGGCGAAAAAAAAACGCGGAAATTCGCTTTTTTCGTCTTTTGATCATAACTCGCTTCACAGTGGACATTTTTCAAACTTGAAGACATTCTTTTTGATCCATTCATGGCTTCCTCTCAAACAAGGCATATAGGTTTGACACAATCAATCGAGTGAGAAATGGGACAATATTTTATGCTGAAATGTGTGACTGTGTCTATTCGTGTCTATTCAACTTGTGTGTCTATTCAACTTGTTTTTGATTTGGGTTTTTTTTATTTTAGAAATTTCATATATTTTTTATTTTTTTATTTTTTCAAAACTTAATTCCATTTCAACTATCGGTATTATTTATTAGCTATTCATTTAGTTATTTGCTTAAAATTTTTTGGTGCTGTTTGTAACATTCTTTTTTATACTACTCTATTTTTATATGAATTCCCAATATAATTTGAATAATTCTACATTTCAATTTCATTCATGTAATTATTGTTTTATTCGAAAAATGTTTTCGCTAACAAAGTTAAACAACTATTAGGTATCAATCGCTTCAGCTCTATCTTCAGACAAACCATTCAAAACGGTAAAAATTTCGAGCCTCAACAATGGAGGAGGTAGTTTGAGTTTTAATCACTTGTATCAATATTCAAACATTTCGGGGATTATTTTCAGAATTTGAAAATAACACCCATCGTCCTAATTTTAAGATTGTTTTCAAGTTTAAGAAAAAGGTCATTTCTTGAAGTAGTTATGACACATTTCGTCCTCCCAAAATGTTGAAAATCTTCAGATTTAATGAGACTTGAACCTGAAAAACCTTACCAATCGATTCTCGTTGTATATGTAGCTAACTTCCACACTGTCTCTATACCCGGAAAACAGTCAAGATTTCCTTTGAATCTGCCTCGTCTCGGATGAACTTCGTTCTAGCGATGGTCCCCTTCAGCTTACCCGAATCTCCACTCCCTCCACTCTGTCTCTCTCCCTTTCTCTCGGCGATCTGACGCACTCCTCGCTCGAGAACAGTCCCCCGAATTGGATTGAATTCGCGCAGCGGGGATGGACTGGAGAGTCAGACCACCCAGCAGCCAGCGCGCGCGGCTGCGGCGCGTCACCGCATTGATTAATCACCTAAGCGAAAAGTCTGCCTCAACCAATTGGCGGCGTCGTCAAATGCGGATATAAATCATTAAATGCAAGGAATGGGGTCGGGATACGGAATTTTCTTGAGAATTCCGTTTTTTATTAAAAAAACAGATTTATCCGAATTCTAGAAGCAAAACTTTGTGTTATCTGTGCTGTTGTGGGGAAAGACCCTTATCAGTACCCTCTTAGAATATTCGCTTGAACTCCTTTCGCTTGAACTTCTTTCAGAGTTCCAGCGACGAGGGACGCGATAAGATGATAAACATGACCATCGATCGAGATCGCGTCGCATGTTTACCTATATTCAAAACATGTCATCGCATCGATCAGCGAAAGAGTCTGAAAGAGGCCTTAGGCGGCGTTCAGAGTTTTCGCGGAGCGATTCGATGGCACATGTCAGCGCGACGCGAAAATCGCGTCGCGGAATTCAAGGTGTGAACTGCGCGCGAACGCTAGGCGACTACGCGCAATTGCGTAATTTCCGCAATTTTCCGTACCCAAGCAAAACTAATCAATATTTGATCTTATTATGTCCATTTAAGTGTAATTTACCTTTTTTTATCTTTTATCTGTATTATTATGGCACATTTTTGTTTTTGTGCTTCTTTAATGACGAAACAATTAAAAAGGCATCGGGAGCAGATGATTCTTAGAATTTTTTTTGGAGTTGATAGTACAGAATAGGGAGGTTTCGGTGAAATGAGACCGAATTATGCTTGTGTCGTTTGTAAACCGTAAAAAAACTTCATAGCTCGTCAACTCTTTGAAACCATCACCCTCATCACACTGTCCTTAAATATGCAGACAAAATTGTTTGCAGTATCATCTGAGAACAATACAATAACCCATAACAATTTCAATCAACCTAGTCTTTGAAAAGGCTTGAGAAAATTAAAAACGCCCCTTGAGTCCCCGATGATGGAAGAAAAAATGATGACAATCGCTCCGCGACCATCGCGTCGCGTTGCATTGCAACGCGACGCGATGGTCGCGGAGCGATTATAATTTGCGCGTCAAATTCGATGTATCGCGTCTCTTCACTGTGAACATCTAGCGACGACGCGACGAGACGTCGCTTGATCGATACGTAGGCTAATCATAACGTCGCGTCGCGCCGCGAATGAACTCTAGACGCCGCCTAAGGCCTCTTTCAGAGTTCGATCGCCGAGCGACGCGATTTGGGAGATTATACAATGCGGTGACGCGCCGCACCCGCGCGCGCTGGCTGCTGGGTGGTCTGACTTTCCAGTCCATCCCCGCTGCGCGAATTCAATCCAATTCGGGGGACTGTTCTCGAGCGAGGAGTGCGTCAGAAAGGGAGAGAGACAGAGTGGAGGGAGTGGAGATTCGGGTAAGCTGAAGGGGACCATCGCTAGAACGAAGTTCATCCGAGACGAGGCAGATTCAAAGGAAATTTTGACCGTTTTCCGGGTATAGAGACAGTGTGGAAGTCAGTTACATATACGACAAGAATCGATTGGTAAGGTTTTTCAGGTTCAAGTCTCATTGAGTCTGATGATTTTCAACATCTGGGAGGACGAAATGTTTCATACTACTTCAAGAAATTACCTTTTTGTTAAACTTGAAAACAATCTTAAAATTAGGACGATGGGTGTTATTTTCAAATTCCGAGAATAATCCCAGAAATTTTGAATATTGATACAAGTGATTGAAACTCAAACTTCCTCCTCCATTGTTGAGGCTCGAGGTTTTTACCGTTTTGCATGGTGTGTCCGAGGATAGAGCTGAGGCGATTGATACCTAATAGTTGTTTAACTTTGTTAGCGAAAACATTTTTCGAATAAAACAATAATTACATGAATGAAATTGAAATGTAGAATTATTCAAATTATATTGGGAATTCATATAAAAAGTGCGGTATAGAATGTTACAGACAACACCAAGAAATATTAAACAACTAACTAAATGAATAGCTAATAAATAATACCCAGAGTTGAAATGGAATTAAATTTTGAAGAAATCAAAAAAAAATTGTGAAATAAAAAAACCCAAATCAAAAATAAGTTGAATAGACTAGAGTAGACACAGTTACACATTTCAGCATTTATAGTGCCCCACTTCTCACTCGATTGATTATGTCAAATCTATATGCCTTGTTTGAGAGTAAGCCATGTATAGATCAAAAAGAAAGAATGATCAATGCTGATTCAGAAGATGCCTTCAAGTTTGAAAAACGTCCACTCTGAAGCGAGTTATGATCAAAATACGAAAAAAGCGATTTTCCGTGTTTTTTTCGCGTTTTTACCAAAACTTAGGGTGGGTATTGTATCTTCCAGAAAGTTAGCTGGGTGGAAAGGCGTTCTAGAGATCCTTGTTTCCTTACAGATTTTGGACTGGCCTCGGATCCGACGACCTCGCAAGGAAGGCCAATTTTGTGACGTTGCGAAACTACAGGAAAGATTAGAGCCCGGAGTTTCGCTGTCTCCACTTGGTTCAAACATTGGAGTGAGAAGAAACCCCAAATCCGGATTTCCGCCTTAAAAAAGGAAGCTGCCTTTCAAAGGCACAGGACACCCAGAAGATGATTTTTTAGTTTTTATGCTGGTCTTAATTAGGGTCACACTCTGATCACAGTGGTATATCTTTTTTTCGTCCAAGACCCCCTATGAACAGAGTTATGGCTTACTAAAGATGCCTATAATTAAAGGGCGGATGAGTTGTCTTTTCTCTTCATTTGCAATCGTTGCCCGAGAGCGAGCCAGGATAAGGAGACAGTCTGGCTATGGTCTGAAGAACGACGACTTGTTGAGAATTCAGTCATTCATCTAGCCGTTACAGAGTTTGGAAATCTGGTGAGGGGTGTGGCCCGTGGTGGTGAGCGAAGGAGGTGAGCGGGGTGGTCGCCTAAATCTCGCTTATTCGGAGGAATTGAGATCTCGCACTTGGCACGTCTTATAAAAGAGGGGTCTACTAGACAATCAAATAAAAATCTCAAAATTCATATCTGAGGGTGTAATGTGACTTCAAGGTACACAACCGCTTGTTCGGTGGGGGTGTGTGGGGGGGGGTTAAGTGTTCTCACCGCGTTTTCTGAGACGACGCATTACGAATTATCCATGTCGAAATCGTTTAGAGTATACTGTCGCATATGAGAAAGCTTGGCAGAAGCCTGTATGAAGGGAAAGCAAACCACAGATGAAGTCGAGTATCTTTGCAGCCATCTTCCAAAAAAGACACAGAACGGATATCAAATTGGGGAATAGTTATGTAAGCAAAGAAAGTGTGAGGACTGCTTCATAGGTATCGTACGCGTATGTAGATTTCGGGGGATGCGTGACTACTCCTACTCGCTAAACTTTAACCGCCAATACTCTGCTCGAAATCTATTCTAAGATCCACCAAAAACGTCCTTTTTCATGAGGCAGTATGCCGTCGCAAGTATTAGGGTGCAACTGCCTTTTTAATCGGTAAGCAGATCATTAAATGATTGGAAGTGCACCGCTATATTTCTCCATGCCTCAGTATTCCGCTGTTTTTGATAATAGAAATCCTGAGCTGTATAGAAGTACCCCAAAGATTAGGTTGTTCACATTAGACTAAAAATAGAGAGGATACAAAACATTAAATCTGTAGTAAACTAGCAAATCTGTATATTACCAAACATGTTTTGGTGATTTTTAATCATTTCCATCGAAATCCAGGAAGAATGCATTTAAGTGAACTTTCGGATCGGATAAGCAGGGTGGGGCGCCGCAATATGCGCTCGGCGGGAGGCGGACACGCGGAGTTTTTGGCACAGTCTGAGTCTGGGGTCTTGCCCGTACACTTTTCAGTTCCAAGCGTGAGCGATTTACCTGTTCACCTGCGCGGCCACCTCAAAGGTGGTAATTTTATGCAAAAATCACATTTTCGTTGCATCAAGTCTTCCAAAAAATCTGGTACTTTATTGATCGCCGTCTAGAAAAAAAAAAGGATTTTCTCTAGGTTTGATATGGTACACTCGAGTAAAATAGTTCCTTGCGAGCAATGTGAATGGTTCAGCTCGGTTAAAGGCTGATGAATCCTACTGAAAAAGATGATGAGTCGTCATTCTCATAGGATGATAGTTGTGTGGAACCGACCGAAAATTTGAGAAATGTTCAACCCTTTTGGAATAATTTATTCAGTGTGTTCTACAAGATTCGACAACAATTTGGTTTTTTTTCAAATCTTGAAGGTATGTGTCGAAAACTTTGGAAAATTACGTTCTTAGTTTAAAATTCGTTTTCATGACTTTGAACTTTACTCGCATTTTCCAGTGAAACATTTTTTTTTTGATTCTGGACAAGGACAACGAGCATTTGTATTTTTCAAATGCTGAGCGGCAATGGTTCGCCGAAAATGGAACGAAATGGCCAAATGAACAAGGACAACGAGGATTTGTATTTTTCAAATGCTGAGCGGCAATGGTTTGCCGAAAATGGAACGAAATGGCCAATACGTTTTCTTCACGAAAAACACAATGCTCACAATATTCAAAGCAGACAGTTCTCAAAATTTACTTTACATTTGATTCAACAATTTTAAACTATCCTGAGAAAGTTCATGACAATAATTTCGAAAGAAGAAAGCATTTTCATTGAGTCATTGCTTTTCTTCGGTAGGAAAAAATCACCATTTATAGAGAGATCGCCAAATGATGGATACTCTGCCATTTGCAATTCCGTTTGCCCTAGACATTCCTCTAACCAGTGCGAATTTCAGTGAATTAAGAATATTTTGAGAAAATTTTCTTCTTTGGAATATGTGGGTATAACTTTTTTCCCGAAGAAAGCCATGATTCGTCTTTAAAATCGAGTAAAATAGAATATTGCGCCTAACTCCTATCTTTACGGTCACGAAACCGAGTGAAAATAGATTCTTGTTTGGGGATAGAGAATATCTCTGTTGAGGAATGTTTTTGGGACACTCACATTCACTATCGATCGAGGCCTGTGTTGAACGACCCTCGCAAACTCGTGCCAAATACGCGGCAGTCTTACATGGGCATGAGACAGTCGGCAATGCGAGCATCATTTCCTCGATCGGTGGCGAAGATCAAAGGATATAATCAAGGATGAAATACCCGTTAGGGATATCATTAGGCCTCCCTGGGGTCTTTATCTTTGATGGGTCGCTGCAGCGCTGCTGCTGAAAGCGACATACCACCTGCGAAAGAAAAATTATAAGAAAAAAGAAAAGATCATGAATGAGGAGCAGCAGTTGGGGCGAGAATAAAGAGCAGCAGTTGGGGAGAGAAGAGCAGCAGTTGGGGCCACAATGAGGAGCAGCAGTTGGGGCCACAATGAAGAGCAGCAGTTGGGGCGACGACTGGAGCAGTTGGGGCAACTGTAGCAGCAGGTGGGGCAACTATACGAGCAGCAGTTGGGGCAGTGAGCGGAGCAAGAGGAGACAACGTGCTGCCCTGGGCAGCAGTTGGGGGAACGAAAGGGGCTTACACCTCGACGAGTAAATGCGTTAGTAATCCCCTCGTGCTGCCTTACTAAGCCTCGAGTATCTGAGTATAAGACGGCAAAAAAAATCAATGACTCACCTTCTCTGAGCATGATCGCCAGCCATGCGGACCAATGAACGGTGGTCATGCGAAAGTCGATGCCTACCACATGGGGTGGGAGAGAACGAGCTCGTCACAGACCGCGCCGCAGTGGTCCATTACTGTAACAGCGACTCAGGGGATCGCGGGGTCGTAATGGAGCACAATAGGCTTTCACCTCGACGAGGATAGCGAGAGCAGTACGAGGGGAAGAGCTGCTGCTCGAGCAGCACGTGCTGCCTTTGTGCCGCTCTTAGCAGCACGTGCTGCCCTCGTCCTCCATTTGTCGCCTCAGCTGCTGCTCTTTTTTTGTGGCAATCGTAGTGTGGTAACATTGCTCAAAGTGGTCCATTTGGACAGCTACGAGCATATTTACAGTCAGCATGGGGAGCTTTTTTGTTCTGAGCATGCGCATATAGACATCTGAATAGTTATATGTCAATTCACCATTTCTCTTTTCTCCCCCAAACAAGGTGTATGGAATTGAAGCAATCGATTGATTATCATCTCAGACGATCGTAAGCTGTCAAGGAGCACAACTAGCTCTCATGTTTACTGGAATAGCGAGAGCAGCACAAGGGGACGAGCTGCTGCTCGAGGAGCACGTGCTGCCCTCGTTCTCCATTCGTCGCCTCAGCTACTGCTCTGTGTTGTGGCCAGCACAGTGTGGTAACACTGCTCAAAGTGGTCCCTTAAGTAACTACGACCTTACTCATAATCAACTTAGAGAGTTCTTTCCTTTGAAAGAAAATGAACATGCCCACTCCCTGGGAAGCTGTATAGAGTTAACACAACCAATCGATCTCCAGTAATATCACACGGAATACCTTGAAGGCAGTGCCCACGATCAAAACAGTTCGGATTTCTAGCGTAAACCGGAAGAACCAGGGCTCACTGCATCAATAATGCTGAAAAACGGCTAAAAACTATCACTAAATAGCCCTATACGACCCTAAACTTGAATGCCCGCTCACGCCACGCCCACTTCCTCAACGGCTACCGATAAAAGTGTCTGACTGAAAATTCGGCTTTAAGAAGGCAACCGATTATCAAATGGGGTAAGTTTTGTTGAGCGGAGTGGATTGCACCTCTTGGGGGTATGTTGTTACCCCTAAGGCCGGGTTTTCGGTAGTTTACGGATCGGTACCGGTTGAAAGGAGTGGGCGTGAGCGGAACACTCAGGTTTAGTGCCGCACAGGTCATTTGTGCTCGTTCGTAGCCATTTTCTCCGACATTGCTGATGTTTTCGAATTTCTGGTTCAGTGTGTGCATCTGAATGATTTTTGCACACCTTCCCGGGTGTACGCTTTTTCGACAGTCCTGTCATCATGTGGACTGTACTAATATCTATTGCTCGCAAAAAACAATAGAGGGAGTTGAAGTCAGACGATCCCTACTCATGATTCTGAAGCAAAAGTTTGTCAATTTAATGCCAGTTGGTCTTCAGTTTGTCTTCGAGTCAAAGACCAGGCGCCGCCCGCTCGCCGTCGACCAAGACACGCTGCCATCCCATCGCCAAATCACCGCGACCTGGCGCTACTAACTGCCAACTGCTCGAAGCCATTTTCAACACTTTAATTTCATCTCCGACTGGTCGCCTTTCTATGACTCAATCTCAGGTTAAACGCGCGGTGGCGGCCAATGAATCAGCGCGGAGAGCTCACCTCTCTAAGGTGGTTCTTTTATGCAGGATTCGCATTTTCGTTGCATGGAGTCTTCAAAAAAAACTTTTGGTATTTTATTGATTATCAAATCAAACGTCGTTTTACTCTGAAGAAAATATCATGTAAAAATGACAGCCTCGAGAAAAGTAGTTAGTTGAGAGCAATTTGAACGGTTCAGCTCGGCTAAAAAACTAATGAATTGTTCTGGAAAAAGGAATAATTCGTCATTCTCATCGGATGGTGAATGTGTGAAACCGACCGAGAATTCAAGAGGCGGTCGGCTCTTCTAAAATAATTTATTTAGAGTGTTTTTCCATATTTGCAACAATTTGCCTTTTTTAATCAGGAAGGTGTAAGTCGGAAATTTCAAAAAATCACCTCACTCTGAAATGCGTTTCCTTGAACTCAAACTTTCCTCGCGTTTTCCACAGAAAAACCAATTGTTTTGGTTTGAAGAATTGTATTTTTTAAGTGCTGAGCGGCGATGGATTGCCAAAATTGAGCAAAATGGAGAATACATTTTCTCACGAAAAGCACAATGCTCACAGAATTCAAAGCCGACAGTTCTCAAAAACAACTTTCCAATGAAACTAATAATTCGAACACTTCCAAAAAATGTTCACAACAATAATTTAGAAATAAGAAAAAATGTTCAAGAAATTCGAAAATTGTCTTTTTTTGGAAGAGAAGAAATCACCATTTGCAGGGAGATCAATAAATGATGAAAACTCTGATATTTCACTTCCGTTTAACCCTGGACATTCATCTAAACAGTGCAAATTTCGGCGATTGAAGAACAATTTCAGGGAATCTTCATCCTTGGAATATGTAGATATAATTTTTACCAAATAAAGCCATATTTCGTCTTTAAAATCGAGAAAAATAGATTATCGCGCTCAATTCTTATCTCTACAGTCACAAAACCGAGTGAAAATAGATTCTTGTTTAGGGAATAGAGAAATTCTCTGTTGAGGAATGTTTTTGGGACACTCACATTCACTACAGACCGAGGCCTGTGTTGAACGGCCCTCGCAAACTCGTGCCAGATACGAGGCAGTCTTTGGTGGGCATGAGACAGTCGGCAATGCGAGCATCATTTCCTCGATCGGTGGCGAAGATCAATGGATAGAAGCAAGGATGGAAAACCCGCTAAGGATATCAATGAGCTTCACCGGGGTCTTTATTTTTGATAAGTCACTGCAGCGCTGCTGCTGCACTCGAGACATCCCTCCCGAGAGAAAGATTATAAGAAAAAGAAAAGATCAAAAATGAGGAGCAGCAGTTGGGGCGAGAATAAAGAGCAGCAGTTGGGGAGAGAAGAGCAGCAGCTGGGGCTACAATGAGGAGCAGCAGTTGGGGCCACAATGAAGAGCAGCAGTTGGGGCGACGAATGGAGCAGTTGGGGCGACTGTAGCAGCAGGTGGAGCAACTGTACGAGCAGCAGTTGGGGCAGTGAGCGGAGCAAGAGGACACAACGTGCTGCCCTGGGCAGCAGTTGGGGGAACGAAAGGGGCTTACACCTCGACGAGTAAATGCGTTAGTGATCCCCTCGTGCTGCCTTGCTAAGCCGCGAGTATCTGAGGAGTGCGGGTGAAAAGGGGAACTTGTGCACTCCCGAATAAAGGCAGTATACTTCTCACTTAATTTTACTTTTGTAACTACCATTCACCATTTCCATGAAGAGAGCTCAAAAATCGTTTTTATCGCCAACTCAGAGTCCAATAAAGGGAGAATATATCATAATGCCTCATATAAAATTTTTATTGCTAGATTTTGCTCCATAATGCAAAAACTGCGGTAGTACACAATTTGCGAAAATGGTTCTCAAATTCTGAAAAACAAACAAAATTTCATGAAAGTATTTCTGAGAAAACACTAGCTTCGGTGATGAACTTCGGTAACCAAATGTTTTTGCAAAGACCTGTCTCGGTTTTGCTCGAGAAGAAATTCCCTAAAGATTAGTATTCTTTTAGAATTGGGATCCCCAGGGTTCTTCGCCGCATTTTCTACATTCTCGAGAAGCTTCACCTAGGCGCTGCTGTTGAGGTTAAGTCAAGACTGGGTTTGTGATGCAGACATTTTCCAGATTTCTGTTTGAGGGTGTAGGTCTGACGTTGCCATATCAGAAAGAATCGTGTTGAAAAAAAAAAGAAAAAAAAAACGAAGTCAGAACGAAGGTTCAGGCACAATGACTTTAAACCTCTAACTAGCTAGTAATTATAAACTAGGGTAAGATATAACACGATAATGAATCCCCAGGACTCCTTATTGTAAGGTGCGCTCTTGCACTTTGGCTTCTGAAACGGTCCCATTGATAGCGCACTCCTGTTGGGCAGGGTCACTGATCGAACATGTTGAATGACTTTGTTGACCCACAGCATATTCGCTGCGCCATTTGCCCATTTTAAAAGTTAGCTCGTCACTTTAAGTTCGGAGCTGATAGATGGGACTGATTAGCGGCCTGATACTCGGTTCGATGGTCTCCTCCACTGTCCTAGCGTACAGGTGGTCGAAAGCCCGAAAATTTTGGTTCGTACATGCAGTTGTACATTAGTATGACTGTATGCATTCAGATTTTATAACTCGTATCAACAGCTAGCGGTACAGGTATAAATTCTGGCAGAATACTGGAGATTTCCAGCAGACTACGAGAAAATTCTACCAAATTACGAGTAAATTACGGATCCTTTTCGGAGGAATTCCGCCAGAAAGGAGTGGTAAAGTACTGGAATTTCCACGATTTCTGCTAGAATTTTTTTTTGCTGAGTGATGACACTGTGTCGATGAAGCCTTTATTTACCATCCATAAACTGGATAAAAGCTTGCGGGCATGTTTTTTTCGATGAGAAGAAGCTCAATCTTTATGGCTCTGGAGCTACGGTATGTTAATTAAGAGACATCGAAAAAAATTCCTCTGAATGGAACATAGCAGGACCGCTGATGGTGTGGGATGCGTTCTGCGGTAGTGGTAAACTGCCAATGGGAGTTGCTTCCTGCAGAATGAAATGGGAATAACATCTGATCGCTCTCTCTTTCTCCGATCCCTCTTTCAGAAATTTGTCACCTCGGGTTGCGAGCCATGTTCAGACAATTCAAAACCATAGTTGAGCTGAAAGGGCAGTTTCGAGGTGTAACTTCTAAAAAGCATACCGAGCAGGTTGCGAAACCGACTCTTCCAACTAACCACAAAACGAAGATCATCCATAGATTACTAACTTTTGTCCAACAGTTTAGTTGTTCACAAACTAGTTTGTTGTTCGAAGTCGATGCTAGTGAGGCAGCGCGAAATTTAGTAAGGAGTGACACATAAGGACTGTGGTAATTTTTCTATGTGCTGAATTTGAGTACCGCATTTCCTGTAATTGAACACCCGGGTACACAATTTTTCAACCTCCGCCTAAAGGGGGGGGGTTCAATTAAAAGGGGAGGCTCTAATTTTCGACCGAGAATTCAAGCGTTAATTAATATGGGCAAACAAAGTTTATAAGGCGAACCGAAGTGGGACAATAATGAATTACTCGGCGAATTACAAAATATCATCATCGATGAGGTCATTGTTTACGTCCTCCTCTAGATCAATCTCTTCGAAAATGTCGACAAGGTTTTGGGTGTCGACTATATTTCGGACCGAATTGTATTATTCGGAAATTACTCGAATGGTTTTTCGAATTTTGAATCATTCTAAATTCGAAATTCGAGAATTTTGGTTCTCAAATATTATTCGAAATTCGAATATTTCGAAAACAGGCTCCCGAATAATAATCGAAATTCGAATACTTCGTAAGAAGCGGTTTCAAATAATCGTTCAAAAACAGTCATTCGAATAATATTCGAAATTCGAATACTTTGAAGTGCGTGTTCGAATTTTTGAAAATCGAATAATCGTGATGCACAATCATCATTTCATTAGAGGTTCTTTTTTTCTGATGAACCTTTGAAAGCACACTCTATCAAAGCACCATCTTAGCCTATTAACCCCACGCCCTATTTCGGGCTCCCACACGCTCGGATCGAGTGAAATATTGCGTCACCGTACAACCTGCTCCATCGATGGGACATGCTGGCTTGAACGCCCAGCCAATGCAAACCGTTTTTCTCTCTTTTTCGCATATATTATGTAGCTGTCAGCCAGATATAGACAGCACCAGGGTTCTAGCTTCCGAAACCATCTCTATCCAGAGAAACAGTTACTTGAGGTACGGATCAGGCTACGGCGTGAGGTGTGATACAACCCAACATTGGTCCGACCCCCCACCCAAGTCAAGCGATTTGCTCAGCCCCCCCCCCCACTGAGAAAAAGTGATGGCGACGACTGGGGGGAGGAGGTCCTCACTCACGTAATTTTTATAGTGAACGAATTTTTAGATCAAGACTACGTTGATGAACCGATTGTATCAATTAATCCTAATAATGCAGTAAATGATTTTTTTCCACGAAAGCAGATAAAAACATTTCATGAGGTGCGTGATTCTTTTCGTAGGCCTCGCCTGGTTGTATTATAACTCATTACCAATTTTATTCGAGTTATTCGCAGCAGGTCCTATTTTTGCAGAGGCTATCGACAGATCGTGGAGCCGCTGCGACGCTGCCGCTGCGGGTCCATTCTAGTCGGTGCTTGCAGTAACCGAAGCGGCACAATCCAGGCACTGTTGCGGCTATTTCTATTAGAGGCGGTGCTTGCACGAAGGTTTAAATATTCTATATTTCTTAACGGAGATCATTGGTCCACACTGGATCTGGGAGAAGAAAGGAAAGAGAGATGGGGGAAGGATTGCGCAGGTCACGCGCGCGTCATCTTTCATGTTAATTTCGCTCTGAAATAGAGTGTGTTGTTACCAGGAAGCTAACGACGAAGCATGGATGTTGCTGTATAGTGTTGGGTATGCTAGTAAGTCGATCATATAGAAGTTTAAGAAATCATTCTCAGTCCCTCTGGGCGTCGACAACAGGTTGATCCGCTCACCATTAGTCACCGCGCCGATATTCGGCTGGGCCGTGGCCGCTACTTATGATCTAGTCGATATCGAGCTGTTGCACAGCTAGATAAAATTGAAGTATACGATGCATTTTTCAGGCATGCTTCAAGTGGCAAGAATGCAGCCGGTTCAATTACCAAAGTTTGCGGTGCATTGGCCCCGCCCAGCATCTGAATGCCCTGTCCATCCGGTGGCGGCCCCAGTGGAGGCTTGGCGACCCAGCCGCGACGCGTGTCGGTCTGAAGTAGTCTCTAGGCTAGGTGACACAATCTAGCAGGATGTGAACTGCCGCTAAACGCGACACATTGAAAAGTCAACATTCCGACAGCCGGCGAACGTTGCGGGGCAACGAGCAAATTTCAGGCTGACAATTTGCGCAATTTGAGTTGTCAACAGGGAGCGGTTTATGAGATGACAGTTTATCAACCTGCTGTCGACTACCCAGTTTCCCTGAGTTTTTATGGGGAAGAATCTGATTTTTAAGGAACGTGTCCCACCAGTGGGACAAGGAGTCGCTAGCGGGTTAAAAAGGTTGGCGAGTTAAAGGCACTGTTCGCGATGAAAATCGTTTTTCTGTTTTTTCGCCTATCTTGAAAATGGCTCCATGCTGATCCCAATGATGCTTCTGGAATCGTACAAGACCTTCTGGGAATGGAGTTATGGTCCTTCAAAAATTGAGGTAGGAAAAATGGTAGACGAGTTGTCCGAGGCTTGTAACTTCCGTCTTTTGCAGCCAATGTATGCGAGCTGACCTGAGTAAAGAGAGAAGTGGAGAATGAAGGGAAGAACGGGGCTTTTGATCGGAAACCATCGCTCAACTCACGATTTCGAGTGTTCCTTTGTTCACGTCGAGGGGCGGGGAGAGGCGGGACTTGCCCACATCGGTGGGGTTTGCCCACTTTTCTAAGCCGTTTTGCGGCTTCTGAATAGCTTGTCGTCCCGTTTTTTTTTTCGACGCAGTTCTGCTTCTGAGAGCCATAGGAAGCGTTTGTCATGGAAAATTCGAGAAGGAAGTTTATCGCGAATAGTGCCTTTAAGAGGCCTGCAGAGTTGGTGAGACCGGCAAGTGGTCGCCGAGCGTCAACCTTGACGCGGCGACAAAAATGTTTCAAAACATTATCGTCGCCGCGTCGGTTGCCGCTCGCTGGCAGTGATGCAGGGCCGTCGCGGCGTCAATACACTCTGCGGTGCCCCGTCGTTGCCCTTCACTCTGCGTCGATCACCATCGTCGCCAAATGTAATCGACACTACATCACCCAGTGCTGTTCGGCACTGCGAGCAACGCCGCAACTTCAACTCTGGGAACCCCTTTATGCTATGCCCTTTTCATATCTTTGCTGCCGCGTCAAATGCCGCTTCTTGAGAAAAATGGGAAAACCCGGCAAACACGGTGGTGGCGGAGGAAACGTTCTTGATCGTTATTACCGCTATAGCGGCGTTTGCCGCGCTCTACTGTCTCGTTACCTTTACTTGCGATCGCGTTTCGATTGCCGATCTAGGCATTTCGCCAGCATTCTCATGTGCAGAGAAGCTAGTTGCCACTTGAAAAACGGCAATTTCCTGCAAAAGCTTGAAAGGGCGTTAGGGTTTTAAGCGCGCGTGCTGGGCCCTGCCCCCCCCCCCTGTCGTGTCAGCACGACTTATTCAAATTCCGCGCCATGGCACCGTAACCAGTCGACGCGCCGCAGCAGGCAATCCCAAAATCAGCGAACGACTTTCCAATTCTCGCTCCTGCTGGCGCACGTTACGGCCGCGCCTTCGATGCCCACACTCTGGCCCGTTTGAATTTCCCCTCGCCTTGGGAATTATTCTCTGCTGGGCCCACACTCTTCGAAGAACGGTCGCCCCAAGGGACCGTTTTTAGGTATTGTTGTTATTTAATGTTTTGCATAATTTATTTAATTGCGGATAAACACTTGTTAAAACAAGTCTAAAAGGGAAATGGGAAACAACTAGGAACCACCGACGCGACATGGTGCATCGGCCAAATCTAAGATCGATGTCCTGTCAAGCCACTCTCGCAGTCAGTTCGCCTAAAGGATCAAGTGTTCTCATCTTCCACGGTCTCAAGAGTAGCAATAGGCTGGTGGCAGTAGTCTTCAGTTGCTCCGCACGGACCACCCGGGGTGGTGGATAAGTTACGCTTAAAAGTTTGCAGTTCATCGCGTTGCCCAGGATTCGGACGTTGGACCGTAAGGCTGGGATCCGGCGGCCGGGGAGGCCCAGGGCCAGGGACGCAGCTGGGAAGGCTCGGAGCCGTAGAGGCCCAGAAACTGGGGAACGTCGATCGTGGCATGGAAGCCATCTTATTTGGAAATACGCCTGTGCTGTCAAACCAACCCTTTACGCTTATGTTGACTGCTTTCTTCTAATGGTTGGACTATTCGCTGACTATTTCTGCTTATCTGCATTCTCACCAGTTTGATGCACATCATCTTAACGTTAATATCGCTTTTATTTCGCGTAACGCTCATTTAATGAGATTATTCGTCGCCTTCATCAACCCACAACGATTAACTCATCATCATTTCGTCTGTTTAGAACTTGTACAACTCATCGCTATTATCTTCATTGTTATGACTACTATTCGAAGTCTCAAATCTTAAATCACCAAGTCATTGCCTGAATTGACATCAGTTTTGTACGATTTCGATAATGATTTGCTACGTTGCGGCCCTATTCTGAGCGAAACTGAACCAAGAGAACGCCTGATTAAGTTAATCGATAGGAGAGCTACGTTGGCTGAGTCAAAAACGCTTATTGAATTTTCCTTGGCGAATGCTAAAGGAAAACCCAAACTCGCTGTCAATTTCGCTCGTAAAACGCCTGATAGATGCGATCAAATGCTGGAGGAAATCGATCAACATTGGGTAGAGCACGGTGGCGAAGACGCCGAGGATAATGCTGTAGATTTGCTTGGCAAATTGAATGCGCAACTCAGTAAAATCGCGGTCATCGAAGATGATCTTAGAAACGAAATTAATAGTCGTGAAGTTGAGACGGCTAGCGAACCCGATCGCTCAACGGGAGCTCACAGTATCACGCCTATCAGAGAGACTATAGTAGTTACGAATCCTACGAACACTACGCCTTACGACTCGAATCCGCCAGGTTTTGAAAACGTGTCGCATGCTCCGCCTAATTTTCCGTCGGATTTTCTGTGTAATTCGCCTTCAAATGTGCCTTCCAGATTTGAAGCACGGAATGCGGTTGTTACGCCTCCAGTGGAGGACGCCTTCAACGTTTTGCCAGGACAGATACAGAAGATTTCGGTGGAACAGTTCCATGGAGACGTGAATAACTTCAAAGAGTTCTGGTGCACATTCGATACGTTGATACATTCGAATCCTAACATTCCTGTGCCTGCCAAATTCATTTATCTGAAGCTAGCTCTGAAAGGAAATGCTGCCCATGTCCTTAATGGCATTCATAACACCAAGCAGAATTACGATCTGGCAGTGGAGCTCCTTCACAAACGCTTTAACAGGCCGCAATGTGCTAGAAATCTGATTTTTCAACAAGTCAGAGATTTGCCTGACGCTTTATCAACGCCTATTTCTCAAAGAAACACTCTCTGCCAGTTGCAGTCATTTTTGATTCAACTCTCCAGATATGAAAACATTTCGACTGCCACTGCTATGATTAGGATCGTTTTGGATAAGTTTCCTGAGTCGACTAGACAAGAGGTTGCGAAACGGGAAGATTCTTTCGGTTCTACATGGACGTTAGATCAGCTTTTGGACGGCCTCGATAAGGTCATTGAGGAACTCGAGGCTATAGAAAATTACCGATCGCCTAAACAACGCCTAGAGTATCCCGTTAATACCGCTAGTATTTCGCCTGCTCGAAAACATTCACCTGCTAGATGGGATCCTAGAACATGTTGCTTTTGTCGATCGTATAATCACCCATCGCTACGTTGTACAAGAAATGTTTCGCCTAGTGATCGACGTCGAATTGTCAGAATGTACAATTTGTGTTGGAAATGCTTTAAAGAAGGCCATCCTAGTCGATTCTGCTCGGTACCACCTTGTGAACGTTGTGGTTTTGATCATAACATAATGCTTTGTGGTAACCTTGACAAAAGACGTACGTCACCCGCTCACTCTCGCTCGCCTAGTGCTCACCGCGAAGAACATTAGAGCCGTTCCTGCATTAGACTTCCGAGACGCAGAGACGACTCTCGAGGTCTCTCGCACGAGAGACGCAGGTCGCGAGATTCGTCGCGTGGAAGCCACAATTCATCGTCTTTTCGTTCTTTGACTTCATTTTCGCCTTCTTCACGAACTGTCGCGTTCAAACAGCAGTCTCGAAATTCCATGGATCAGTCTAGCTCCCGCGCATCTGGTTCTAGGCATTCAACAACAAACTCGAACTCAAATTTCGCAAACGCTTTCGATTGCTCAGTAGATTCGGAAGCTGAGCTTCAAAACGCCTTGCAGTGCCTCTCCACAGAACTTAGTTGTAGTGCATCTCGATGTGCCCCAGTGACGCCTAAATTGCAAAAACAGTTAACGCCTTCGAGATTGATGATCGTTGATGCTAGGATTTTTAATGTGAAAGAAAGGTCGTTTGAACGTATTTCCATATTGCTAGATTCTGGTTCGCAGCCTAGTTTCATCACTGCTTGTGCAGCTAACCGCCTGGGACTTCCGATCGATAATTATCGTGACGTCAGTCTGATGACGCTGGGTGGTCGAGTCACTAATGAAAGCTTAGGTATTACCGATGTGACGCTGAAGGACAACAAAGACGAAGAATTGATAGTGCGCCTATACGTGAAAGATGTGTTGACATCACCGCAGTTTCATCCGAATCTCAGTATCGATGATTCTTTCGCTTTGTCTGAGATGGGCATTCAAACTCCTCAGAGGAATGATCAGAATATTACGCCTGAAATTTTGATTGGAATCGACCATTTTTGGGATATTCTGACTCATGAGTCATCGCATGTGCTCCCTTCGGGGTTAATTCTCACATTTTCCAGATTTGGTCCTATCGTATCAGGGCTCGAGTATTCCGTACTGCAAACGAGTCAGGAGACCCACCAGCTGCAACGATGTCAATCGCAGGAACGCGCCGTGTGGAAAGACTACGACGAACTCGACGATGCCACTAGTAAGCTTTGGAAATTAGAAGCTGTTGGCATTACTGACGATCCAGACCCCTCTTTCGATGACAGGGAGAATGATCGCATTGTGGCGGAATTCCATGAAACGGCAAAAATCATTAACGGTTTTCTTCATGTTCGCTTTCCTTGGAAATTGGAGCATCCGCCTTTAGCCGATAATAAGCGATTAGCTTATAAACGCCTACAATCGCAGTATAGGACATTATGTGATCGCCCGAAAATTCTGACTGCCTACTCAAAAATTTTCGAAGATCAACTCGTTGCGGGAATTATTGAAGAAGTTGACGAAAGCGTTTCTGATGACGTCATGTTTTACTACCTTCCTCATCAGGCCGTTATTAAAAACAGCGCTACTTCTCCTGTAAGAGTTGTGTTTGATGCTTCCTCTCATTGCCGCAATGCTCCTAGTCTCAACGATTGTTTGCACCAAGGCCCGACTATTTTGCCTAGCCTCATTGGCATTCTCATGCGGATAAGGACGTATCGTATTTTGCCGATATCCGACGTCGAAAAGGCTTTCCATCAAATACGCCTACACGAAAATCAACGTGACGTCACCCGATTTATGTGGGTTAAAGACGTAAGACAACCGCCTACCGCTGGAAATTTACGTTTTTTTCGTTTCACGCGTGTTCCATTTGGTATTAACGCTTCGCCTTTTCTTTTGGCAATTTCGATTCTGTACTATCTCAAAAAGGATCCTGAAAACGCCTTGAGTCGAAGTATAGAGAGGAATATCTACGTTGACAATGTTCTTCTGGGTGCCGAAAACTGTAGGGAAGCTGTTCAGAAGTACAAGTCAGCTAAATCGACATTATGAACTTGCGCGAATTCCTTTGTAGTCATCAGGATGTCAATAAAAATATTCCGCCTGGAGATCAAATCAAAAACGCTGAGAAAGCGAAACTCCTAGGACTCAGATGGAATTCGGCAGAGGATACAATCAATATGCAGTTGACTGTCGCCTTTATAGAAGTTCATTCGAAAAGAACCGCCTTGAAAGCTGTGGCTTCAACATTTGATCCACTTGGATTGCTGTCACCGTTTCTTATCAAGTTCAAAATTTTCATTCAGGTTTTGTGGTCAGACGCCTACGACTGGGATCATCCATTTTCAGAGGGAACAAAGGACAAGTGGGAAAAGCTCATCATGGAAGTAAGTGATGATATTGGACCTATTCCGCGTCTCATAATACCGCCTATAAAAACCGCCAGTTTCGAATTGCACGTTTTTGGTGACACATCAAATCGTGCGTATACATGTTGTTCATATTTGGTTTGCAGGGCAAATAATTTTTTCTCCTCGAATTTGTTGCTGGCAAAGACACGCCTAAATCCAAAGAAAAAATTAACGATGCCTCGCCTCGAATTACTAGCCACGCTCATCAGTGTACGATTGGCAAAGTTCATTCATTCTGAATTGGACACGCCTTTATCAGCAATCCACATATTTTCGGACTCACAGATAGTTCTTCATTGGATTTTTTCAACGAAACCACTGAAAAGTTTTGTCCAAAATCGGATTTCCAACATCAGGAAAATTCAGGAAGAGTTCGAACAAAGAAATATCACGCCTAAGTTCCATTACGTACAGTATGATGATAATCCCGCGGACTGCGCAACACGTGGGCTTCCAACGAATGCCTCGTCGGATCATATTTGGTGGCGCGGTCCAGAATTCATCAGGTTGCAAGAAAAGGAATGGCCTTACAGTAGCATGGATTTTTCAGCAGCGCCCGTGAATGCGTCTCAGATGGACTTGGAGCTGAAATGCCTCGCCAGCACGCAAAAGGAATCGGAAGAAATGTACGCCTCTTATATTTCTTTTCGTTCCACTTCCAGTTATTTGAAACTCGTACGATGTGTATGTTATGTTTTCAAATTTCTGCGTTTCCGCATCCTTTTCCGCCTTAAGACTCCCCAGTTGAAGGAACGCCTAGAAAAATCCATCCCCCCTCTTGCGATTAATGTTTTGGATTGCAAAATTACTGCAGAAGAGTTCATCGCAGCAGACCACTTTCTCTTACTGGAGCACTATAGCGAGAGCGCTGACCAGTTGCAGCGATTGCCTCTTTCGAAATTCAACGCCCAAGTCGCAGAGGATAAGCTGATACGGCGCCCAAATCGAGTACGTAACACTGACATCGCAATGGAAACAAAATCGCCTATTCTTTTGGTCCCCAGTCACGCCTTGACAGAAATTATCATTTTGCATTTCCACAAACGAGCCATGCATGGTGGTGTGCAATCAACAACGGCGGCTTTACAAGCGAAATTTTTCATCCCAAAAGCTCGCTCGGTTGTGTCAAAAGTCCATCGTCGATGTATTGTTTGCAGAAGAGCAAATGCTCACGCCTATCGTTACCCCAACATGCCTTGTTTCCCTGAAGAACGAGTGACTAGGTGTCGTCCATTTCAAAAGGTTGGTCTGGACTATCTGGGACCAATGCTCTACCGCGACGAGTCGAATACGCCTTCAAAAATTTGGGTCTGCCTCTACACTTGCATGGCCACACGTGCTGTACACTTGGAGGGTATAAAAAATAATACTGCTGTGGAATTCATCATGGCTTTTCGAAGGTTCATCGCTCGTAGAGGGACCCCGGAAATTGTAATGAGTGATAACTCGTCCACTTTCAAGTCAGGTAGTGAATGCCTTACGCACGTGTTTTCCGATTCATCGTTCATGGATTTCCATGTGAATCGCAATATCGTTTGGAAATTTATCACTCCTCTGTCTCCCTGGAAGGGAGGATTATACGAGAGGCTCGTGGGTATTTTCAAAAACGCCTTTAAGAAGACAGTAGGACGTGCGATTCTGCCTTTTGAGCAGTTCCAAACGTTGGTTGTGGAAGCCGAATCGATTCTGAACTCGCGTCCCCTCACCTACATTACGTCATCGCAATCAGATGTGAGGGTCATTAGGCCAGTTAATTTTATTTCGCCCGAAGTTCAACTGCAAATCCCCTTTTCTGACACTCGCGAGGACAGCGATTACGTAGAATCGACAAAAGAACGCCTATTAGAATGGCATCAGAGCACCGTCGCTAACCTTGATCACTTTTGGAAGCTGTGGCATACAGATTATTTGCTTGCCATCGCTGAACGCAACCAGCAGAGGATTCGTCAGGGAAGATCGACCCCGCACATACCATCGATCAATGATGTTGTCATCGTAGCCGATGACTCACTGCCGCGAAGAAGTTGGCCACTGGGTTTAGTAATAGGACTAAACAAGACAGAGAATGGAACAGTTAGATCCGCAATCATTCGCACGCCTAGAGGAAGACATCTTGAAAGGCCTATAAACCATCTGTATCCCTTAAAATTGAGCGCTACGGAGAATTATGGCGAAAAAGGAGAGCGTTCATCACTCCCTAGTAGCGTGCAGCCGCATCGAGCGTGTAAACAGGCCAGAGGTTTTTGATCGGTCGCGTATCGATCAAGTATTACACCTATATTGTCAATACTCTCGCCTAATACTGATTACCAGTCAAAAAACCTTGAATCTCACAAAAACGCCATCGATGATTTAAAGGACCTGTCAGTAATCATGCTCCACGGCTAACACCGATTACGGTTAAATCCGAAATTACTATTTTCGTGATTTTCGCCTCTATTCTGCCTTCCTTTCAGTTCTCGCCTTTCTCCTTCATGATGGATACGATCACAGCACCTACTCCAACCTATTCGTGAAAAAAGGATCCCATTTGTTCGCCATTTCCATAGTTTTTCGGATGTTTCTTCCGAAGTGAACCAAACGCACTCATTCCCCGAGTGAACATTTTCGCCTCCATTATGGACCTTTAATTGTTCTAACAGGTCATCATTGCTTTAGTACGCCTACTCATGATGTTTTTTAATTTCGTCGACTTTGAAATCATTCCATTTCGCATTTGATTTTTTTTGAATTGATGGATTGGTGCCGGTGCGAGTCGAATTGACTTGCTGTTCAGTTCATGTTTCGTTTTTTTTGCAACACTTCATCCATGAACACGCCTATACCATAACGAATCGAGCTGATTGGTATTTATGAAAAAAAAATTTTTTTCGTCACTTCAGATTTTCGCGTTGTGCTTGTTGCGTTGAATCGCGCTAATATCATCATGTCCCCCTTTGTTTTTGAAAATGTCGCCTATCTCTTCGCAACCCCACGCATTCCAGACAGGAGACGTTCTGTGGTTGTGCTCGCAATGACCGAAAGGACTGGTGACGACATTCACACCTCGAAGGGCCATCGTAGTGAAGCTCGCAACAGCGACGGTCAAGGACCAGCTGTTGTCAACTCTGTAGCCATGGAGCTCGACTCGAGCTCCATCGATGCGATGACGCCTACCGACAAGGTTCCCGATGGTGTTGAAGAAGATCTCTTCCGACGTGTCGTTAACGCCATTCCGAATATGCTGGAGGCTGCAAAGTCGAAGCCTAACTTCCTAGCTGGGCCTGCCTCGATCCACGCAACCGTGCCTTGTCCGCTGACAGTCTTGGAGAAGGTCCAACTGCTGTGTGATGGTGGAGACCCCAATGGAGTGACGTCGGAATTTGTCGACGACTGCTCGTCTTCGAAGCTTGTTCCAGACAAGTATCGCTTCGCCGTAGACTTGGCTCAGTCTCTCACGTTGGCGCTCAACGTCGACCATGTCTTCACTATTCCGCAGTTGCCTAATCGGGATTTTCGACACATTGACGCCTACCTCAAGGATGAACTCTACTTGAATTTACGTGAAAAGGTGACGGGAGAGATCATCACGCCTACTCCCACTCAAATTAAGGATGGACTGGACGGCGACTTCACTATCTTCTGTGTCACCCAAGCACTCAAAGCGCTCAATGGTCACTGTAAGGCGCTAACCTCTCTTCACATCGAAGTCTCTCAATCTTCCTGGACCGACGTCAGCAAGATCTTTGGATGGATTCAAGACGCAACTACCCTGATCGCCAACATAAATACGCAGCGATCAATTGTAGAGCGCAAACTACTTCCAAGAGTCTTCGATCCGTCTCCAGAGTTATCAAACCTGGCATCAAGCTTGGTACGCTTTGGTGTCTCGCCGATCAAAATCAATTCGCTCTTCGCTGACGCCGATACAACGTTGAACTACGCCTACGATATCATTTCGAAGCTCCGTACTTTCCTTCAGTCGCACCTGAACGAGCAACTCGAGAAACCAACACATTCTTCACGCTCGCTCAAGCGCCCATCGCATGACGATAATTTAGTCGTCAACAGAAGAAGGAGCCGTTTAACCTCGCGCGCCCTCCAGCCTGGCTCATCAAGATCCAGTAACCACGCCTCAATGTCACTACCGCCACCTAACTATAATGGTTGTGTTTTCTGTGGAAGCCGCTCCCACTACAGTGCTGCATGCCGACGCACACGCAAGTTGTCGGACAGAGCCATGTCACTGGTGAGAGGCGGTCGGTGCTTGAAGTGCCTCGGTCGTCATGAGCCTGGACAATGCAAGCGCAGAAGTTGGTGCTTGTGCTGCCATTCGTACACTCATCATCAAGCCTTATGCGGTGAAGGGGAGACAACGGAGAACGATATCCAGGTTCCGCTTGAAGAATACTACGAAATGATGAGCAAGCTGGCCGAGGACTCGTTTACCTCGCACACCGCTCACAAGAGGGCAAGACGTGAGAGAGAAGGTTAAGATGTCATCTCACCTCCCACACACGCCTACCCTTAGACATTGTTCAGACTAACGCCTTTATTGTTCGATTTTATTGCAGTTGCTAACAGTAAGTTCGTTTTATCATACGGCAGCTCTTCTACGACGCCTAAAAATGCTTGAGCCGTGTGAACGCCAACAAAAGCCTAAATCTTCCAGCACTTCGACTTTTTAATGCCCCTCCAGATGTGAACGCCTATATACTACCTGAGCATTTCGACGATCATCGACACGTGAACGCCTAGATGTTTCCTGAGCATTTCGATGCTCATTGACACGTGAACACCTAGATGTTTTTTGAGGATTTCGATGCTCCTCGAGACGTGAACGCCTAGAAACGCTAGTTCGTAACGTGGAGGAAGGCCACGTCAAATTCTTTTATTTCTTGTATTATTTGCACTTTCGGTCTGAGCTGGATTAGTCTCTCCCCGAGGAAAACCTTCCCCTTGAGGTCAGACATCCTCGTCAATTTCGGTGCAAACACGCACTAAGTAGGAAGTTCTAACGTAAACGATCTCGAAGCAGCTCGACACAAGTTATCAACTCGCTCAACGCAACAAGCCAGTCATCTTCATCAATCAGTTCGACTTCCATAGCCAATCTCCATCACCATGATATGCAATAATCACAATGCGTTCACATCGTTCAATATATATTCATGTTTGTTATATTTATTTCTTACGTGTTATCCGCAATCGTTTTTTTTTGCTGTTCGTAGTAACCTCCCCCTCGTTCATAATCGTTCATTCACCCCGTGGTAGTGTTTCTAGATGTTTGTAAAGGGATTGCTGGCTGAGAATGGCCCCACTCAAATTCTCATCGACCGTTCCGCCCAATGTCAATACCCATGCATACATCGTCTAACTCGTCATATTCCGGTTACCTCGTCTTAACCCGTGGTGTCTGCTCCACGGTGGTATCAGCTTCGTCCGGGCCCCAGTGTCGTGTCAGCACGACTTATTCAAATTCCGCGCCATGGTACCGTAACCAGTCGACGCGCCGCAGCAGGCAATCCCAAAATCAGCGAACGACTTTCCAATTCTCGCTCCTGCTGGCGCACGTTACGGCCGCGCCGTCGATGCCCACACTCTGGCCCGTTTGAATTTCCCCTCGCCTTGGGGAATTATTCTCTGCTGGGCCCACACTCTTCGAGGAACGGTCGCCCCAAGGGACCCTTTTTAGGTATTGTTGTTATTTAATGTTTTGCATAATTTGTTTAATTGCGGATAAACACTTGTTAAAACAAGTCTAAAAGGGAAATGGGAAACAACTAGGAACCACCGACGCGACACCCCCCACCCGAAGTCTCGTCCAAGCTCTGCGGCAGCGAATTTGCCTAGGCCGCGCCACGGCGTAGTGGTAGGTCTTGAGAGCGGCGTCTTGAGAGAGTTAAGGGTCTCGACGCTCGGATGCGATAAGGCGCTTCCCCAGAAAGGTCTAGTGCTAGTCAAGTCTCGCCTAAGGCCAAGCATCTTGTGCTAACATTGTGGTAGGTTCTCTTGACCAGTTCCGACACAATTCAACCCCATTGACAGATTTTGCAGCCATCCTGATTAAAAAGGTCTGAGATTAAGAGAGTAAGTATAATCGATGAATATTTCTACACAGTAATACTCGCAGTAAATGAGAGCTGAGAACTTGTTTTTAAAATCGGAGCTATCACTTGTAAATTTGATTAAATTTATGCGAAAAGTAGGAAAAACTATTCGGAAATTTAAAAAAAAATATTTCCTGCAGTCGCGGGCGTCGGTGGCAGGTTGAGAAGCAGGATTGGCGATTCAGCCTGCCACCGACGCCCGCCAGAGCGTCGATATCCCGCCCAATGTAAGCCGTGACAAGCACAAACACCTCACATTCCAGTGCAGCGTATACATTGTGGGCTGCCATTTCCGCGCTCTACACGAGAGAGTGTTAAAGAAAAACAGTGCGGACACTGCAACACGTTGCCCCGAAAATTCCGCCACATATGAGACATAACCACGAAAACTTCGGCGGTCATGAGTCATGCCGAAACCTCCGCCGATCAGCCAGACTCGATCGATTTGGTTGGGAAAGGGGCGTTTTGTCCGGCCACCGACCCCCGCGATTGCCTGAGACTCGGCCTTGGGCAGACGGCCATTTCTCAGGATATCGGTAGGTGAAGGGTTGGCAAACACATATGCATCAAGTAAAAAAGTATGAGACAGAAAGTGGTTCCCAGTTAAAAACCTCCAATGAATTTTCAGCTGAAGCGGAAGCTCTAATAGAGGGGGGTGTTCTATTTTCCAACCTCCAGCGAGGGGGGGTTCGTTTAGAGGAAGGAGCTAAAACAGAGGGGGGGGGTGTTCAATAACAGGAAATACGGTATATGCTAAAGAAAATGCAATCTCACCTCAATTACTCGTTTAGGCGGAAAAAGGGGTTTAGATGCATGGTGGTTGTGCGCACTGTAAAGGGCTCGAATCCGTTGACCTCGGTTGCCTGTGGTGCATTTAAAGGCAGCAGACACGCTCAAAAATGGTATCTATTTTGAGGCATAAATCGAAGGTTTTTAGCTGGTATTATGGGAAACTAAAAAAACAACGAAAACTGTAGACAAATAGAGGAATAACTATTGTTTTTGTTATCAGGTGAAAGTGGACGAGTTACGCCGTGAGCGGTTGGAACACCGATTATTAGCGACAAAATGGTTGAGTGAGCGAAACCGATAGATTTTTACAGCCTGTACCAGAACGCTCAGCTTATTGGAAGCATCAAAACTAGCTAAAGTGACCGCAATCGGACGGGACTTAGAATCATAGAAAGTGTTTCCACTACTCCATAATGGTGAAGTGAAAGCCATGCATCACGACCAGGGTTAGGCTAGGAACTAGCAACGGTCATTCTCATTCTGTTACCCCCACGTGCGGTCGACTCTAACTCCATTCTCCATCCGCACTTCAGCTCACGATTCAACAAGTGCGAGCTATTATCACCATCCACCTCAGCCCACGTCTCAACAAGTGCGAGCTGCTGTCACCTCTCCACTCACCAGTAACCCTTCCCATTCCTACCGAGTCGTCTCCTAACTCGTCAGACTGCTTCCCTTCCCCTACCAACTCAACTCGTCTCAGAACTCGTTAATCTGCACTGCATTCCTACTACAACTGCTTCATCACCCTCAACCGACCCACGCCCTCCTGTTCAACGAGCGGCAGTCCTTTCGCCTCGAATCTCCTGCTCCTGGAACTACACGACTCCCGCTGAAAATGGAAACACCTCGCTGCTGTCAACCTGTTCGCCATACTAAGCCGCCGAGTCTCAATCCTACTCCAACTACGATCGAAAACGATGTGAAGCTACTTGCTGGAAGACGAATCTCTACCACTTCATCTTTGCACTGTCATGGCGGTGCTACTAGAAGATAGAAAACAACTGATTTCTGTACTCTGTCGAAACCGTGAGTCAGAATGTGAAATGATGTCACTGAGGGCGGAGAATGAGCTACTCAAAAAATCTCACAATACCAAAACACTTCATGTGGATGCTATTTCTCATCCTTCCAGCGATTCCATTACTATTTCGAATACAACTCCACCATCTGTATTACAGTCTGTTTCATTTGAGGAAAAGGAGCGCAGCCGCTCAGTAGTTGTTATCGGTTTGCCTGAGAGTCACTCTAGATTATCCACTGCACGTGCTTGGGATGATTATTTGTCTGTACATCGAATTCTCGATTTTCTACAAATCCAGTGCTTACCGATTTCAGTTTTCCGTATGGGTCGTTTTAATTCAACCCCAGGCTTGTGAAAATCGTGTTCCCCTCGTCTTACTTTGCCAGTCATGTAATACGTTCTGCTCGTAATCTCAAGCGCTTTTCGATTCCTAAACTTTTCATTAGGGCCTCCCTTACTAGAGAGGAAAGGAATCAAGCTCGCGCTGAGAGACTAGCAAAACGTAATGGATCACACAGCCAATCCCATTCGACGTCAACAAACTCGACCCAGTCTACTACTGCCCATAACAGATCTCCCATACATTCTCCTGAGTCACCTCATCATTCTTGTGAGCATATTGTTCCGCTCAATTCAAGCATCTTATCTGAACCGTCTCATAGGAAAATGATTGAAAATAGCATGATTTCCTCCCAACAAGGTCAACCAAATGGCAATCAGGGAAACTAATAGAGGATCCTCGGTCTGATGTATCATTTATGAAATGTTTTTACGCGAACATCAGATCTCTTTCTAGGAATAGCATCTATGTGAACAAAGTCTTGAGTACTCACTATGACATTTTGATTTTTTCTGAGACTTGGCTTAAAACTAACCATACCATTGCTTCTTTACTGACGGATTTGCATAACGAATACGACGTGTGGCGTTGCGATAGGCCTAAGAAAAGTGGTGGGGGAGTCATAATTTTGATTCACAATAGGCTCGCAAGTACTGTTACCCATTCTGCATCTGTCATTAATGCATACGAATTGATTGCAGTTGACATACTGGATAACGTGTCCGCTTTCAGAGTTATAGCTGTCTATAAACCCCTAATTGCAATGCTGAGGCACAAAACCAACTTACAGGGCTACTAAGTGATCTAGTCTCATGTGAATCTCCAGCCATTATCATAGGTGATTTTAACATGCCAGGTATCAACTGGTGTTCTAAAGATATCAGAAGCCCAGGAGAGTTTTCTTCTTTCTTAGAGATGCTCAATTCTCACGGATTAGCCCAATTCGTACATGAAACCACTAGAGGCACAAAAATTTTGGATCTTCTCTTATCAAACGATCCTTCACTTGTTAGCGATGTATCAGTTGTTGACCCAGCTGGGCTTGGTGACCATAACAGCATTGTTTTCAAGATACGTTGTTTTGTCGAGATGCCGATTCCTGTATACTTCCAAGATTACTCAAAATGTGATTACAAAGAAATCTGCGAAACACTCAGCCAAATACGTTGGCTAGAGTCATTGAACTCATTGGCAACAGTCAATGAAAGATATGAACTGTTTCTAGGAATACTTCATGATGCTATTTCATTTTTCATTCCATGGAAATTGAGTAGCTCACATAGATTCCGTTACCTACCCCCCTATTTAGAAAACATGATGCAACATCGCGTCCACTTATTCCACCTAGTCAAAAATACTGGACTATGGGACAATTATAGAAGGTATCATCAACGGCGAAGTTGAACAGGACGCTCCCTTGTCGACCTGGAGTACGCCGACGACATTGTGTTATTCGCTGAAAACAACGCAAAACTGCAAAGGATTGTGAACCTCGTTTCGAAGTATGCCGCAGCCTATGGACTTCGTCTTCGTCCCGACAAATGCAAGCAGATGTGGGTCTCTCAGAGGCCTTCAACTGGAGTTTGTGTGGACGGACAACGTATCGAACTGGTGGACGATTTCTGTTATTTGGGCTGTTTGCTGAAGAACGATGGTAGTTATGCAGCGGATATTCGACAACGATGTGCGAAAGCTACGTCTGCATTCAATTCTCTAACCAAGTGTTTGTGGTCTACCACCATCGCGAAGGAAGTCAAGTTGCGCGTCTACCTATCCGCTATTCGCCCTATCATGATGTACGGATCGGAGACGTGGGCAGCACCGAAAACGCAGATGGAAAGGTTGGATTGCACGGAGAGGAAGCTTTTAGGCGTTTGCTTGGATATTTCTGGCCGCGTGTATGCCATAACGAAGACCTTTACAAAGGAAATCGACGCAGTACATCAACGCTTGACACGAGGGAGGTGCCAGCATCTCCTAACGCCATCTCAAGCAGCAATGGAAAGTCGACTTCGACTGCTCGGGCATATACTAAGAAGAACGCCGGATCGTCTCGTACAACACGCTTTAAAAATGCTTCCAAATCCTGTCTGGAAACGGCCACCTGGGCGTAGGCGAAAGTTCTGGACGGATGTGGTTAAAGAGGATTTAAAGTCACTCGGCATCGAAAGACAGTTCAGGCGCGATGTTTCGTTTCGCAGGAAATGGAATAGTGACAGCTGGATGGAATGTGTTCAAATTGTGGCTGAAGACCGTGAAAAATGGACACGGCTGACTACTAGGACGGCACACCTCGGTGAAGATGCGGAATGACCGCGTCAGGCGAAAGCCAACCGATTAAGTCAGTAAGTAAGTCATAGAAGGTATACAGCTCTTTTTATGGCCAAACTCCGTAAATTCAATAGAAATGTCGAGAAGAGAGTCATTGAAACGGGTAACAAAAATGGATTCTATAGGTTGATAAATGAAAGGCTCTCCATGTCTTATCGTATCGTGAGCCTAGAGAAAGACCAATGTATTGTATTCAGAGATGCTGAAAAAGCAAATTTGCTGGCAGAGGAGTTTTTGAAGTCGTTTGTCGAAGACAACCACTCCCTGCCTAACTTTAACGTAACCGTTGATCATCCTATAAACACCTACCCTATTTTCACTCCATCCCAGGTTTACGAAGCCATTCTCAAGTGTCCCAGATACTATTCGTGGACCCCAGATAACGCACCATTTACTTTTATTCTAAACACTGCGCACATAATTGCGGGCCATTTGGCCTACATCTTTAACCAATCACTGATGCAAGCCGAGGTTCCTTTGCGATGGAAACACAGCTTTGTCACTCCAATCCTCAAAAAGCCACCGTCAGACAGATGCGAAAACTACAGACCGGTGAGCATAACGTCCACCCTTTGTCGACTTTTCGAGAGACTACGTAAACCTCATCTCGAATATCATCTTGAAAAAAGTTCTATAATCCCGCAAAGCAACATGGGCTCATCAAGGGGAGACCAACAGAATCCAACCTGCTTGAAAGTTTGAATGATTGGACCCTGATACTAGATGAAAAGCGTAGTTGTGGCATCATATATTTTGACTTTCAGAAAGCATTCGATCGTGTAAGTCATGAAAAATTTATTCGTAAATTTCTATTATTGAAGTTCCACCCTACTGTGGTCCAATGGATCTCGAACTTCCTTAAAGGACGAACATTCCAAGTCCGAGTTGGAAAAAGTTTCTCTGAAGCATTCCCCATCTCGAGCAGCGTACCTCAGGGAAGTGTCTTATCACTACTTCTATTCATCGTTTACATAGCAGACCTTCCATCCCAATTACAGATTAGAGTGAGGACCGAATATTCGAGTTCGAATAAATATTCGAATTTTTCGAACTAATTTTTATTCGAACAATCGAATATTCGAAAAGTGTGAATATTCGAACATTATTCGAATTCGACTATTCGCAAAAGGTGAAAATTCGAACATTATTCGAATTCGACTATTCGCAAAAGGTGAAAATTCAGACATTATTCGAATTCGACTATTCGGGAAGGTGAATATTCGAATATTATTCGAATTCGACTATTCGGGTAAGGTGAATATTCGAATATTATTCGAATTCGACTATTCGGGAAAGGTGAATATTCGAATATTATTCGAATTCGACTATTCGGGAAAGGTGAATATGCGAATATTATTCGAATTCGACTATTCGGGAAAGGTGAATATTCGAATAATATTCGAATTCGATTATTCGCAGAGATGAGTATTCGAACGTTATTCCAATTTGAATACCCGAGCTGGTTTAACAAAAAATATGAAAATCAGCTCTAATGTATGAAGGAATCGACATACCTTTCAAGACTCTTCTCTTCGTCAGTCTCTTCATTACTCCATTATTCCATTTTCCCGAACGCAAGAACTAAATTTTTTCCCCACACCGTCTGATGAGGCTACTAGGGCGGTTCTAACAGGGGGAGCCATATGGCAATCGCACTTGGTCACTCCCATTTTTCCATGCCGCTGGGCAATGATAACATCAACCACAGCTTCGTTGCGTGGAGCCATGTACTCCACCAACCCTCACCTCTGGGCAGGTGAAGGGGGAACCTGCATCATTGGGAAAACCGGTGACAACCGGCGAAACGCCCCGAGGCACAGGAGGAGACGCGAATACGTGGGGGTGGGGTTTATCCCTCCGTTGACCAATCACCCACGTCTTAAGGGGTGGAGAGACGTCTATCGATTGGCCGACGGAGCAATAAACTCCGCCCCGCACTCCGATCTCCCCCCCAGTGCGCGCCCCGAAAAAAATGAAAGTCACCCAACATTCATGCAAGTCATTTTCAAGATTGTGTGGGTGTCACTGCCGGTTTTTCGTCCATAACTTTTTTGTGCTTGGAGATAGAATTCTGAGTCAACTTGTGCTTCCAGTTTGAATTTCTATTCTCGATCCTTCAGCCTAATTCATTTTACGAAACACCGGTTTTTCGCCTATAACTCTTTGACCTGGTGAGGGTTGTTTTTGAAATCTACGTAAAATTCTGCGTCGAATGATATTTCGGATTCCTAACTTTGCTCGCTCCATACTCTGAGAGGATCCCCCGCGATCGTTCACGGATAGAATCTCCGGTTTCTGGTAGGGGCCGAGAGGATTCTAGCATGGGACTATCGCGCAACGATCGCGAAATTCTGCCAGTCTCAAACCGAGAGTGTACCGCGTTCGTTCATCGATGCTCCCACGATGCTCTATAGCAAAACCGCGAAGAGTCGAGCCTGGGCCTATCACGGAACGATTGCGAGATCCTACCAGTTTCAACCTGAGGGCGAATCGCGTCTATACATTGTACGTATTCGGGGCATTACATCGCGGATCCGCGACGAACCGAGCTTGGAACTATCGCGGGACGATCGCGAGATTCTTCCAGCCTTCTGATGGTACCGCATCCAGGCCCTCTCGATGTTTCACCCGAGCGAGTGTTGCCTATCAGATCAACACGAAGCTATAAGGTATTGCCCTCGCCGCATTTCGCGCTGCTTTACAAATCTGCACAACATGATAACGCGGGAGCGGGGGAGACGATCACGGTACCATCGCGGATCGCGAGTGCACCACGGTATTAGCGCGGTAAACCTCTCAACGATCGCGGTATTATCACGGTATGAGAACGAGAATGTCAACGGATGAGTCGATTGGGTAACTATCGCGGAACGAACGCGAATCACGGGAGCATCACGGTACTAGCGCAAAAGATTCTCTCAGAGTAAGCCAGCCTGGTCGGTGGAGCCGAGCCCCGTTGTTGGCTCAAGTAGAACTCGCCGCCTCTCATTTAAAGGCAGTGTTCACGATGATTTTCATCCTCGAGTTTTTCACATAAAACAATGCGCTGGCCTCCAAGTGTTACCAAAATTACGAAGAAATGGCGAGAAACGCATCAAGTCCAGAATACTTTCACACGTAGAGTTTACTTCAGGACATCGTGGTTTCAGACTGATGGTAACGTGTGCCATGTCACCAGGAACGCTAAATTGGGCCTAACCACTCTAGAGCACAGGAGAAGAAGGTTTGATATGATAATGATGTATAAAATCATTCATGGGAGTGCTGGTATCAAGGCTAGCCGGCTGTTCAACCTGAGATCGTCAACCACCAGGGGAGCGCCGGTGAAATTGGGCCTCGTTGGGGCCAGGCGGAATGTAAGACAGCACTGTATTGTCAATAGGGCGGGGTCTGAATTCAACAAATTACTTCGGTCAGGCTTGGTAGTTGGGAAGTTCACTGAATTCAAAAAGGCGCTTGAGAGTTATCTGTTGTCCCAGGAGCGATGTTCGTAAGATCTCATCCCTTCATGGTGCCGGTGTTGCCTCGTATATAGTCAGTTTATCGATTTGCTTTATTATTGTCCTCTATCTTTAATCTTTTTCAGTTGCCGTTTAGGTGTTTCGTTTTGTTGTTTGTCTATCACACGGTTCTACCGTGTAATAAATCAAATCAAATCAAATCAAATTAAAACGTCGTATTTCAGTGACATTATTCTTTAACATGGGCCAGTTGTCCGGTCGGATAAACATGTTAATGGTGTTTGTCACCGTTGGAAAACTGTGTCAATCGAAAATAGAAGAATATTTCATGCAAAGCAGAATCAGTTAGGGCTCTAAGGAAGGAACGGAGCAATAGAGAGTAAAGAATTGCAAAGGACGCGTCCACAAAAGATTCCATTGTCACAACAAACAATTCCTGTGATACTTAAGAGGCGGGGGCATACTTCAGGGTTTCGCGTACGTCTGTTGCGTTTTTCTCAATTTCTACGTCATTTTAGATCTACCCGGGGGCCAGTTAATCGATATAGCGAATAATTTCAAAATTAAAGATTATCGTGAACACTGCCTTTAAACCATAGAGGCGAAAGCACCCTATGGAGATAACTATGAAGCTCGGCTCCACCAATCTCGCTGGCTTATGGGGCACGCAAAGTTAGTAAGGTCCTCGAATGGGTCTTCGCAGCTGCGCGATAATGCTATGGATGCTTAAATTATTTGTCATTCGAATATTCGAATTTCAAATATTCGTTCGTTCGAAATAAAATGAACGAATTTATTGGAAATTCGTTCGTTCGGAATAAAAATGAACGAATTTATTCGAAATTCGTTCGTTCGAATAAAAAGGAACGAATTTATTCGAAATTCGTTCGTTCGAAATAAAAAATGAACGAATTTATTGGAAATTCGTTCGTTCGGAATAAAAAATGAACGAATTTATTCGAAATTCGTTCGTTCGGAATAAAAAAGGAACGAATTTATTCGAAATTCGTTCGTTCGGAAAAAAAAATGAACAAATTTATTCGAAAATCGTTCGTTCGGAATAAAAAATGAACGAATTTATTCGAAATTCGTTCGTTCGGAATAAAAATGAACAAATTTATTCGAAATTCGTTCGTTCGGAAAAAATTAACGAATTTATTCGAAATTCATTCGTTCGGAATAAAAAATGAACGAATTTATTCGAAATTCGTTCGTTCGGAATAAAAAATGAACGAATTTATTCGAAATTCGTTCGTTCGGAATAAAAAATGAACAAATTTATTCGAAATTCGTTCGTTCGGAATAAAAAATGAACGAATTTATTCGAAATTCGTTCGTTCGGAATAAAAAATGAACGAATTTATTCGAAATTCGTTCGTTCGGAATAAAAAATGAACGAATTTATTTGAAATTCGTTCGTTCGGAATAAAAAATGAACGAATTTATTCGAAATTCGTTCGTTCGAAAAAAATGAACGAATTTATTCGAAATTCGTTCGTTCGGAATAAAAAATGAAGAAATTTATTCGAAATTCGTTCGTTCGGAATAAAAAATGAACGAATTTATTCGAAATTCGTTCGTTCGGAATAAAAAATGAACGAATTTATTCCAAATTCGTTCGTTCGGAATAAAAAAAGAACGAATTTATTCGATCGTTCTTTCGGAATAAGAAATGAACGAATTTATTCGAAATTTGTTCGTTCGGAATAAAAAATGAACGAATTTATTCGAAATTCGTTCGTTCGGAATAAAAAATGAACGAATTTATTCGAAATTCGTTCGTTCGGAATAAGAAATGAACAAATTTATTCGAAATTCGTTCGGTCGGAATAAAAAATGAACGAATTTATTCGAAATTCGTTCGTTCGGAATAAAAAATGAACGAATTTATTCGAAATTCGTTCGTTCGAAATAAAAAATGAACGAATTTATTCGAAATTCGTTCGTTCGGTCTCTTTTTAAAAAGTCCTCACTCTAATTACAGATGGATGGAACTAAATGTAAAATCTATGCAGACGATGTTAAAATCTATCGGGAAGTATCTTTATTGATGGACATTGCTCTGGTACAGTGTGCAATTGACAGAATTCATTTTCTTCTTCCTTCTTCCATTTTTCATTTTTGCCAAACGAGAAAAATTATCACTATTTTTTTATAGGCTGACTCTTTGTGGGTTCAGTCAAAAGCTAGGGCGCTCAAATTTTGGCTGTCAACAGGTCTATAGATTGGAATCAGAAAAAAGTTTGTGGAAAAAAGTATGTTTTGAAACGCTACAAATCGTTCGAAAATCATTTCTGTATAGACCACCTCCGGACTTGGTACTTTTTGGATCTCCCCCTAGTGGTGAGCATCTACACATCAAGCTTTGGGATAAGAATTTGCCAGCAGCCAAACAGAAGGATAGAAGATGCGATTTAGCCAGTGTAGGTTGGCCCTTATCACGACCGTTCTCCATGTAAAGAGTTTGGGAGCCAGAGCTCCTCAAGGACGCCTAATGCTTCACCTGTCTTTGATTGATATGAAAGTCTTAACAGCTCCCCTTGATTCAGAGTAGATCGAATCATGCGACCCAACCCGAATATCTACATACGTGGGCTCCACTATGTTATGAAGTATATACGTCCGTTACAGAGCATTTGATATTTTGCGCGATGAGCACATCAAAACTGGAGACGTGATGCACGGAAACTACATTTTTCTTCACTTATTTATCATGGTAATTAAACTAAGAAAACCCATTATGGTTTGCATCATTTTTCACGGCGTGAATTGTTTGACATTTGTATGGTGCACAAGCTTTAGAACGGGATGTCTGGCGCCAAATTTTCACACTTCTTCAGTATAGTCTCCTCAAAAACACGAGGTGGGGAAAGGAAAATATCATTTGCGAGGCCGAAAACCACAATAAGATGCAAATTCTTTACAGTAAGGGCGGGTTCAGCGTATCTTCGTGTCAGTAAAACCACACTCACTTCCAGTTCAATGATAACATTCAAGCGGGGAATGGCCAAACTCTTGCTCAAATCATAGGCGTTTTTTGCGTATTTAAGCTCATGTTTATTGATTCGAGTTTTTTTCTTTTTAAGCGTGTGTCTTATACAGCGTACCTAAATAATTAAATAAATAAAAAAAAATTTCAATTACAACTACACAGATGTTTACCAGACCGAAGTGATAAAAAATGGCGAGCCTCAGTAGTGAGGAGCGTGTGAGGGATATGAGCTTCGTGAGCATAGTCTTACAGCTTGCATTAGTACCAGCATCAAAGCACACAGTGCTGTTAAATAGCGTATGCGAATGTAGCGCGGAATACTTAAATGCAGACAGAACAAGACATAGCAAAAGCTCTGTGATAGTCGCTTTCCTGCGCTTTATTTAGTATTCTTCTTGTATCAGAGCTCAATATTCTGGAAAACAATGCTTTCGTCTTAGCAAAACGATTGAGGGAGAAGAAAATTGGAAATTTCTTCATAATTTGTAGGGTTTAACATAGTTGAATAAAGACAGGATCAGGGAAGGAAATCGTTGCTGGCCATTCTGCTGAAAAAGACTTTTTCCTGATTATGCTAGTCAAGAGAAACGAGCTGTGAAGTGCAAGATGCTTCATACAGGTAGTTTCAATTTCTCCACAATCTTCAGCTGAAGTGGAAGCTTCGTTAGCCTTCAATCCTAATTTATTTTCCCGTCATAAAATCATCCATTTTCGATTTAATCTTTAGTCATTAATGATGACGAGTCTCGAAAAGTCTTTTAAAGTTTCAGACCAGCTCAGGGCCGTTAGTGAACTTTCAAGTCAGACCACTATCTCAACAGACTTTTTTCAGATAACCGAATATCTAACAGTTTTGCTTTGCGAAAGAGTTATAATTTGGCAATTTAGTATTTGTGCGAACCTCGTTGAAAGAAGTAAAAAATTTCAAGCTACCGATTTGGCGTAGGAATAAACTCGAAAGAAGCGCTGAAAATTCAGTAAAATGATTCATCATTGAATTGGCTGTGCTCTTGTTTACTAAACAAAAAAATTGAGTGAAACATTGAGCAACCAAATCACGTGCTTCTAACTTAGCACACACGCTTATTCTTGTGACTGCAATTCTCTTAATTCACGTCATCCGCATTAACACACTACTTGATGATATTTTCACTTTCACTAATTAATAGTCCTTCGGAAGCGAACGGATTAAACAATTAAAGGCAGCATACACGCTCGTAAACGTGGTCGAGCTAACAACGTAAATCGAATCGTATGGCCCACAACATAATGCCTACGCATTTTGAAGAGTCAAAGACGACCCAAAATGCCGTTACAGGAGTAGCAATTTCGGCCCCGCCCGTATTTTCATGCCCCCTGTATTTGCGCTTTTCCACCAATGCAGGGTTGCTGGGTCACCTTCGCCTTCAGTAACGTGTGTGGTTCACTTGTTAGGCAAGTCACCAGCAGTACCGTCGGTGAAGATGACCCAGCAGCCCTGAGTTACAGGAAAAGAGCAAATACTGGGGGCGTGAAAATACGGGCGGGGCCAAACTTGCTACTCCTGTAGCGACATTGGGAGCCGTGTTCGACGTAGGCGTTGTTTTCTGAGCCATACCATTCTATTTCCGTTGTAATCTTGAATACGTTTACGAGCGTGTGTGCTGCCTTTAAGTAATGTTCGAGAATCATTATTTCTGAATATTTGGGGTAGGAGACAGAGCCTAATTTAGCAAGGACCTGAGACTTGCAAACCCAAACTGCAAGCATTGGCTTGATTTCGTGAAAGAGAAGCGCATGATTCGCTTTTCCAATGTCACACTCAATTTTCGCTATTTAGGGGCTATTCAAACTTCCAACCTCCCGCTCTGCCAGAGCGGTCCGCGCGGACGAAGAGGTGAGTATGAATGAAATTTTATGCATCCCGCGCATCTCGCGCGCCACAGCGGTGTTGCTTGGCCATTCATACTCCCCTCTCGCACCGCCGAGGTTTTTGTTGGTTGGATTACTCGTTGCACTAAATTCTGTCATATGAAAGTAGGAGGGCCTCAGTGAAAGCGCGCAATACGCTTTAGAAAGGGCGCGAGACCTCAGTGGGAGTGTGCAAGACGCAGTAGAAAGCGTGTGGGACCGATGTGGAAGTGTGCCGGATGCCGCGAAAAGTATTCAACTCCGCAGTGGGAGTGCGCAGGACGCCGGGAAAAAATTGTGGGATCAAAGTGGGGGTGCGGGGGAGGCCGCAGAAAGTACGTGGGACCCAAGTGGGAGTGCGCACGACGTCGTAGAAAGTATACGGATTAAAAATGGGTGCGCGCGTGCGCAGATGTTTGGGAAAGTTGCAATTGAATGTGCAACACAAGGGTCAACCCGCCTCCACGCGAAAGGTACGCAAGAAATCGACAAGGTTGTCGTGCGATTATAATTCTTGGCTCAAATATAGTTAGAGGGGGTCACTGAAGATTCAGTTCTGAAAATCGCTCCAGCCGCTAAGCGCCTCCGATATCGCACAAGAACGTAAGTTACTCGAGTTGGCGCTAAAGTTTTCTAAGTGTAGACTCCACTTTCGCTACATCTTGACAACCGGTGGTGCTGTTTTTCTGCTTTGTAGTCCAGGCAGATCCTCAACTGCTGAACCCTGGAGAACGACGGTGTGTGAATGAAGACACACCGCTCTCCACTTCTTTTCTGTTCTACTCTTTATCTATTGGGTATCATCATTTTTGTTTACGAGATCCGAATGGGGGCTGTATAACATCACTCCCGAGATTACGGTAGCCCCGTTCTGGCGCACTTAACTTACGTTCTTGCCCAATATCGGTATCCCAGGGTCGTATTCGCCGAAAACCCGCCGGGGGTATTTGAAGGGAAGCGGAGGGGATGATGCCGCGCGCAGCAGAGGAACAGATTGACCCATCTCACAAGCTGTAAGATAGAAATGCACCTATCGATCGACTACCCTTCGAATTCCCGTCGACTTCCCTTAGGGAATATGGTTTTATTTTCTATTTTTTCTTGGATTTCTTTGCACTTTCATTCCTTTTCAGCTTCGAAGGGTTTAAGTAAACTGTATTTTGTAGAAGTACAATATAGTAGCAAGTTGTTTCTATGTTTAGGCGCAGTTTTTTCGAGAGTCAACGCATTTATTGCTGCTTTTTCGATTTAATTTCTTTTTCGACTATATGAAATTTTCACATTTTCATTAGTCAGCGACCTTAGGGCACACACATTTATAATTCAAGTATTATCTTCCAAGCGAAAGAGGTTTGGTTGGCGTCAGACACGTTCCAACAAAAAGGGAACAATAGGTAAGTAGATTGAGGAGAGTCTAAAAAAAGTGAACAATATTTTCTGAGACTGATTTTCCTAGCCGATACCTCTTAACAGCGAAAACAAACTACACGGAAGCACTCTGTGGTTCTAAAAATGATCTTGATTACGCCAGAACCGTTTGAAAGTATGTGCATATAAACCTAATACTTAATATCAGAATAGAAGATGATGTCAAAAAGACAGACAGATTAGCTCCAGCAGCTACGAGAAGCGAAACCAAAGTGCAGCATCTGATAAAGGTATTTTTTATAATATCGTCAAAGAATTGAAGTCCATTGTACTTTGCATGACACCCTGATGACGTCATCAGATGCCCTATGTACTTTAGATGACACCCTGGTGACGTCATCAGATGCCCTGTGTACCTTACATGACACCCTGATGACGTCATCAGATGCCCTATGTACTTTGCATAACACCCTGATGACGTCATCAGATGCCCTATGTACTTTACATGACATCCTGATGACGTCATCAGACGCCCTATGTACATTAGATAACACCCTGATGACGTCATCAGATGCCCGACGTACTTTGCATGACACCCAGAGCACTTTTCTCGAAGTCTCGATGACGTCATCAGAAGCCCGAAGCACTTTTCTCGAAGTCCCGATGACGTCATCAGAAGCCCGAAGCACTTTTCTCGACGTCCCGATGACGTCATCAGAAGCACGAAGCACTTTTCTCGACGTTCCGATGACGTCATCAGAAGCCCGAAGCACTTTTCTCGACGTCCCGATGACGTCATCAGAAGCCCGAAGCACTTTTCTCGACGTCCCGATGACGTCATCAGAAGCCCGAAGCACTTTTCTCGACGTCCCGATGACGTCATCAGAAGCCCGAAGCACTTTTCTCGACGTCCCGATGACGTCATCAGAAGCCCGAAGCACTTTTCTCGACGTCCCGATGACGTCATCAGAAGCCCGAAGCACTTTTCTCGACGTCCCGATGACGTCATCAGAAGCCCGAAGCACTTTTCTCGACGTCCCGATGACGTCATCAGAAGCCCGAAGCACTTTTCTCAACGTCCCGATGACGTCATCAGAAGCCCGAAGCACTTTTCTCGACGTCCCGATGACGTCATTAAAAGCGCGAAGCACTTTTCTCGACGTCCCGATGACGTCATCAGAAGCCCGGAGCACTTTTCTCAACGTCCCTATGACGTCATCAGAAGCCCGAAGCACTATTCTCGACGTCCCGATGACGTCATCAGAAGCCCGAAGCACTTTTCTCGACGTCCCGATGACGTCATCAGGAGCCCGAAGCACTTTTCTCGACGTCCCGATGACGTCATCAGAAGCCCGAAGCACTTTTCTCGACGTCCCGATGACGTCATCAGAAGCCCGAAGCACTTTTCTCGACGTCCCGATGACGTCATCAGAAGCCCGAAGCACTATTCTCGAACTCCCGGTGACGTCATCAGAAGCCCGAAGCACTTTTCTCGACGTCCCGATGACGTCATCAGAAGCCCGAAGCACTTTTCTCGACGTCCCGATGACGTCATCAGAAGCCCGAAGCACTTTTCTCGACGTCCCGATGACGTCATCAGAAGCCCGAAGCACTTTTCTCGACGTCCCTATGACGTCATCAGAAGCCCGAAGCACTTTCCTCGACGTCCCGATGACGTCATCAGAAGCCCGAAGCACTTTTCTCGACGTCCCGATGACGTCATCAGAAGCCCGAAGCACTTTTCTCGACGTCCCGATGACGTCATCAGAAGAGCGAAGCACTTTTCTCGACGTCCCGATGACGTCATCAGAAGCCCGAAGCACTTTTCTCGACGTCCCGATGACGTCATCAGAAGCCCGAAGCACTTTTCTCGACGTCCCGATGACGTCATCAGAAGCCCGAAGCACTTTTCTCGAAGTCCCGATGACGTCATCAGAGGCCCGAAGCACTTTTCTCGACGTCTCGATGACGTCATCAGAAGAGCGAAGCACTTTTCTCGACGTCCCGATGACGTCATCAGAAGCCCGAAGCACTTTTCTCGACGTCCCGATGACGTCATCAGAAGCCCGAAGCACTTTTCTCGACGTCCCGATGACGTCATCAGAAGCCCGAAGCACTTTTCTCGACGTCCCGATGACGTCATCAGAAGCCCGAAGCACTTTTCTCGACGTCCCGATGACGTCATCAGAAGCCCGAAGCACTTTTCTCGACGTCCCGATGACGTCATCAGAAGAGCGAAGCACTTTCCTCGACGTCCCGATGACGTCATCAGAAGCCCGAAGCACTTTTCTCGACGTCCCGATGACGTCATCAGAAGCCCGAAGCACTTTTCTCGACGTCCCGATGACGTCATCAGAAGCCCGAAGCACTTTTCTCGACGTCCCGATGACGTCATCAGAAGCCCGAAGCACTTTTCTCGACGTCCCGATGACGTCATCAGAAGCCCGAAGCACTTTTCTCGACGTCCCGATGACGTCATCAGAAGCCCGAAGCACTTTTCTCGACGTCCCGATGACGTCATCAGAAGCCCGAAGCACTAATATCGACGTCCCGATGACGTCATCAGAAGCCCGAAGCACTTTTCTCGACGTCCCGATGACGTCATCAGAAGCCCGAAGCACTTTTCTCGACGTCCCGATGACGTCATCAGAAGCCCGAAGCACTTTTCTCGACGTCCCGATGACGTCATCAGAAGCCCGAAGCACTTTTCTCGACGTCCCGATGACGTCATCAGAAGCCCGAAGCACTTTTCTCGACGTCCCGATGACGTCATCAGAAGCCCGAAGCACTTTTCTCGACGTCCCGATGACGTCATCAGAAGCCCGAAGCACTTTTCTCGACGTCCCTATGACGTCATCAGAAGCCCGAAGCACTATTCTCGAAGTCCCGATGACGTCATCAGAAGCCCGAAGCACTTTTCTCGACGTCCCGATGACGTCATCAGAAGCCCGAAGCACTTTTCTCGACGTCCCGATGACGTCATCAGAAGCCCGAAGCACTTTTCTCGAAGTCCCGATGACGTCATCAGAGGCCCGAAGCACTTTTCTCGACGTCCCGATGACGTCATCAGAAGCCCGAAGCACTTTTCTCGACGTCCCGATGACGTCATCAGAAGCCCGAAGCACTTTTCTCGACGTCCCGATGACGTCATCAGAAGCCCGAAGCACTTTTCTCGACGTCCCGATGACGTCATCAGAAGCCCGAAGCACTTTTCTCGACGTCCCGATGACGTCATCAGAAGCCCGAAGCACTTTTCTCGACGTCCCGATGACGTCATCAGAGGCCCGAAGCACTTTTCTCGACGTCCCGATGACGTCATCAGAAGCCCGAAGCACTTTTCTCGACGTCCCGATGACGTCATCAGAAGCCCGAAGCACTTTTCTCGAAGTCCCGATGACGTCATCAGAGGCCCGAAGCACTTTTCTCGACGTCCCGATGACGTCATCAGAAGCCCGAAGCACTTTTCTCGACGTCCCGATGACGTCATCAGAAGCCCGAAGCACTTTTCTCGACGTCCCGATGACGTCATCAGAAGCCCGAAGCACTTTTCTCGACGTCCCGATGACGTCATCAGAAGCCCGAAGCACTTTTCTCGACGTCCCGATGACGTCATCAGAAGCCCGAAGCACTTTTCTCGACGTCCCGATGACGTCATCAGAAGCCCGAAGCACTTTTCTCGACGTCCCGATGACGTCATCAGAAGCCCGAAGCACTTTTCTCGACGTCCCGATGACGTCATCAGAAGCCCGAAGCACTTTCTCGACGTCCCGATGACGTCATCAGAAGCCCGAAGCACTTTTCTCGACGTCCCGATGACGTCATCAGGAGCCCGAAGCACTTTTCTCGGCGTCCCGATGACGTCATCAGAAGCCCCAAGCACTTTTCTCGACGTCCCGATGACGTCATCAGAAGCCCGAAGCACTTTTCTCGACGTCCCGATGACGTCATCAGAAGCCCGAAGCACTTTTCTCGACGTCCCGATGACGTCATCAGGAGCCCGAAGCACTTTTCTCGACGTCCCGATGACGTCATCAGAAGCCAGAAGCACTTTTCTCGACGTCCCGATGACGTCATCAGAAGCCAGAAGCGCTTTTCTCGACGTCCCGAGGACGTCGTCAGAAGCCCGAAGCACTTTTCTCGACGTCACGATGACATCATTAAAAGCCCGAAGCACTATTCTCCGCGTGCCGCGGCCGTCATCAGAAGCCCGAAACACTTTTCGCGACGTCCCGATGACGTCATCAGAAGCCCGAAGCACTTTTCTCGACATCCCGATGACGTCATCAGAAGCCTGAAGCACTTTTCACGACGTCCCGATGACGTCATCAGAACCACGAGGCACTTTTCTTGACGTCCCGATGACGACATCAGAAGCCCGGAGCACTTTTCGCGACGTCACGATGACATCATCAGAAGCCCGAAGCACTTTTCTCGACGTCCCGATGACGTCATCTGAAACCCGAAGCACTTTTCTCGACGTCCCGATGACGTCATCAGAAGCCCGAAGCACTTTTCTCGACGTCCCGATGACGTCATCAGAAGCCCGAAGCACTTTTCTCGACGTCCCGACGACGTCATCAGAAGCCCGAAGCACTTTTCTCGACGTCCCGATGACGTCATCAGAAGCCCGAAGCACTTTTCTCGACGTCCCGATGACGTCATCAGAAGCCCGAAGCACTTTTCTCGACGTCCCGATGACGTCATCAGAAGCCCGAAGCACTTTTCTCGACGTCCCGATGACGTCATCAGAGGCCCGAAGCACTTTTCTCGACGTCCCGATGACGTCATCAGGAGCCCAAAGCACTTCTCGACGTCCCGATGACGTCATCAGAAGCCCGAAGCACTTTTCTCGACGTCCCGATGACGTCATCAGAAGCCCGAAGCACTTTTCTCGACGTCCCGATGACGTCATCAGAAGCCCGAAGCACTTTTCTCGACGTCCCGATGACGTCATCAGAAGCCCGAAGCACTTTTCTCGACGTCCCGATGACGTCATCAGAAGCCCGAAGCACTTTTCTCGACGTCCCGATGACGTCATCAGAAGCCCGAAGCACTTTTCTCGACGTCCCGATGACGTCATCAGAAGCCCGAAGCACTTTTCTCGACGTCCCGATGACGTCATCAGAAGCCCGAAGCACTTTTCTCGAAGTCCCGATGACGTCATCAGAGGCCCGAAGCACTTTTCTCGACGTCCCGATGACGTCATCAGAAGCCCGAAGCACTTTTCTCGACGTCCCGATGACGTCATCAGAAGCCCGAAGCACTTTTCTCGACGTCCCGATGACGTCATCAGAAGCTCGAAGCACTTCTCGACGTCCCGATGACGTCATCAGAAGCCCGAAGCACTTTTCTCGACGTCCCGATGACGTCATCAGAAGCCCGAAGCACTTTTCTCGACGTCCCGATGACGTCATCAGGAGCCCGAAGCACTTTTCTCGACGTCCCGATGACGTCATCAGAAGCCCGAAGCACTTTTCTCGACGTCCCGATGACGTCATCAGAAGCCCGAAGCACTTTTCTCGACGTCCCGATGACGTCATCAGGAGCCCAAAGCACTTCTCGACGTCCCGATGACGTCATCAGAAGCCCGAAGCACTTTTCTCGAAGTCCCGATGACGTCATCAGAGGCCCGAAGCACTTTTCTCGACGTCCCGATGACGTCATCAGAAGCCCGAAGCACTTTTCTCGACGTCCCGATGACGTCATCAGAAGCCCGAAGCACTTTTCTCGACGTCCCGATGACGTCATCAGAAGCCCGAAGCACTTTTCTCGACGTCCCGATGACGTCATCAGAAGCCCGAAGCACTTTTCTCGACGTCCCGATGAGGTCATCAGAAGCACGAAGCACTTTATCGACGTCCCGATGACGTCATCAGGCGCCCGAAGCACTTTTCTCGACGTCCCGATGACGTCATCAGAAACCCGAAGCACTTTTCTCGACGTTCCGATGACGTCATCCGAAGCCCGAAGCACTTTTCTCGACGTCCCGATGACGTCATCAGAAACCCGAAGCACTTTTCTCGACGTTCCGATGACGTCATCAGAAGCCCGGAGCACTTTTCACCATGTCCCGATGACGTCATCAGAAGCCCGAAGCACTTTTCTCGACGTCTCGATGACGTCATCAGAAGCCCGAAGCACTTTTCTCGACGTCTCGATGACGTCATCAGAAGCCCGAAGCACTTTTCTCGACGTCCCGATGACGTCATCAGAAGCCCGAAGCACTTTTCCCGAAGTCCCGATGACGTCATCAGAGGCTCGAAGCACTTTTCTCGACGTCCCGATGACGTCATCAGAAGCCCGAAGCACTTTTCTCGACGTCCCGATGACGTCATCAGAAGCCCGAAGCACTTTTCTCGACGTCCCGATGACGTCATCAGAAGCCCGAAGCACTTTTCTCGACGTCCCTATGACGTCATCAGGAGCTTGAAGCACTATTCTCGCAGTCCCGATGACGTCATCAGAAGAGCGAAGTACTTCACTCGACGTCCCGATGACGTCATCAGAAGCCCGAAGCACTTTTCTCGACGTCCCGATGACGTCATCAGAAGCCCGAAGCACTTTTCTCGAAGTCCCGATGACGTCATCAGAAGCCCGAAGCACTTTTCTCGACGTCCCGATGACGTCATCAGAAGCCCGAAGCACTTTTCTCGACGTCCCGATGACGTCATCAGAAGCCCGAAGCACTTTTCTCGACGTCCCGATGAGGTCATCAGAAGCTCGAAGCACTTTTCTCGAAGTCCCGATAACGTCATCAGAAGCCCGAAGCACTTTTCTCGACGTCCCGATGACGTCATCAGAAGCCCGAAGCACTTTTCTCGACGTCCCGATGACGTCATCAGAAGCCCGAAGCACTTTTCTCGACGTCCCGATGACGTCATCAGAAGCTCGAAGCACTTTTCTCGACGTCCCGATGAGGTCATCAGAAGCACGAAGCACTTTATCGACGTCCCGATGACGTCATCAGAGGCCCGAAGCACTTTTCTCGACGTCCCGATGACGTCATCAGAAGCCCGAAGCACTTTTCTCGACGTCCCGATGACGTCATCAGAAGCCCGAAGCACTTTTCTCGACGTCCCGATGACGTCATCAGAAGCCCGAAGCACTTTTCTCGAAGTCCCGATGACGTCATCAGAGGCCCGAAGCACTTTTCTCGACGTCCCGATGACGTCATCAGGAGCCCAAAGCACTTCTCGACGTCCCGATGACGTCATCAGAAGCCCGAAGCACTTTTCTCGACGTCCCGATGACGTCATCAGAAGCCCGAAGCACTTTTCTCGACGTCCCGATGACGTCATCAGAAGCCCGAAGCACTTTTCTCGACGTCCCGATGACGTCATCAGAAGCCCGAAGCACTTTTCTCGACGTCCCGATGACGTCATCAGAAGCCCGAAGCACTTTTCTCGACGTCCCGATGACGTCATCAGAAGCCCGAAGCACTTTCCTCGACGTCCCGATGACGTCATCAGAAGCCCGAAGAACTTTTCCCGAAGTCCCGATGACGTCATCAGAAGCCCGAAGCACTTTTCTCCAAGTCCCGATGACGTCATCAGAGGCCCGAAGCACTTTTCTCCAAGTCCCGATGACGTCATCAGAGGCCCGAAGCACTTTTCTCCAAGTCCCGATGACGTCATCAGAGGCCCGAAGCACTTTACTCGACGTCCCGATGACGTCATCAGAAGCCCGAAGCACTTTTCTCGACGTCCCGATGACGTCATCAGAAGCCCGAAGCACTTTTCTCGACGTCCCGATGACGTCATTAGAAGCCCGAAGCACTTTTATCGACGTCTCGATGACGTCATCAGAAGCCCGAAGCACTTTTCTCGACGTCCCGATGACGTCATCAGAAGCCCGAAGCACTTTTCTCGACGTCCCGATGACGTCATCAGAAGCCCGAAGCACTTTTCTCGACGTCCCGATGACGTCATCAGAAGCCCGAAGCACTTTTCTCGACGTCCCTATGACGTCATCAGAAGCCCGAAGCACTTTTCTCTACGTCCCGATGACGCCTTCAGAAGCCCGAAGCACTTTCTCAACGTCCGATGACGTCGCTAGAAGCCCGAAGCACTTTTCTCGACGTCCCGATGACGTCATCAGAAGCCCGAAGCACTTTTCTCGACGTCCCGATGACGTCATCAGAAGAGCGAAGCACTTTTCTCGACGTCCCGATGACGTCATCAGAAGCCCGAAGCACTTTTCCCGACATCCCGATGACGTCATCAGAAGAGCGAAGCACTTTCCTCGACGTCCCGATGACGTCATCAGAAGCCCTAAGCACTTTTCTCAACGTCCCGATGACGTCATCAGAAGCCCGAAGCACTTTTCTCGACGTTCCGATGACGTCATCAGAAGCCCGAAGCACTTTTCTCGACGTCCCGATGACGTCATCAGAAGCCCGGAGCACTTTCCTCGACGTCCCGATGACGTCATCAGAAGCCCGAAGCACTTTTCTCGACGTCCCGATGACGTCATCAGAAGCCCGAAGCACTTTTCTCGACGTCCCGATGACGTCATCAGAAGCCCGAAGCACTTTTCTCGACGTCCCGGTGACGTCATCAGAGGCTCGGAGCACTTTCCTCGACGTCCCGATGACGTCATCAGAAGCCCGAAGCACTTTTCTCGAAGTCCCGGTGACGTCATCAGAAGCCCGAAGCACTTTTCTCGACGTCCCGATGACGTCATCAGAAGCCCGAAGCACTTTTCTCGACGTCCCGATGACGTCATCAGAAGCCCGAAGCACTTTTCTCGACGTCCCGATGACGTCATCAGAAGCCCGAAGCACTTTTCTCGACGTCCCGATGACGTCTTTAGAAGCCCGAAGCACTTTCTCGACGTCCCGATGACGTCATCAGAAGCCCGAAGCACTTTTCTCGACGTCCCGATGACGTCATCAGGAGCCCGAAGCACTTTTCTCGACGTCCCGATGACGTCATCAGAAGCCCGAAGCACTTTTCTCGACGTCCCGATGACGTCATCAGAAGCCCGAAGCACTTTTCTCGACGTCCCGATGACGTCATCAGAAGCCCGAAGCACTTTTCTCGACGTCCCGATGACGTCATCAGGAGCCCAAAGCACTTTTCTCGACGTCCCGATGACGTCATCAGAAGCCCGAAGCACTTTTCTCGACGTCCCGATGACGTCATCAGAAGCCCGAAGCACTTTTCTCGACGTCCCGATGACGTCATCAGAAGCCCGAAGCACTTTTCTCGACGTCCCGATGACGTCATCAGAAGCTCGAAGCACTTTTCTCGACGTCCCGATGAGGTCATCAGAAGCCCGAAGCACTTTTCTCGAAGTCCCGATGACGTCATCAGAGGCCCGAAGCACTTTTCTCGACGTCCCGATGACGTCATCAGGAGCCCAAAGCACTTCTCGACGTCCCGATGACGTCATCAGAAGCCCGAAGCACTTTTCTCGAAGTCCCGATGACGTCATTAGAAGCGCGAAGCACTTTTCTCGACGTCCCGATGACGTCATCAGAAGCCCGAAGCACTTTTCTCGACGTCCCGATGACGTCATCAGAAGCCCGAAGCACTTTTCTCGACGTCCCGATGACGTCATCAGAAGCCCGAAGCACTTTTCTCGACGTCCCGATGACGTCATCAGAAGCCCGAAGCACTTTTCTCGACGTCCCGATGACGTCATCAGAAGCCCGAAGCACTTTTCTCGACGTCCCGATGACGTCATCAGAAGCCCGAAGCACTTTTCTCGACGTCCCGATGACGTCATCAGAAGCCCGAAGCACTTTTCTCGACGTCCCGATGACGTCATCAGGAGCCGAAGCACTTTTCTCGACGTCCCGATGACGTCATCAGAAGCTCGAAGCACTATTCTCGAAGTCCCGATGACGTCATCAGAGGCTCGAAGCACTTTTCTCGACGTCTCGATGACGTCATCAGAAGAGCGAAGCACTTTTCTCGACGTCCCGATGAGGTCATCAGAAGCCCGAAGCACTTTTCTCGACGTCCCGATGACGTCATCAGAAGCCCGAAGCACTTTTCTCGACGTCCCGATGACGTCATCAGGAGCCCGAAGCACTTTTCTCGACGTCCCGATGACGTCATCAGGAGCCCAAAGCACTTCTCGACGTCCCGATGACGTCATCAGAAGCCCGAAGCACTTTTCTCGACGTCCCGATGACGTCATCAGAAGCCCGAAGCACTTTTCTCGACGTCCCGATGACGTCATCAGAAGCCCGAAGCACTTTTCTCGACGTCCCGATGACGTCATCAGAAGCCCGAAGCACTTTTCTCGACGTCCCGATGACGTCATCAGAAGTCCGAAGCACTTTTAGCGACGTCTCGATGACGTCATCAGAAGCCCGAAGCACTTTTCTCGACGTCCCGGTGACGTCATCAGAAGCCCGAAGCACTTTTCTCGACGTCCCGATGACGTCATCAGAAGCCCGAAGCACTTTTCTCGACGTCCCGATGACGTCATCAGAAGCCCGAAGCACTTTTCTCGACGTCCCGATGACGTCATCAGAGGCCCGAAGCACTTTTCTCGACGTCCCGATGACGTCATCAGAAGCCCGAAGCACTTTTCTCGACGTCCCGATGACGTCATCAGAAGCCCGAAGCACTTTTCTCGACGTCCCGATGACGTCATCAGAAGCCCGAAGCACTTTTCTCGACGTCCCGATGACGTCATCAGAAGCCCGAAGCACTTTTCTCGACGTCCCGATGACGTCATCAGAAGCCCGAAGCACTTTTCTCGACGTCCCGATGACGTCGTCAGAAGCCCGAAGCACTTTTCTCGACGTCCCGATGACGTCATCAGAAGCCCGAAGCACTTTTCTCGACGTCCCGATGACGTCATCAGAAGCCCGAAGCACTTTTCTCGACGTCCCGATGACGTCATCAGGAGCCCGAAGCACTTTTCTCGACGTCCCGATGACGTCATCAGAAGCCCGAAGCACTTTTCTCGACGTCCCGATGACGTCATCAGAAGCCCGAAGCACTTTTCTCGACGTCCCGATGACATCATCAAAAGCCCGAAGCACTTTTCACGACGTCCCGATGACGTCATCAGAAGCCCGAAGCACTTTTCTCGACGTCCCGATGACGTCATCAGAAGCCCGAAGCACTTTTCTCGACGTCCCGATGACGTCATCAGAAGCCCGAAGCACTTTTCTCGACGTCCCGATGACGTCATCAGAGGCCCGAAGCACTTTTCTCGACGTCCCGATGACGTCATCAGAAGCTCGAAGCACTTTTCTCGACGTCCCGATGACGTCATCAGAAGCCCGAAGCACTTTTCTCGAAGTCCCGATGACGTCATTAGAAGCGCGAAGCACTTTTCTCGACGTCCCGATGACGTCGTCAGAAGCCCGAAGCACTTTTATCGACGTCCCGATGACGTCATCAGAGCCCGAAGCACTTTTCTCGACGTCCCGATGACGTCATCAGGAGCCCAAAGCACTTCTCGAAGTCCCGATGACGTCATCAGAGGCTCGAAGCACTTTTCTCGACGTCTCGATGACGTCATCAGAAGCCCGAAGCACTTTTCTCGACGTCCCGATGACGTCATCAGAAACTCGAAGCACTTTTCGATGACGTCCCGATGACGTCATCAGAAGCCCGAAGCACTTTTCTCGACGTCCCGATGACGTCATCAGAAGCCCGAAGCACTTTTCTCGACGTCCCGATGACGTCATCAGAAGCCCGAAGCACTTTTCTCGACGTCCCGATGACGTCATCAGAAGCCCGAAGCACTTTTCTCGACGTCCCGATGACGTCATCAGAGGCCCGAAGCACTTTTCTCGACGTCCCGATGACGTCATCAGAAGCTCGAAGCACTTTTCTCGACGTCCCGATGAGGTCATCAGAAGCCCGAAGCACTTTTCTCGAAGTCCCGATGACGTCATCAGAGGCCCGAAGCACTTTTCTCGACGTCCCGATGACGTCATCAGAAGCCCGAAGCACTTTTCTCGACGTCCCGATGACGTCATCAGAAGCCCGAAGCACTTTTCTCGACGTCCCGATGACGTCATCAGAAGCCCGAAGCACTTTTCTCGACGTCCCGATGACGTCATTAGAAGCGCGAAGCACTTCTCGACGTCCCGATGACGTCATCAGAAGCCCGAAGCACTTTTCTCGAACTCCCGATGACGTCATCAGAAGCCCGAAGCACTTTTCTCGAAGTCCCGATGACGTCATCAGAGGCCCGAAGCACTTTTCTCGACGTCCCGATGACGTCATCAGAAGCCCGAAGCACTTTTCTCGACGTCCCGATGACGTCATCAGAAGCCCGAAGCACTTTTCTCGACGTCCCGATGACGTCATCAGAAGCCCGAAGCACTTTTCTCGACGTCCCGATGACGTCATCAGAAGCCCGAAGCACTTTATCGACGTCTCGATGACGTCATCAGAAGCCCGAAGCACTTTTCTCGACGTCCCGATGAGGTCATCAGAAGCCCGAAGCACTTTTCTCGACGTCCCGATGACGTCATCAGAAGCCCGAAGCACTTTTCTCGACGTCCCGATGACGTCATCAGGAGCCCGAAGCACTTTTCTCGACGTCCCGATGACGTCATCAGAAACAAGAGGCACTTTTCTCGACGTCCCGATGACGTCATCAGAAGCCCGAAGCACTTTTCACGATGTCCCGATGACATTATCAAAAGCCCGAAGCACTTTTCTCGACGTCCCGATGACGTCATCAGAAGCCCGAAGCACTTTCTCGACGTCCCGATGACGTCATCAGAAGCCCGAAGCACTTTTCTCGCCGTCCCGATGACGTCATCAGAAGCCCGAAGCGCTTTTCTCGACGTCCCGATGACGTCATCAGAAGCCCGAAGCACTTTCTCGATGACGTCCCGATGACGTCATCAGAAGCCCGAAGGACTTTTCTCGACGTCCCGATGACGGCATCAGAAGCCCGAAGCACTTTTCTCGATGTCCCGATGACGTCATCAGAAGCCCGGAGCACTTTTCTCGACGTCCCGATGACGTCATCAGAAGCCCGGAGCACTTTTCTCGACGTCCCGATGACGTCATCAGAAGCCCGAAGCACTTTTCTCGACGTCCCGATAACGTCATTAAAAGCGCGAAGCACTTTTCTCGACGTCCCGATGACGTCATCAGAAGCCCGAAGCACTTTTCTCGACGTCCCGATGACGTCATCAGGAGCCCGAAGCACTTTTCTCGACGTCCCGATGACGTCATCAGAAGCCCGAAGCACTTTTCTCGACGTCCCGATGACGTCATCAGAAGCCCGAAGCACTTTTCTCGACGTCCCGATGACGTCATCAGAAGCCCGAAGCACTTTTCTCGACGTCCCGATGACGTCATCAGAAGCCCGAAGCACTTTTCTCGACGTCCCTATGACGTCATCAGAAGCGTGAAGCACTATTCTCGCAGTCCCGATGACGTCATCAGAAGCCCGAAGCACTTTTATCCAAGTCCCGATGACGTCATCAGAGGCCCGAAGCACTTTTAGCGACGTCTCGATGACGTCATCAGAAGCCCGAAGCACTTTTCTCGACGTCCCGATGACGTCATCAGAAGCCCGAAGCACTTTTCTCGACGTCCCGATGACGTCATCAGAAGCCCGAAGCACTTTTCTCGACGTCCCGATGACGTCATCAGAAGCCCGAAGCACTTTTCTCGACGTCCCGATGAGGTCATCAGAAGCACGAAGCACTTTATCGACGTCCCGATGACGTCATCAGGCGCCCGAAGCACTTTTCTCGACGTCCCGATGACGTCATCAGAAGCCCGAAGCACTTTTCTCAAAGTCCCGGTGACGTCATCAGAAGAGCGAAGCACTTTTCTCGACGTCCCGATGACGTCATCAGAAGCCCGAAGCACTTTTCTCGAAGTCCCGATGACGTCATCAGAAGCCCGAAGCACTTTTCTCGAAGTCCCGATGACGTCATCAGAGGCCCGATGCACTTTTCTCGACGTCCCGATGGCGTCATCAGAAGCCCGAAGCACTTTTCTCGACGTCCCGATGAGGTCATCAGAGGCCCGAAGCACTTTTCTCGACGTCCCGATGACGTCATCAGAAGCCTGAAGTACTTTTTTCGACGTCCCAATGACGTCATCAGAAGCCCGAAGCACTTTTCTCGTCGTCCCGATGACGTCATCAGAAGCCCGAAGCACTTTTCTCGAAGTCCCGATGACGTCATCAGAAGCCCGAAGCACTTTTCTCGACGTCCCGATGACGTCATCAGAAGCCCGAAGCACTTTTCACGACGTCCCGATGACGTTATCAGAAGCCCGAAGCTTTTTTCACGACGTCCCGATGACGTCTTCAGAAGCCCGAAGCACTTTCTCAACGTCCCGATGACGTCGCTAGAAGCCCGAAGCACTTTTCTCGACGTCCCGATGACGTCATCAGAAGCCCGAAGCACTTTTCTCGACTTCGCGATGACGTCATCTGAAGCCCGAAGCACTTTTCTCGACGTCCCGATGACGTCATCAGAAGCCCGAAGCACTTTTCCCCATGTCCCGATGACGTCATCAGAAGCACGAAGCACTTTTCACGACGTCCCGGTGGCGTCATCAGAAGCCCGAAGCACTTTTCTCGACGTCCCGATGACGTCATTAGAAGCCCGAAGCACTTTTCTCGACGTCCCGATGGCGTCATCAGAAGCCCGAAGCACTTTTCACGACGTCCCGATGACGTCATCAGAAGCCCGAAGCAATTTTTACGACGTCCCGATGACATCATCAAAAGCCCGAAGCACTTTTCTCGACGTCCCGATGACGTCGTCAGAAGCCCGAAGCACTTTTCTCGACGTCCCGATTACATCATCAAAAGCCCGAAGCACTATTCTCGACGTCCCGATGACGTCATCAGAAGCCCGAAACACTTTTCGCGACGTCCCGATGACGTCATCAGAAACACGAGGCACTTTTCTCGACGTCCCGATGACGTCATCAGAAGCCTGAAGCACTTTTCACGACGTCCCGATGACATCATCAAAAGCCCGAAGCACTTTTCTCGTCGTCCCGATGACGTCATCAGAAGCCCGGAGCACTTTTCCCGACGTCCCGATGACGTCATCAGAAACACGAAGCACTTTTCTCGACGTCCCGATGACGTCGTCAGAAGCCCGAAGCACTTTTCTCGACATCCCGATGACGTCTTCAGAAGCCAGAAGCACTTTTCTCGACGTCCCGATGACGTCATCAGAAGCCCGAAGCACTTTTCTCGACGTCCCGATGACGTCATCAGAAACAAGAGGCACTTTTCTCGACGTCCCGATGACGTCATCAGAAGCCCGAAGCACTTTTCTCGACGTCCCGATGACGTCATCAGAAGCCCGAAGCACTTTTCTCGACATCCCGATGACGTCATCGGAAGCCCGAAGCACTTTTCTCGACGTCCCGATGACGTCATCAGAAGCCCGAAGCACTTTTCTCGACGTCCCGATGACGTCATCAGAAGCCCGAAGCACTTTTCTCGACGTCCCGATGACGTCATCAGAAGCCAGAAGCACTTTTCTCGACGTCCCGATGACGTCATCAGAAGCACGAAGCACTTTTCTCGACGTTCCGATGACGTCATCAGAAGCCCGAAGCACTTTTCTCGACGTCCCGATGACGTCATCAGAAGCCCGAAGCACTTTTCTCGTTGTCCCGATGACGTCATCAGAAGCCCGAAGCACTTTTCTCGACGTCCCGATGACGTCATCAGAAGCCCGAAGCACTTTTCTCGACGTCCCGATGACGTCATCAGAAGCCCGAAGCACTTTTCTCGACGTCCCGATGACGTCATCAGAAGCCCGAAGCACTTTTCTCGACGTCCCGATGACGTCATCAGAAGCCCGAAGCACTTTTCTCGACGTCCCGATGACGTCATCAGAAGCCCGAAGCACTTTTCTCGAAGTCCCGATGACGTCATCAGAGGCCCGAAGCACTTTTCTCGACGTCCCGATGACGTCATCAGAAGCCCGAAGCACTTTTCTCGACGTCCCGATGACGTCATCAGAAGCCCGAAGCACTTTTCTCGACGTCCCGATGACGTCATCAGAAGCCCGAAGCACTTTTCTCGACGTCCCGATGACGTCATCAGAAGCCCGAAGCACTTTTCTCGACGTCCCGATGGCGTCATCAGAAGCCCGAAGCACTTTTCTCGACGTCCCGATGAGTTCATCAGAAGCCCGAAGCACTTTTCTCGAAGTCCCGATGACGTCATCAGAGGCCCGAAGCACTTTTCTCGACGTCCCGATGACGTCATCAGAAGCCTGAAGTACTTTTTTCGACGTCCCAATGACGTCATCAGAAGCCCGAAGCACTTTTCTCGTCGTCCCGATGACGTCATCAGAAGCCCGACGCCCTTTTCTCGAAGTCCCGATGACGTCATCAGAGGCCCGAAGCACTTTTCTCGACGTCCCGATGACGTCATCAGGAGCCCAAAGCACTTCTCGACGTCCCGATGACGTCATCAGAAGCCCGAAGCACTTTTCTCGACGTCCCGATGACGTCATCAGAAGCCCGAAGCACTTTTCTCGACGTCCCGATGACGTCATCAGAAGCCCGAAGCACTTTTCTCGACGTCCCGATGACGTCATCAGAGCCCGAAGCACTTTTCTCGACGTCCCGATGACGTCATCAGAAGCCCGAAGCACTTTCTCTACGTCCCGATGACGTCATTAGAAGCGCGAAGCACTTTTCTAGACGTCCCGATGACGTCATCAGAAGCCCGAAGCACTTTTCTCGAAGTCCCGATGACGTCATCAGAGGCCCGAAGCACTTTTCTCGACGTCCCGATGACGTCATCAGAAGCCCGAAGCACTTTTCTCGACGTCCCGATGACGTCATCAGAAGCCCGAAGCACTTTTCTCGACGTCCCGATGACGTCATCAGAAGCCCGAAGCACTTTTCTCGACGTCCCGATGACGTCATCAGAAGCCCGAAGCACTTTTCTCGACGTCCCGATGACGTCATCAGAAGCCCGAAGCACTTTTCTCGACGTCCCGATGACGTCATCAGAAGCCCGAAGCACTTTTCTCGACGTCCCGATGACGTCATCAGAAGCCCGAAGCACTTTTCTCGACGTCCCTATGACGTCATCAGAAGCCCGAAGCACTATTCTCGAAGTCCCGATGACGTCATCAGAAGCCCGAAGCACTTTTCTCGACGTCCCGATGACGTCATCAGAAGCCCGAAGCACTTTTCTCGACGTCCCGATGACGTCATCAGAAGCCCGAAGCACTTTTCTCGACGTCCCGATGACGTCATCAGAAGCCCGAAGCACTTTTCTCGACGTCCCGATGACGTCATCAGAAGCCCGAAGCACTTTTCTCGACGTCCCGATGACGTCATCAGAAGCCCGAAGCACTTTTCTCGACGTCCCGATGACGTCATCAGAAGCCCGAAGCACTTTTCTCGACGTCCCGATGACGTCATCAGAAGCCCGAAGCACTTTTCTCGACGTCTCGATGACGTCATCAGAAGAGCGAAGCACTTTCCTCGACGTCCCGATGACGTCATCAGAAGCCCGAAGCACTTTTCTCGACGTCCCGATGACGTCATCAGAAGCCCGAAGCACTTTTCTCGAAGTCCCGATGACGTCATCAGAGGCTCGAAGCACTTTCCTCGACGTCCCGATGACGTCATCAGAAGCCCGAAGCACTTTTCCCGAAGTCCCGATGACGTCATCAGAAGCCCGAAGCACTTTTCTCGACGTCCCGATGACGTCATCAGAGGCCCGAAGCACTTCTCGACGTCCCGATGACGTCATCAGAAGCCCGAAGCACTTTTCTCGACGTCCCGATGACGTCATCAGAAGCCCGAAGCACTTTTCTCGACGTCCCGATGACGTCATCAGAAGCCCGAAGCACTTTTCTCGACGTCCCGATGACGTCATCAGAAGCCGGAAGCACTAATATCGACGTCCCGATGACGTCATCAGGAGCCCGAAGCACTTTACTCGAAGTCCCGATGACGTCATCAGAGGCCCGATGCACTTCTCTCGACGTCCCGATGGCGTCATCAGAAGCCCGAAGCACTTTTCTCGACGTCCCGATGAGGTCATCAGAAGCCTGAAGTACTTTTTTCGACGTCCCAATGACGTCATCAGAAGCCCGAAGCACTTTTCTCGTCGTCCCGATGACGTCATCAGAAGCCCGAAGCACTTTTCTCGAAGTCCCGATGACGTCATCAGAAGCCCGAAGCACTTTTCTCGAAGTCCCGATGACGTCATCAGAAGCCCGAAGCACTTTTCTCGAAGTCCCGATGACGTCATCAGAGGCCCGATGCACTTTTCTCGACGTCCCGATGGCGTCATCAGAAGCTCGAAGCACTTTTCTCGACGTCCCGATGAGTTCATCAGAAGCCCGAAGCACTTTTCTCGAAGTCCCGATGACGTCATCAGAGGCCCGAAGCACTTTTCTCGACGTCCCGATGACGTCATCAGAAGCCCGAAGCACTTTTCTCGACGTCCCGATGACGTCATCAGAAGCCCGAAGCACTTTTCTCGAAGTCCCGATGACGTCATCAGAGGCCCGAAGCACTTTTCTCGACGTCCCGATGACGTCATCAGAAGCCCGAAGCACTTTTCTCGACGTCCCGATGACGTCATCAGAAGCCCGAAGCACTTTTCTCGAAGTCCCGATGACGTCATCAGAAGCCCGAAGCACTTTTCTCGACGTCCCGATGACGTCATCAGGAGCCCGAAGCACTTTTCTCGACGTCCCGATGACGTCATCAGAAGCCCGAAGCACTTTTCTCGACGTCCCGATGACGTCATCAGAAGCCCGAAGCACTTTTCTCGACGTCCCGATGACGTCATCAGAAGCCCGAAGCACTTTTCTCGACGTCCCGATGACGTCATCAGAAGCCCGAAGCACTTTTCTCGAAGTCCCGATGACGTCATCAGAAGCCCGAAGCACTTTTCTCGACGTCCCGATGACGTCATCAGAAGCCCGAAGCACTTTTCTCGACGTCCCGATGACGTCATCAGAAGCCCGAAGCACTTTTATCGACGTCCCGATGACGTCATCAGAAGCCCGAAGCACTTTTCTCGACGTCCCGGTGACGTCATCAGAAGCCCGAAGCACTTTTCTCGACGTCCCAATGACGTCATCAGAAGCCCGAAGCACTTTTCTCGACGTCCCGATGACGTCATCAGAAGCCCGAAGCACTTTTCTCGACGTCCCGATGACGTCATCAGAAGCCCGAAGCACTTTTCTCGACGTCCCTATGACGTCATCAGAAGCCCGAAGCACTTTTAGCGACGTCTCGATGACGTCATCAGAAGAACGAAGCACTTTTCTCGACGTCCCGATGACGTCATCAGAAGCCCGAAGCACTTTTCTCGACGTCCCGATGACGTCATC